>JAZKJV010002645.1:0-345173 GCA_037367405.1 Ottelia alismoides | reverse complement strand
TAAGTCTGCAGAAGATGTAATGAGGAAGGACGGCCCCTCTGCTAGTGCAATGGTTGCACAAGTAAAGGGAAAGCGCGGTCAGAAGCAAGGTTCTTGAAGGGGCCCGCCCCAGAAGAGAAAGAAGAAGAAACAAGGAGTTGGTTCATCTTCAAGTGCTTCCATGTTAATGACATCGAAGAAGACATGTGTCTGTCACCACTGCAAGAAGCCAGAGCACTGGCGGCATAACTGCCCAGAATACCTGAAGTCTGCTGACAAAGGTAAAGCCCCAGCAGGTATGAAATCTACTTTCATCATTGAAACTAGCTTTCTCGTTGGACGAGAAGGAAGTTGGGTTATAGATTCTGGTGCTTCTGTTCATGTATTCAATTCGTTGCATTTGTTTCAGGAAACAAGGAATCTAGAGCAAGGGGAGATACTCATCCAGATGGGATCTGATGCAAGTGTTGCAGCAGTCACCATCGGGACCTGCCGACTATCGTTATCTAGTTGTCGAGTCTTAGTACTTAAAGAGTGTCTTTATGTACCTGAAGTCAGAAGGAATTTGATATCTATATCTAAGCTTGTTAGACATGGATATTCCTTCCTTTTCTATAATAAGTTAGTCATTAATCAATATGATAAATTTATTGTTGATGGTGTTCTGACTTCTGGTGGACTCTATGAGTTGTGCATTGATGAATGTGTCATGAATGTCACTTCCACTGATAATAAAAACCCTAAAAGATCCATGGAGAATAGAAATCATTCGAATATGATTTGGCATCAAAGGCTTGGTCATTTATATGTTGATAGGATCAATAGATTAATAAAGGATGGACCTTTAGATTTTCTACATGTTTAATTTTTACCTACATGTGAACATTGCATTCGAGGTAAAATGACCAGGATGCCTTTCCGTAACAAGGTTACGAGATGCGAAGGTATTCTCGACCTAACACATACTGATGTATGTGGTCCCTTCAGTACCGCGACTCGAAATGGATATCGATATTATTCGACATTTATTGATGACCATTCGTGATACGGGTTTATCTTCCTATTACGTCATAAATCTGAAACCTTTGAATAGTTCAAAGAGTTTAAGGCTTTGGTTGAGAACCAAACCGATAGGAAGATTAAACGGATTCGATCTGACCGAGGTGGTGAATACCTCTCAGATGAATTCAAGGAATATCTTAAAGAGAATGGAATTGTCTCCAATCTCACTCCCCCTGGAACTCCCCAACTTAATGGTGTTGCTGAAAGACACGACAGGACCATCATGGACATGGTCCGTTCAATTATGAGCAAAGTACGTTTACCTCTTAGTTTCTGGGGATATGCAGTAGAGACTGCAATATATATCCTGAACAAGATTCCTAGCAAATCCGTACCCAAGACTCCTCACGAGCTCTGGTATGGTACCAAGCCTAGTGTAAGACACTTGAGGGTTTGGGGTTGCTTGGTCCATGCGAAGAACGTGGACGCAAGTAAGCTAGAATCTCGCATTTGTGAGTGCTACTTCATTGGGTATGTTAAAGATGGTATTGGATATCAGCTTTATGACCCTGAGACCCAAAAGGTTTTTGTCTCTAGAGATGTGAAATTTCTCGAGGATGATTTCCTTAAAGGTTAAGATAGAAATGAAGTAGAGGAACTCGTTGAATCCCCTGAGGATTTTGAGATTCCTGAACCAAAAACTAAAGAGATAAATAAAGACGAAACACCCATACCTCTTCGAAGGAGTTCGAGGGTGGTTGCACCACCTGAAAGGTATGGATTCCATGTATCGAGTGAGACTGACAATGATCCTTCTTTATTTGATGAAGCGATGGCGGATCATGACATGGATAGATGGATGCTAGCAATGAAGTCGGAAATTGACTCAATGCATAAGAATGGTGTATGGACCCTAGAGAATCCACCTAAAGGGGTAAAACCTATTGGGTGTAAAAGGATCTTCAAGAGAAAAAGGGGACCTGATGGGAAAGTAGAGACTTTAAAGGCACGGCTCGTAGCCAAGGGCTACACACAGAGAAAAGGCATCGACTACAGTGAAACGTTCTCTCCTGTGGCCATGCTTAAGTCCATCAGGACACTGCTAGCTATAGCTGCATCTATTGACTACGACATCTGGCAGATGGACGTCAAGACAACTTTACTCAATGGATACCTCGAGGAGGATATCTATATGGAGCAGCCCTAGGGCTTCATAGTTGAGGATGGAAAAGTATGCAAGCTGAAGAAATCCTTCTATGGGCTCAAACAAGCTTCTCGTAGTTGGTACATCAAATTTGACGAAACCATAAAGAGTTGTGATTTTGTGCAGAATCCTGATGAACCTTGTATGTATAAGAAGCTTAGTGGGAGCACCATTGTGTTCATCGTACTTTATGTAGATGATATCCTTATCATTGGGAATGATACAGGAATGATGACCAGTGTAAAAATTTAGCTATCCCATACCTTCGAGATGGAAGATCTTGGAGAAGCCTCTTACATCTTAGGTCTGAAGTTGTTCAGAAACCGAGAAAAGAGGATATTGGGATCATCACAACATGGATACGTTAAGAAGATTCTTGAACGATTCTGTATGGATAGTTCCAAGAAAGGATTCCTCCCCTTAAGACATGGTATCCATCTGTCTAAAGGGAAGCTCAATGTATGCCATGATGTGTACTAGGCCAGACATCTACCATGGAGTGGGAATGGTAAGTCGTTACCAATCCTGCTATAGAGAGCAACACTCGAATGCAGTAAAGAACATATTCAAATATCTAAGACGGACGCAAGATTACATCTTGGTCTATGGAGATGGTGATCTCCAAGTCTTGGGATATACAGATTCAGACTTCCAGTCAAATAATGATGATTGAAAGTCGATATCAGGGTTTGTATTCCTGTTGAACGGTGGTGCTATGAGCTGGAGAAGCAAGAAACAGGTTACTACGATGGATTCAATAATAGAAGCCGAATACATTGTCGCATCGGATGCTGCAAAGAAGGTGGTGTGGTTGCGCAAGTTCATCTTGGAACTTGGCATAGTTTCCTCTGATACTCCCATCCCGTTACTCTGCGATAACACGGGAGCCATTGCCCAGGCAAAGGAACCCAGATGGCATCAAAAGAGCAAGCACGTGGAAAGGAAATACCACATCATCCGGGAGATTCAAAAGCGTGGTGATATCATCATTACCAAGGTAGCCTCTGCCGACAACATTGTTGATCCTCTTACCAAACCTCTGACACAGAAGGTCTTCGACCAGCATGTAATGAGTATGGTTTTACGGATTGTACCTGAATGGTTCTGAGGGCTAGTGGGAGATTGTTGGACATGTGAGCCCCGGGCAAACCATTCTTACAATAAATGCTATTGTAATATATATGTTTATCAATAAAGGTTATTGATTTTTCACTCCATTTCTAAAATTAAATGAATGAATGCACTATAAGGTCCCTCTGTACAATTAGGGTTATGTACATGGCCATCTTGATGATCATATAGTTGTAGATTCATTAAATGAATCATAGAGGCTGGTGTTTGGATGAATATCTAAAGATTTAGATAGATGACTCATCAAGCACCGTCAAATGATTATTAAGAGATGATCTCCAGCCTGAGTAGGAGATGGCAATCCTTTCTCACATAGGCTGATATCTGACCGATCTCTTGATGCAGGTCCTCCGCATGGGAATAGTGATTCAGAGGTGTCAGATTAGTTAGGTCAAAGGGTGACTTAGCGAGATCGAGATAAACTAAGTCCTATGCTGAATGTTGTCACAACATAGGCACACATCCTCTGACCGGAGACAGATGTGTTACTATATGTCTGAGTGTGTACATTTGGCAGACCAATAGGTTGATGACCTAATAAAGGTCTATACACTGATAAGTTGGTGTGCACGTAAGGGCATATGAGTAATACAATCTCTCAAAGGGATCATACAGGTTCACTTGTGAACCATAAGACATGAGCTCACTCATGAGGTATTGGGACCAATCAAATTCCATGCATGGTCATCGTGCTTTGGAAGCATGACAAGAATTTGAAGGTATGATATATGCTTTGGGAAAGCATATGATCGATACCGATTCCCAATGATCAAGATTGAGAAACTTGGTGATCAAACCCTGAAGAAGACAGTGTAAAATTGATCTTAATCTTCAGGTTGATCATAGGTCTTCCAGTATGCAGGATGTACAGGTGTTGGGAATACCTGAGGGTGATGTGATCATAAACGATTGTATAACCATGACGCTTCCATTCCGAGGGAGTGATGAAACAGGTCTGGATTTTAGTGACTCCTCTCATTAGAGAAGCAATCTGATCTTGGTCCAAGTGTTGGACATTGGTCTGAATGCGATTCAGATGCAATGAGAAGATTAGATTTGGGTCTTGATTTAATCAAGCATCTGTGGGAGGTACATAATATCTGGATTTGAGATGAGATCTCAACATCCAAGTCAGTATACGTGGAAGAATATAATCGCCATGTCCTTATCTCCAAGTATCCGCGGAGAAAGCACATTATTCTTGAAGGTGTTCAAGAATAATTCATTTGATGAATTATGTATCCAAGCAACAAGATGTTGATAACTAAATGAGATTTAATTATCAAGAATAATATGAATAGGATTCATATTATGAGAATAATTATCCAAGATAATTAAATGGGATTTAATTATCAAGGAATACAGATTGTGGATAGTGCTATCCATAATATCTGTGTATATATTATAAATATGATTTATAATATATTAGAGGGAATTAATTTAGTGTATAATATTGCAAATAAATAAGAGATAATAAGATAAAAATAAAAATGGGATAATTAGGCACCAAATGAGGTGGTGTCACCCATGAATGAGTCATGGGTGACGCCCCATGATTTTAGGTGGGCAATTATCCTCTTTTTAATAATTATCATATTATCTTGTGATAATTAAATTTATTAAATTAAATTATATTGATGATAATGCAACATATATTTAATTTAATATAAATAATAAGTTGTTTTTTAACAACAATGATCGTGGCCATTGATTTAATACACATATCAATCTAACCATTGATTTTGTATATGCCATGGATTGTGATCCATGGACTTCCAAACTAGTATATAAAGAAGGCAAACCTAGCCTCTTCAAGATACAAGATACAAGAGCTGTACACACCTACTCTTCCTCTCTCTTTCTCATTCTCGACATCTTTCTCTCTCTCTAAGGTGGTCGTCCACCTTGTGTTTGAGGGATCAAGCAATCATCTCTACGCCGTTGTGTTGTCGTTTCGATTTCTCGTAGATCTCCATCGACGGATTTTGTTGGACGAAATCAGGAGATTCAAGGCTTGGATCTTCATCGAAGATTGCGGGAGGAACGTGTCTCATCATCGCGCCCGCAAGTGCCATCTTCATAGATCGGACTTGAGTCAGGAGGATCTCTTGCTTTAGAGATCTTGTGATCGCAACCACGCTTCAAGAGGTATTTCTAATACTTTGTGGTTTGATGAAACAATCCAAGAAATGTTCTTGTGATCATGTGGTTTCATCGTTTGATTTAAAATTTTTAAATTCTACTGCATCTAGCGACTAGTGCGATTAGTCGCCCCCGATCGCATGAGATGCGATCAACACACTTCCGTGATGCGCTTGAGGATTCCTCGTATCCTACAACTACCTTCATTAAATAGCTTATTTAATTTTATGAATAATAAAGATGAGTTTGGTCATTTTTGAATGGGTATAGAGAAGATACAGGTATGTAAAGTTTTCTTTGCACCTTTTTATTTTATGTATCAGGGGCACACTGTGCATTCTGTTTTAGTGAAATCAATTTTATATTTTTTTGTATTTTTATACAATATTCATGTTGAGGGTTTTGTTATTTTAGGATTAAAAATAATAAAATAAAATAGATCCTAAAATACAATTATTAGTGATTTGAAAAATAGAGTTTTTTGTATTTATGTACAATTTCTCTGTCTTATCTCCCCCTACTTTGTTCCTTGTCGATCAAGTCATCATGATGTCTGGGTCTTGGGGTTTAAAATAACTCAGTATCTTTGATAATTCATTCTTTTTCTTTTCTTTCCTTTATTCTTTTATTTTGGGATTGAAGATAATATTTATACATTATTTTGTACATTATTTTTATTTCATTGTGGCCTTAAATCCCTACCTAAATACATGTATATATCATTAATTTATCAAAATAAACACTTTATAAATTGTACAATAAGGTGATGAAATGAGGATTCAACAGTGGTGTCTTATGAGTTAAGTCAAATAGTTGACTTAGCGAGATCGAGATAACCAACACCTATATCCTAAGATGCCACGATATAGGCATGCATCCTCAAACTAGAGATATATGTATTACTATATATTTCAGTATCCACATTAGACAAACCATTAGGTCGATGACCTAATCAAGGTATATACACCGACAAGTTAATGTGCATATGAATGCATATGGGTAATACGATCTCTCAAAGGGATCATACATGTTCATTATTGAATCGAAAGACATGATCTCACTCATGAGATATTGGGATAAACTAAATTCCAATATTGACCTTCTTGTTTTGGAAATAAGATAGGAATTTAATGTATGATATGTGCTTTTATAAAGCATATGATCAATACTCATTCAAAAATTATCGAATGAGAAACTTACTGATAAAATAATGAAGGAGACAATCCAAAATTGGATCAGAACTTCAGGTTAAATCACAGTCTTCTAGTGTGCAAGATGTGCGGGTATTAGGAATACTTGATGATGATCTGGTCTTAATCGATTGTATAACCATTACACTTCGATAGAGTGATGAAGCATGTTTGGATTTTAGTGACTCCACTCAGTAGACTAGTTATCCAATCTTAGTCCAAATATTGGACATTGATATGAATACGATTGGGATGTAATGAGAAGATTGCATATTATGACTAACTTGATTATACATCTCTGAGAGGTCGAGATCCACATGTGAGATTTCATCTAACTATCCAAGTCACTATACATGTTTTATACAATTGTCATGTCCTTATATCTAAGTATCCGGGAAGAAGGCACAATATTCTTGAAAGAGTTCAAGAATTATTCCATTAGAGACAATATATGAGCATTGAAATAAAGAAAAATAGTGATAAATAAATTGGATTTAATTTTCATAAATATTATAAATATGATTTCCATTGTTTAGTTGTGTGGAGATACATATTAGATAATTAAATTAGATTTGATTATCATAGATAATATTAATATGGATAATACTATCCATATTAATTATTTATAATGTGGATATGATCTGCAATATCATAGAGATAATTAATTATGAATATGATTGTAATTTAGATGTTAATGTTTGGATTCACATTGAGCAATTAAATGTAAAAATATGATTTACATTTGATGAGTGAATATGATTCATAAATATCAATGATCCATTTGTGATTGTCACAAACAACATGTATATTGTTTGGTGATATTTTGTTGACAAAATAATTATATGAATAAATATTTAACGTGATAAGATTACATCAAAGGAGATTGAAGAGAGAACGTCACTCTCCAATTTCATGGTAGGTGTATGCCACAAATGAGGAAGGAGGCTAACTCCTTTCCACATTTTTGGAAGGAGACTCTCTCCTTTCCTCTTTATTCATGAGAAAAGGATTTATTTTGAGATTAAATTTTAGAACATGAATTAATAATTAATTTATTAATTGTAAATAATATCATACTTGGAGCACAAGTATAATATTTTAAAATCAACCATTGATCTTATTAGGAGTGCATCTCCACCATCCATTATTCTATAAAAGAGAGGCTAACCCTAGTTCTTTCTGTGAAATGCAGTGGTTGCAAACAACAACTCTCTCTTTCTCCTTATACATCTACCCTCTCTCCCTCGCGAACCATTGTGGCCATTCAGATAGGGTTTGTGGAGATTGTGATCGTCATCACGTTGTCGTCATGCTGCCGGCTAATTGCTCGCAGATCTTCATCTTCTGTTATACCCCATACTCTTGAAGAAGATGTCAGATTTCGTGATATGAAATCAGAAGATTCTTTGCTCAGATTGTCACCTTAGATAGTAGAAAGCATTCATCCCATCCATGTGCCCACAAGTACTCTCTCGTCAGATTGGACCTGAGACATGAGGTCTCTTCCTTTAGAGGATTTGAGATTGCAGTCACGCTTCAAGAGGTAAACATTATATTCGTTTGATCTTGAGGAAATGACATGGAAATTGTTCCCATGACATGTGATTTCATCGAGTTTTTTTTAAAATTTTGTTACTATTACAACTTGTATGAAAAGTCTTGTTTTTGTTGGATACAATTCCACTCTCACACTTCAGTTATGCACGAGGCAATATTGCGTCTCTTCAGGTATATTGAAAGAAGGTAAAGGAAGGGCGATGTTAAGTAAATGGGAATTCAGGTGCACGACTAATGGAGCAAAGTTGAGGAGAGAGTGTGAGATAGTCCGATTTTTCAACTGGATATTCATGTTAAGGAGGCTCGAAAAAAAGTGGAAGGTTTTCTTGCCAGGAAAAATCAAGCAGAGGTCTGAAATATCAAGTAGAGGTCTTTACACTCAACATCGATGTTGCCTCGAGAGGAAATCCATGGAAATCAAGATGTGGGGGGATCATTAGATATCGTATGGAGATATGCCTTTTTATTATTATATCTACTTTGACATTTAACCTATAAATCTCTTATGAAAGACATTTTGTTATTCCTAAAAGTCTTTTATAGAGGATATTGGATAAAAATATAACAAGAAGTGGAGTGAATTGCGTCTTTCTAGATAAAATGAATATTTCTTTGGTATGTATATGGAGCTAGGAACTTGGGACTTGTGCCTCAACCATCGTATCCTTAACATGGGTTCTATTGGACGTAGGGATGAAAACGATCGGATACATATGCGAATATAGGTATAGTCATATCCTTATACATTTTAAAATACAAATACGAATAATGATACGAATATTGACGGATATGAAAATGTATTACCATATCCTTAAAAATGAGAATGAATATAAAATGTATATGAATCGGATACGAATAATAATAAAAATATTTTGATAGATTGACAAAAATATACATGTTTAGGATGATTTAAACATAAAATAGATATAGCAAACATATTATTTTCATAACAATTATATCAAGAATGGTCAATGCAATCATAAAATGTTGTTACATACAATTATAAACAAATATATCACTATAATTATGTACGACAATGTATATAAGACTACGGATGCAATATTAGCTAATGTCAAAGTGATATCCATATCCGCATTCATTTTAAAATGAAAACGAATACAAATGATAAAATATGTATAAAACGAATACGATATCAGATCTGATACGGATATATTCATATTCGTTTTCATCCCTAATTGGAGGGGTTAAATTAGACAAACATTTGCGGGTTTCCCTACCGTAACTATAAAGAGGAAGCTGTTTCTAAAAATTTCAAGGACATCCCCAATGTCTTGAGCATTTAGAAATCCTAACTTGAAGCATAGGCTACATCATGTCTCCTAGAGTAATTGACCTGAAATCAAGACTAAGAGCTATGCATACGTGCCAATCGGACTCAATCGACACCATAAATAAGATAAACGTGGAGTCAAAGGAGATCTCACCAAAGAGCAGATGCTCTGCAGTTAGGGATGAAAAAAGTCAGATACGGATACGAATATATGTATAATCATATCATTATCTATTTGAAATACGAATATGAATGCGGATAAGAATGTTGACGAATGTGAAAAATGTGTTATCATATCCTTAAAGATGAATACGAATGTAAAACGAATACGAATTGGATACGAATAATAACAAAAATTTTTGATAGATTAACTAAAATATACATGTTTATGATGATTTACACATAAAATAAATATACTAGATATAGCAATTATATAGCAATTATATCAATAATGGTCTACAATCATAAAATATTGTTATACACAGTTATAAATAATATTATTACTGTACTTATGTACTAAAATGAATATACGAATACAGATGCGAATATTAGCGAATGTCAAAGTGATATCCATATCTGCATCTATTTTAAAACGAATACGAATACAAATGTCAAAATATGTATAAAACGAATACGATCGCGTATCGGATACGAATATATTCACATTCGTTTTCATCCCTATATGCAGTGATGCAACGGGATGTTGTAAATCGAGACCAAGCTTCAACCACTTGATCTTGATCTTGATCGAGTTGATTTGGTTTAATCCAGTTTTTAAAAATGATGATGCCATTATCTGGTTGAACCAGTTTGATTACATGGTTCAACCTGATCAACCATTTTGGTAAGGTTTCCACTTTGGTATATGGTTTGGTTTCAAAAACATTGCTTCACATGGTAGTTATGTTTGCTTTGAAAATTTTCATTTACATCCTCCACTTTGCATAAACCTTCATAATCACCTGAAACTTCTCATCTTAATTAGCATGGGTGTTTTAATTCTCATCTTAAATATCATCGTTATTTTATAGAATTCACATTATATTCCTATATTCTTTACTCTAATTTGCAATACTAACTTGGTCGTACAATTAAATACACATGCTCCATCATTATTTCACAAATATAACATAAAATACTCAACCTCATCAAAGTAGTAGGATATAATTTGAAAGTGGCATCTCTTGACATGTCTCATCATCATATTCGAGAAGTAACCATGACCAGACATGATACATGCATATATTCACTGACGCATGTGTGGTCATACACGAAAATATCGGATTCAGAATGATATGATCAAATGGGGGAATTGGTGTACCTCCGATAGAGGATAAGATGAGGGAAAATTACGTAAGTTAGTTTGACCATTTACAAAGGAGGTCGATTTATGCACCGGTTAGAAGATGCGAGATTTGTTATGTTGAGTTGGTTAAGAGATGGCGAGGAAGGCTTAAGAAGAGTTGGAATGAGACTATCCCAATAGATCTTAGTTATTTGAATTTAAGCTCGAGAATGACTCAAAGTAAATGTGTCTGGAGGTAAAAAATCCATGTAGGTGACTCTACTTAATTGTGAGAAGAAATTTTGTTGTTATTGTAAACATTTCCTTCATCCACTCCATATTGGGTCTGTCCACCAAATCATAAAAAAATTGTATTTCCACATATAAATCATCCATTCTGATCATGAATATGTTTTTTTTATTTTCTCGAGAAAATCTCTTGGATCAATTAACTTGTCATTTACAATGATGAACAATCACCTGTTGCAACAAGGGAAGTTCACAAGTGATAAAAATCCAAGGCTATAGGAGGAGGATGAATAGGAGGAGGAGGATGTCATATTTTTTTCCTGTTATATCTCTCTTAACTACACCATGGTTTGAATAAATTATGGTTTAGTTCAACTCATTGATAATCCGAGTAACGGAAGGGCACATGTGATCATTGTGGAATCTATGGAAGGCACAACTAACAAAACTCAATAAATGTAATATAGCGAGGGACATAGTAAAATTTGGAATTTTCTTTAACATACACAACCTATTGACACATTCTTTTTAATTTTTTACATCTCTTTTGATGAAGTGAAGAAACATGAAAATCCAGAATTGACCTTTCTATGCAGTCATCTGACTAGTCCTCCATTTATCCTTATCTCCACTACACCTCACCTCCATCATCAAACTCCCTTTCCTCCCTGTCATGGCACTGCTACATGTAATATGCGACATCCCTTCCTAACTCCCTCCTTAAAGCCCCATGTCTTCCTCACCTTCTCCAACAATCCATCTTAAGTCCTTGGAGCTCGCAAACAACAAAATACCAGAAGGCTCGTTGAGAAGTTCACTAGTCTACTCGAACTCAACGGGTGTGTTCCTTGAGAAGTCCATCCATATTCCTCCAATTTTTTATTCTTCCATAATTGATCAACATTCTAATCCTACAGTCGTGATGATGGACAAGGTTTCCCTCCTTAATCCACCAATTTTTTCCTCTCCTACTAAAAAATACAAATAACTACCATTTATATAACAATTTTATCTAACATAACCCAATTATCCCTCATCATCCTCTCACTTCCATTGAACAAAGAATAACAAATAATTAGCACTTATCTCTCACTATTCTCTCCTTTCAAACAGACAAAAGAAAATATCATTCCTCTTTATCCATTCTCTTTATTCCTCAGCCAGAATAGCATGAATAAGTTCAAGTTTAAGTTTTCGATCATGGATTCACGACCTTCAAACTTACCTAACTTCGAACTGGAATATCAAAGTGAGTCCAAAAGTCAGGCTTACTTGATTCATTCGACAAGATGACATACCCTTGTTGGTGAATAGTACAATATATGTAATGTCCCAAGCTTAGATCCTCGATCAATTATGAAGTAAAACTGACACCTGAAAACTTATTGAATTCGAACTCAATTGAATTTATTAACAACCACGTAAAATACTTAAGTTAAAATTATCGAGTAGTAATCTGTACCACTTATAACTCCTACGGAAAGAACATCAGTCAAAGACTACTATCAGAGTCGCCCATTAACTCAGCTTTCTGCTCTCTCTCCCCGAGGGATTCCGAGGAACGAGAAAAGGAGGGGGGGGCGGCTGCGCTGCCTGTGGAGATGTCGATCTGAGGCCCTTTTCCGATGTCGCTGGTACCAGTGCTGCTGCTGTGCGTCCTGTTCTCCTACTGCGCCGGGGCGTCCGCATGTAAGCCCTAAGATGTGCTTTGTGCTTTTTTATGTTTCAATTGGAGATGTGGTGAATTTGCTAGGGTTTTGTTGGTTTTAATTGCGGGTATGAGTTCGTGGATGCCAAATTTGGAATCTTTTTAAATTTTTGAACATGGAAGGGAGGAAATGGGGTTTGAATTTGGGGGTTAATGCTGTAGCTAAGGAGGACGAAGATACGGCATTGGGAGCTTAATGGATGCCAAAGTTGGTGTCTTTTTTTTCTAATCTTTGTTGTTGGACGCGAAGAAATGGGACGATTTAGATGTAGTGAAGGAGGTAAAGGATGTGACGTTGGGAGTGTTGGAACAGGCGGAGGTTTACATGGAGAGAGCTCGTGGTATGAAGATTCGTTGAGGAGATGATGCTAGGGAGATTTAGTTTTAGGTTAAAATGAACTAAAATGATCGGTACTAAGTACCATTTTGTATCGGTTGATTTCGTGAGGAATGAAAGTGTGGGAGATGTTTTTTACAGGGCAAGAAGAATGTGAAAGGTGGCAGAGACATGGGAGATGTTGAAGTGAAAGGTATGGAAGTGTGATTTAAATTTCAGTGGATGATGAAATAGAAAGAGGGGTGGTGATGGGGGTTGCTAACTTTGGTTTTGTGGAGTGAACTTAGGGATCGATCAATGCTTAAAGGTAAGGCAAGAACATGATGAGCAAGTACATATTGGGTTTGGAAAAAGCTGACACTACTTTGGTAGCTTGGACAAGGATTATTATTTGTGTTTAATATGCGACACAATCAGTGAGTAAAATATTTGTTGATGTGCCTTGAATCCTAACCATCTGTGTTGCTGAACCTAGTTCTTTACCTAGTTAAAGAATCGTATGATATGACCTTCTGTCGATAATTTTACAAGTGTTTTTTTTCTATTTGGGTATTGAATCCATTTGCATCAGAAAACCAGTTCCTTTGTACTGGGGGTGCTGTATAAACTCCCTTGGGTCAAGGTTCTATGTATTTTTCTTCTTCTCCACAAATAGTGAAACCAGTGGCTGCCATCCAAGCACGTAGTCCAGTTACTGGTGAACCTTGTAAATTTGTGTGTTTGCTTGATTAATCGTATATGGGTTTGTTTGCTTCCGCGATTCACAACAATACCGGTTAAATGGCAAGTAATTTTGCAAAAAAAATGTTTAGTATGGAGATGGAATTTTTGTTTAGTTAGTGGGAAGGAGGCATTTCTGAAGCATATGACGAGATCCTTAAGCGCATCACGAAAGCGTGAGGATCGCATCGTATGCGGTCGTGAGCGACTAGTCGCACTAGTCGCTCGATGCAGCGGAAATTAAAAATTTTTCTTGTGACGAAACCACATGATCTAAGAATACTTCTCGGATCGTTTCGTCTAAACCACAAACAAGTATAGGATTACCTCTTGAAGCATGGCTGCGATCGAGTCTCTAAACGAAGAACCTCCTGTCTCAAGTCCGATCCGACGGAGGAGACGCCTGCGAGCGTATTGATGAAACACGTGCTTCTCGCAATTCATGTTGATGATCCAAGCAACGGATCTCCTGGTCTCGTGCCATGAGATATGACGTCTTCTTCACGAGCGAGACACACCAAAGGAGACGGAGATCTACGAGTAGACGATCGGGCAGCATAATGATGATGCTGCGGCGATGGAGAATCTCTCTACAACATCCATGGTGGACGACCATATGAGAGAGTAGATGTGTAGAGAGAATGAGAGAGAGAGACTTGTTGTCTAACTTATTGTAACCTTGAAGAGCAAGGACTGCGTCTCCTTTTATAATATTTTGGGATCCATAGATCTCAATCCATGTGACAACACAAAATCAATGGATGGGATTGATTTGTGTTTCTTTCAACGGTCAAGATTTTGTTGTAAAAATACAACAACAATTAATTTAATTTAGATTAAATATATATTAATAAATCAATATAATTCAATCACCAAATTAAATCAAGATCTCATGGAGATCATAGGAGAGAGAGTGCCCCCTTCCATGTTGGAAGGAGGGAATGGCCACACATTCCTAATAGGAGTGGTGGTCGTCCACTCCATGTACATGGAAGGTGGCTCTCATTATTATAATGCAATCTCCAAGATCATGCAACAACTTTTGTTGCAAATTATTCTATAAAAATAATTCACAATTATTTTGTAGATATTGCAATCTTGCCATTAAAAAAATTTTGAATCATATTCACAACCAAAAACAAAATGTAAATTACATTTTCAATTAATTATCTAATGTAAATCCAATTCACATCAACATTTAATTAACAAATGTAAATTACAAATTAGCTCTCTTATATATTATAAATCACATTTATATTGCATATGATTAATATGGATAGTGCTATCCACATTATTCATATCCATGATAATTAGATCATATTTAATCATCTTGGATCTCTATTCTCATGTGCTCAAATAATATGAATCACATTCACATTATTTACATATTTGACAATTAAATTATATTTAATTATCTTAGACAACTCTATATTATAATATGAATCCAATTTATATTATTCATGATAATTGAATCATATTTAATTATCTTAGATAACTCTCCATATAATATGAATCAAATTCATATTATTCATGATAATTAAATCACATTTAATTATCCACTTTCTCAGTGCTCGGATACAAATATCAACAATGAAATTATCCTGAACTCTTTCAAGGATATTGCTCTTTCTCCGCGGGTACTTGGAGATAAGGACATGGCGATTGTATTGTTCCACGTATAGTGACTTGGATATTGAGATCACATCTCAAATCCAGATCTTGGACCTCCCATAGATGCTTGATTAAATTAAGACTGCAAATCTAATCTAATCATTGTATTTGAATCACATTCACATCAATGTCCAACATTTGGACCAAGATCAGATTACTTCCCTACTGAGAGGAGTCACTAAAATCCAGACCCGTTTCGTCACTCCCTAGGAATGAAAGTGTCATAGTTATACAATCGTTTATGATCACATCACTCTCAGGTATTCCCACCTGTACATCCTGCATACTGGAAGACTCAGAATAAACCCGAAGTATTAGATCAACTTTACACTATCAACTTCAGGTTTTATCAGTAAGTTTCTCATTTGATCATTGGGAGTCGGTATTGATCATATACTTTCCAAAAGCATATATCATATCTAGGTCTTGATCATATACTTTCCAAAAGTACATATCAAACCTACAAATTCAGTCAAGCTTCCAAAGCGAGACGAGCGTGCACGGAATTTGATTCTTCCCAATATCTCATGAGTGAGCTCATGTCTTCCGGTTCAGTAGATGAACCTGTATGATCTCTTTGAGAGATCGTATTACTCATATGACTTTACATGGACACCGGCGTGCCGGTGTATAGACTTTGATTAGGTCATCAACCTATTGGTCTGCCAAATGTACATACTCAGACATATAGTAACACATCTGTCTCTTGTTAGAGGATGCGCGCCTGTATCGTGACAACATACAATATAGGACTTTGGTTATCTCGATATCGTTAAGTCAACTCTTTGACCTAACTAATCTGACACTTCTGAATCTCTATTCCTATGTAGAGGGCCTGCATCAAGAGGTCGGTCAGATATCAGCCTAACCGAGAAAGGATTGCCATCTTCTACTCAGGCTGGAGATCATCTCTTAACAATCATTTGACGGTGCTTGATAAGTCTTCAATCTAACCCTTTAGATATTCATCCAAATACCAGCCTCTATGATTCAATAGTTGAATCAACAGCTGTATGATTATTAAGATGGTCATGGTTCATAACCCTAATTGTATTAATGGACCTATTAAGCAAATTATTTATTCTTCATTTCAGATCAGGAAATGATATTTGCAATAATATTTATTGCATAATGGCTCGTCGTGGGCTCACATGTCCAATAATCTCCCACTAGCCCAAAGAGTCATTAGTGGGCTAATCATTTAAACCCACACTCATGTGACAATCATAGGCTATTTAAAAAATAGTTAGGTAAGCTGATCAGTCACTCTATTCTCGCGAGACTACGTCAAGTCCTTTTACGGCACTTGCATATCCCTAGTAACAGTGCTCGCATCTAATGCGAATGTTGCATTTTATGCAACCAATACTCAATCTTGTTAGTTATAGTGTCCTTGACACTACAACTTAATAATTATCATAATCAGTATTTCCATAATCCTTATTAGAATACCTTTATTGCTGGAGATCTCTATCTCCTAAGGTATCTACAGTTAAGACCCTTATAGATCACTATCTACAAGGTCTTAAACTTTTGAAGATAAGACTTTGAGATCACTATGTCTAAGTTTTCTCATGTTTGAAGATAGTCATTACTGCAATTAAGTGTTCTATCTCCATAGTTGGATTAGTAACAATTTACTACACCCACTGCACGGCAGACATTTGGCTTTTGTACACATCTAACATTCACTCAACTTCTCATAACTGATGCACAAGTGCAAGCAGTTCTAGCATTCACTTCCTCAACTCTTTGAGGTGCTATCCCTTTAGATAGGTCAATACCATATCTTAAGGGAAGGAAGCCTTTCTTGGAATTTTCCAGAAATTGGAACATGTCCAAGGTGTACTACAAATGTGACGGTCACAATACCCTTTTCCCTTTGCTTCTGAACACCTTCAGAACTAAGATCCAAGAGGTATCCTTGAGATCATATCTCAAGTTATGGAACAACCAGATTATAAAACACTTAATATTATCCTTATATCATTCTAAATGATTAGGATGATTATCTACATTTAGCATGATGAACACATTGGCATTCTCACTAAGCTTCACATGGTACACCAAGATTCTATCCGAAATCATAACGTTTTAATTTCATCAAATCTTATATTCCAACTGCAAGAAGCTTATTTGAGTCCATAGATGGAGTTCTCTAGCTTGCACACCTTGTTTTCCTCAACCATGAAACCCTGGGGCTACTTCATGTGAATATCCTCTTAGAGATATTCATAGAAGAATGCAATCTTGACTTACTTCTCAAAGATGCCACAGTCAAGTTATGTAGCTATAGTTGTAAATTCTGATGGGTAAAAGCATGGTTACTGAAGAGCAAGTCTCATCGCAAGCGATGTCTTCTCTTTGGTGTGTAGCTCATTGCTATGAGCCGTGCTTTGAAGGTCTCTACCTCCCCATCAGGTTCCCTCTTTCTCTTGAAGATCTATTTATATCTTAACGGGTCTTACCCTTATAGGTGGATCCGCGAGGATCCATGTACAACACTTGTGTATGAAGTCTACTTTAGACCTTTATTGCTAAAATCCATCTTTCCATGTCATGATCCTCAGGAGCTTCATCACATGAAGTCCGATCATTGTCAGACTTAACTGACACATGGAATACATCCTCAAACTCATTTGAATAGGTATTAGTGTATCATCTTAAATTGTCCTTTTAGTTTTCGATTTTTAGGAGCCTCATTATCATCTCAAGATTAAATGAGTTCATTTACTTCATTTTCATATTGATTCTCAAGAGTCATCTTCTAAGAATCACATTCTCAGAAATGAGATCTTTTAAGAATCTCAAGGTCATAAAGTAGGTATCCAATACCATCCTTTATTTTCCTAATGAAGTAGCACTCTCTAGTGCTCGATTCCACCTTGCATGCATGGAACCATATTAAGGATATATATTGTAGTCTCTACTACATATATACTTGGAAACTAAGAGGTAATTATGATAAAATTCATCATTGATCATGTCACACATGATCCAATTGTATCTCCCTACAACTCTATTGAGTTTAGGTTTATCAGGAGGGATGAGATATGAATGATATTCCTTTCTTCATAAGGTATTACATGAATTCATCTAATAGGTACTTGCTACCTAGGTTAGATCAAATTCATATTATCTTCCTTCAAACTTTGGTTCTAAACTAAAATTGTGAAATCTTTGAACATTTCAAAGGTTTCTTAGGTGAAGAGAAGAAATTTCATATCATACATAATCATCAATAGATATCACATATCCATAATGTTTATTATGGTATAGATGATCCAAATACTTCAATATGTATGAGATCCTGAATACCTTGGCGTCTTACACCATTCCCAAAGAAGGGCGCATTGGACAATTTTTTACTTTTGAATACAATATTCATTAGTATGTAAGTTTTGAAATTTTAGACATTCTGAAGTTTCATCTCTGACTAGTATATTGATCAAATCAATAGATAAATGTACAAGGTTTGATGCCCGATCATTGTTAAATGATCTTCATCCTTATATTGATCTTTTAAAGGTTTAATTTCAATATTAGAAATCTTAATGAATCATTCATTAATTTTCTAATTTAGCAGAGTCCACTAGATGCCAGATTACTATCTGAAATATATCTATCATAACTCTTTATGATAGATTTATTCCAGAATTCATGTTTATTTCCAACACATGGAAATAAACTTATGAGTGTATTCTAATATCCAGGTTATAGAGACATTCTCCAAGACTAAGGGCTACCACTGAAATAATGAAGTCTGTATATCCAATAGAAATTGTTGCAACAATTGCAACAATATTCATGTAGATGACTATTAAACCTGAAGATCAAATTCCTAATCTTCTAATACATATGCAACCAATTGTAAGTGTCTTTAGAAGATTGTGATACAATTATTAGACTTTATCTTATCAAATAAGAAAGTCAATTTCAATGATCAAATGTAGACATAGATTATTATGATGCATTATCTGAGTCCTTTTCTAAGGATTCTAGATAGACATGATAGTCACACCATCAATACATCAGCTTATTGCAGTATTGGCATTCATCAAACTCTTTGGATGTCATATGGAAGTCATAGAAGTAAAGTCAACTCTTGACTTTCCTTCTCACATGGGTCAGACCCATGCTTCCACTGTGCTCTCTTTATCTATAAACAATCATTGCTTAAGACTAAGGGTGCGTTTGGTATGCGGGTTAAGGCGGGTTAAACTGGTAGAGGGTAACCCGTTTTTGAGTTTTGGTGTTTGGATAGATGGTTAAACTGGGGATGGGTTAGAAGTGGGTTTCTTGTGATATGATTATATTGGAATTTGAAAAAGTGAGTAGTTATTGTGATGTGATTGTATTGAAGTTTGAAAAAGTGAGTAGAAGTGGAGTAGTTTATAATTTTTATATGATATGATGGTATAATATATTATTTGTTGATAGGATTGCTGATGTAAAATTAATTTATTTAATTTTTAAAAAGGAATAAAGTGGGGCTCACATGAGAGAGAGGGAGGGTGGTTAAGGGGGATAAACTCCCCCACCAACCGAACGCTACCTAAGGATCTCTTATGTTAAATTCAGAAGAATTCAATGTAAGAGCATTTCAACATTTATACATGCTTCATTCAATTCATACAATATGAATATTTTGAAGCTTCATGAATAACTAGAGTATAGACAGTAGAATGATGACACTCATCATGTCTACATCCATCTAGACTCTTAAAACATTGGTTCAGGTAGATATTCAAACATTTTAAATACAGCTTCTCTTATAGAGCCACCATTCTGCATGATGCAGTGAACTACGGGTGTAAACGGACCGAACTTGAGCGAACCTATACTTTTTAGGTTCGGTTCGTTTATTTAAGCGAGCCTAAACTTGTGTTCAGGTTCGGTTCGTTTATTTTCGAACCGAATCCGAATCGAACCTCTTTTTAAACGAATCGAACCTAAGCGAATATCGAACCTAAGAACTCTCTAATAAGAGGGAGTGAAGAGAAGAGAAATGGAAACATATGTGTCTGTAATTAGAATAAATATTCATTTAGTTTTTTTATCTAACTCGTCTTCATCTTTTTAAAAAAAGATTACAAAGGATTCATCCCTTTGAAAAAAATATAAATATAATATTTTTATATATGTTCAGATGGGGATAAGGAATAAGAATAATGTGGAGATATCTGACAAGCAATGTTTATACTTGTTCTGTTGATTCGAAGATAAGATAGGGAAAAATACTAGACATATAGATGATGGATGTTGTAACCACAATGTCAGTATTTATTTTTGGATAGTTTTTACTGAGATAAAACCTATTTATCACGTAAATATTTAGTTATCTTTAGACAAATGTCACTTATCCTTAGACAAAATCCATTTATCTCAAAATAAGGTCCACTTCTACTGATAATGATTTGTAAATATGTTTATGTGTATGTTTATCGAGCTTTTAACGAATCGAACCTGAGCGAACCTATGATTTTTAGGTTCGGTTCGTTTATTTAATCGAACCCAAATTTGTGTTCAGGTTCGGTTCGTTTATTTTCGAACCGAATCTAAATCGAACTTTTAACGAGCCGAACCTGAGCGAATATCGAACCTGAGAATTTTCTGACACCCCTACAGTGAACCGTGTCATTCATGATAAATGTCAAGAGCACATATGTATGTCAGAATATCTTCATTGATTTTATAAGGATTATTTGACAATTACGATCATCATCGACATGTCACTTCCAAAGTACATCCGATGAGAGATTAAGACTATAGAGACATACGAACCATAGGGTTGTAGTACTATTATCTATTTCATTATCATTCCTCATTATTATGAGGAAACTTGCATATTGCAACCACATACATTATGTGTCCAACTACAATTACAATATCTGGATCATGCGTCCAATCCATGATATTATACTGATTATTATTGAGTATAGCTTTGAGTGGTTTTAATGAAGGATTATCTGAAATAAGAAATTTCCATAAGTGTATATATATTATATACATATTTTACATTGATTTAGGAATTTTTATATCAAAGTTGTCTTGCCTTGTCAACAATGAAAGTTCAATCCCTTAATCACTTTCAATGTAAGAGATACACTTACCATTATATCTCAAGAAAGATCTGGGATCTCCTTCATTATCTTTGTTACATCCCAATAATATGAGAACCTGTGACTCCGATAAAAAGAAGCGGGAACACATTCTGCCTTGCAAATCCAACTTGCATTTTCCAGCTCGGTCTTTAACACCCGAGCCCACCACCCTTAAGGCGATGTTGACCCATCGTTAATTGAACCAACCGTCAATAGGAATAGAACTCGCTATACACAATCCAATATCGCCCCAATAATATGAGGACCCGATATTGGGATCACTACGTATATGACCTTACTCTTTCGAGAAGCAAAGAACCCGATCCAGATGCGCTTGCATACAGAAGCTGTCACTTCGGACAGGCGGCTCCTGCATACAATCCCTGACGAAGAAACCCTTCGTCTTGACGGGAGATCATGGATGCCATTTATGTGATCCTCTATATCACGTTCAAATTTTAATTAATTATTATTAATCATATTCACATAATTAATTCTTCCAAGGGAAATAACATCTCTATTAAAAATAGAGTGTTTATTTTTTAATTGAATTCCAGTTAATCTAATCATATTAAATTAATGATCCAATTAATATCCAACAAACAATCTATATTGTTAGTTGAATTATGGTATTATCTCAAATATGTATTATTTCGAATTTTAATAGTTAGAAACATGATCAGAAATATATCAGTATCGACAAGTCACCGATATATCGCTGATATGGTTGATATCGGGTATCGACATGCCAAAAATGCACAATCTCGATCCGATATCGGCGATATGGGTCGATATATCGTCGATATATCGGTATCGACATGGTACCGTTACCGATACTGATATCGATATGTCCTTCCATGATTAGAAATACATCATGATTTCTTAAGCATTATACCAACCCCACCCGCTGTCATGACCAGTACCGACGGGAGTGGGACAGACCGCACACGGTGCAACCTGCTAATCCCAACGCTCCCCGACTAGATACCATATCCGCCTCGGGAAAGGATAATGCAAAATAGATCACTTTGTAATTGAGATGATCATCGGTTTTTCAACCGAAATTATACCATATAATAATAATCAAAATATTTTTTTATTAACATTATAATGAGACTTGCTAAACAAATCCCAAATCCTATTCAAGCAAAATGTTTGTTGGAATGTAGATCATGTAGATCATGTAACCAATTTTGTTATCTAGATCACATCTAATCAATTATTGGTTAAGGCAATGACATTCAAGGAAATAATTATCTTAAAATATTTCACAAATATTTATCCATAATTATTGCAGGAAATTAAACCATTTAATTTCACTAATTTCTTAAATGACAATCACTAGGTTCTTGATTAGGAAAGTAATTCCAGCAGAGACCCTCACTTACTAAAAATACCATATCTTAATCAATTTAATTCCAAATTAAGCAAAATAAGTTTCTAATCTTTGTTAATTTGATTTACAACAGAACCTAAGTGATTTGCATGCATTTCAAGACGTTTCAAATACGCAATTAACTCTTTAATTACGTTGAGATTCACAGTCCCCGAAACTGTGGATACGTGTTCACTAAAATGACCATAACTTGAGCAAACAGATTTGAAATCACGCAAACTCATATCCTACTATTTCCTTATTTAATGGGGAACAAAATACAATTATTATTTTCGTGTTTAAACAATTTAAACAGGGCCGAAAATAATCACTTAACAGAGATGCGAAAATTGAAATGCAAGAATTTTTTTTTGCAAACCCTAACGAACTCAAGTCGTCCTAGGTTTATGGATCGTATCCAAAATCACAAACTTGGCTCTAATACCACTTGAAGGATATGGCGAGATCCTTAAGCGCATCACGGAAGCGTGAGGATCGCATCGTATGCGATCGTGAACGACTAGTCGCACTAGGTGCTCGATGCAGCGGAAATTTAAAAATTTTCTTGTGACGAAAACACATGATCTAAGAACACTTTTTGGATCGTTTCGTCTAAACCAGAAACAAGTATAGGATTACCTCTTGAAGCGTGGTTGCGATCGAATCTCTAAACGAAGAAACCTCTTGTCTCAAGTCCGATCCGACGGAGGAGACGCTTGCGAGCGTGTTGATGAAACACGTGCTCCTCGCAATTCTTGTTGATGATCCAAGCAACAGATCTCTTGATCTCGTCCCACGAGATACAACGTCTTCTTCACGAGCGAGACGCACCGAAGGAGACGGAGATCCACGAGTAGACGATTGGGCAGCATAACGATGATGGTGCAGTGATGGAGAATCTCTCCACGACATCCATGGTGGACGGCCATATGAGAGAGAGAGAGAGAGTGGCCGTGTAGAGAGAATAAGAGAGAGACTTGTTGTCTAACTTGTTGTAACCTTGAAGAGCAAGGGGGTGCCTCTGCTTTTATAATATTTTGGGATCCATGGATCTCAAACCATGGGACAACACAAAATCAAAGGATGAGATCATGGCCTCAAATTTCAGCGAAATTCAACCGAATTTCTGTTGAATATCGATATCTTGTCGAAATCGAAATTCGATCGAAATGACCGAAATATGAGGGCTCTAGTACAAAAAATGATCGAAATTTCGATCGAAATTCAACTGAAATTCCACCGAAATTTCGTTTCCGTCAGTCACCAAAATGGTGACCGAAACTGACATTTAAGGCCTTGGATGAGATTGATTTGTGTTTCTTTCGATGGCCAAGATTTTATTGTAAAAATACAACAACAATTAATTTAATTTAGATCAAATATATATTAATAAATCAATATAATTCAATCATCAAATTAAATCAAGATCTCATGGAGATCATAGGAGAGAGAGTGCCCCCTTCCATGTTGGAAGGAGGGGACGACCACACATTCCTAATAGGAGTGGTGGCCGTCCACTCCATGTATATGGAAGGTCGCTCTCATCTCTATAATGCAATCTTCAAGATCACGCAACAACTTTTGTTGCAAATTATTCTACAAAAATAATTCACAATTATTTTGTAGACATTGCAATCTTGCCATTAAAAAAATTTGTGAATCATATTCACAACCAAAAACAAAATGTAAATTACATTTTCAATTAGTTGTCTAATGTGAATCAATTCACATCAACATTTAATTAACAAATGTAAATTACAAATTAGCTCTTTCTTATATATTATAAATCACATTTATAATACATATGATTAATATGGATAGTGCTATCTACATTATTCATATCCATGATAATTAAATCACATTTAATCATCTTAGATCTCTATTCTCATGTGCCCAAATAATATGAATCACATTCACATTATTTACATCTTTGGTAATTAAATAATATTTAATTATCTTAAATAATTCTCTATATAATATGAATCAAATTTATATTATTCATGATAATTAAATCATATTTAATTATCTTAGATAACTCTTCATATAATATGAATCAAATTCACATTATTCATGATAATTAAATCACATTTAATTATCCACTTTCTCAGTGCTCGGATACAAATATCAACAATGAAATTATCGGATACAAATATCAACAATGAAATTATACTGAACTCTTTCAAGGATAATGCTCTTTCTCCGAGGATACTTGGAGATAAGGACAGTGCGATTGTATTGTTTCACGTATAGTGACTTGGATATTGAGATCACATCTCAAATCCAGATCTCGGGCCTCCCATAGATGCTTGATTAAATTAAGACCGCAAATCTAATCTTCTCATTGTATCTGAATCACATTCAGATCAATGCCCAACATTTAGACCAAGATCAGATTACTTCCCTACTGAGAGGAGTCACTAAAATCCAGACCCGTTTCATCACTCCTTAGGAATGGAAGCGTCATGGTTATACAATCGTTTATGATCACATCACCCTCAGGTATTGCCAATACCTATACATCCTGCATACTGGAAGACTCAGAATAAACCCGAAGTATTAGATTAACTTTACACTATCTACTTCAGGGTTTTATCAGTAAGTTTCTCATTTGATCATTGGGAGTCGGTATCGATCATATACTTTCCAAAAGCATATATCATACCTAGGTCTTGATCATATACTTTCCAAAAGTACATATCAAACCTACAAATTCAATCAAGCTTCCAAAGTGAGACGACCGTGCACGGAATTTGATTCTTCCCAATATCTCATGAGTAAGCTCATGTCTTCCGGTTCAATAGATGAACATGTATGATCCCTTTGAGAGATCGTATTACTCATATGCCTTTACATGAACACCGACGCGCCGGTGTATAGACCTTGATTAGGTCATCAACTTATTGGTCTGCCAAATGTACATACTCAGACATATAGTAACACATCTGTCTCTGGTAAGAGGATGCGTGCCTGTATCATGACAACATACGATATAGGACTTTGATTATCTCAATCTCGTTAAGTCAACTCTTTGACCTAACTAATCTGACACCTCCGAATCTCTATTCCTATGTAGAGGACCTGAATCAAGAGGTCGGTCAGATATCAGCCTAACTGAGAAAGGATTGTCATCTCCTACTCATGTTGGAGATCATCTCTTAACAATCATTTGACGGTGCTTGATGAGTCCTCAATCTAACTCTTTAGATATTCATCCAAGCACCAACTTCTATGATTCAATAGTTGCATCAACAGCTGTATGCTTATTAAGATGGCCATGGTACATAACCCTAAGAGTGTGTTTGGTTGGCGGGTTAAGGCGGGTTAAACTGGTAGAGGGTAACCCGTTTTTAGAATTTGGTGTTTGGATAGAAGGTTAAACTGGGGGTGGGTTAGAAGTGGTTTTGGGGTGATATGATTGTATTGAAGTTTGAAAAAGTGAGTAGTTATTGTGATGTGATTGTATTGAAGTTTGGATTAGTGAGTAGAAGTGGAGTAGTTTATAATTTTTATATGATATGATGGTATAATATATTATTTTTTTTATAGGATTGATGATGTAAAATTGATTTATTTAATTTTTTAAAAAAAGAATAAAGTGTGGCTCACGGGGAGAGAGGGGGATGTGGGTTAAGGGGGGTAAACTCCCCAAGGGGAGGGTAACCCGGTAGCCGAACACTACCTAATTGTACTAAGGGACCTATTATGCAAATTATTTATTCTTCATTTTAGACCAGGGAATGATATTTGCAATAACATTTATTGCATAATGGCTCGCCGTGGGCTCACATGTCCAACAATTTCCTTATCTGAGAATAAATGCATATATATATAACATATTTTTTTGAGAGAATGCAAATAGATAACGTATCTCATTGTAGTATAGCTAATACTTGATAATGGTTTTTTATACACGTATAGTTGACAGATATGCTTAATGCTTTACATTCTGATTTTGAATATGAAATCAAAATTACTGTTTTGGGTTTTCATGTATTTTGTTATGTCAGTACCCAAAGCATGTTCGTTGAACTAGCATCCTTTTCATTTGTACAAGGGTTCGTCTCCAAACTCTCCACGACTGGAAGTTGTGCCGTTCATATCCTGCAACAAGGATTGCCTTTAGAATTAGAACTCGATAAAAGAATATTATAGAATGTTTAACTTTTGTGAAATTTCAAGTGCCATACTGGCTCTCGATAGATAGTGACGAAAGTGGGTGTTTTCTTACCTTGATAGAATTGAGAAGCATGAAAAATGGCATTTCCAACTTTAATTTCAGTTTGCATTAGATATGTCAAGCTATTGTAGGCTATATTGCATAGATCTGAACTCCTACTCAACACATTTTTTATTTATTATTAATTTGATGTTAGTGTCTTCAACTTATTTGTAATTTTTGCTATCAACTGTTGACAGCATCATGCCCTGACGGGTGGAGGCTTGGCCTCAATAAAAACAAATGCTTCATGCACATGCAAGGCCCCCTTTCATGGAACGAGTCTGAGGCATATTGTGCACGATACAATGGTCACTTGGCTGCTCTGATGTCAGCTGAAGATCTGAACTTTGCATTGGAACTTTGTTCTGCTGAAGCCAAGGATTGCTGGGTGGGAGGGAAGGGTTTCAATTCTTCTCCTGGATATGAATGGAGATGGTCGGACAATTCATCTCATTGGAATGATTCAGCCTTTCCAGGACAACCATTTCTTAATTGTACAAGTTCATCATGTCACAACAGTGGTTCATCAGAATCATGCACATTGGTGACTGGTGGCATCCCTTCTCTTGTTGGTGAAAGATGTGACTCGCAGCATGGCTTTCTTTGCATGCTTAATTCAGGTAGATGGTTCCCCACCTTTTTTGTATTTTGGTTTACTAGCCCCTCCGAAGTCCTTGCTTATATCTTACCACCGATTTTCCAACATTGCATTTTTTCCTTTCACCCGCTTTGAAGTTCTTAAGATGCTCAGATAATTTTGTTCATGTGCCATTTCAATGTCACTCTTTTTCCATATGTCTGAAGTATACTATTCAGATGTGAACTAGGTCGCATTATTTATTATTTTTGGCTGATATTCCTTTCTTAAACCAGATCTAAGATGCTACCGCAAGCACTGCCATGAAGAATATCTCATTATTCTTGCGGCTGTGAGTGGGTTGATACTCTTTACCACGCTTGCAGTTGTGATTTGGCTCCTAATGTATAGACGGAGCAAGAAAAGGAAAAGATCACGCAAGGTATCAAGTCCCTCAAATGCAGCACTTGTTCCTCCATCCTGGAAAGTTTTCACTAGTGAGGAACTGAGGTTAGTAACAAAGAATTTTAGTGAAGGAAACCGACTTCTTGGGGATGCCAAAACAGGTGGAACATACAGTGGAACATTGTCTGATGGGTCAAGAGTTGCGGTCAAAAGGCTTAAAAGATTTAATCTACAGAGAAAAAAAGAGTTCATCTCTGAAATAGGAAGAGTTGCGAGGTTGCATCATCCTAATCTTGTGGCTGTGAAAGGTTGTTGCTATGATCATGGTGATCGATTTATTGTATATGAATTTGTGGCCAATGGTCCTCTTGATAGACGGCTACATCATATACCTATAGGAGGTAGGATCTTGGACTGGAAAATGAGAATGAAGATTGCCATGACCCTTGCTCAAGGAATTGCGTATGTGCTTGATCTTGCATTTTTCCTAGCGTGATTTTTTCAAATTTCTAGCTATTACTTTGTTTTAGCATGCTAAATGATCAATTTGTGCCTAAGTATGTTAAGATATAACTTCCCAAAAATGTAGCCATGTAATCTTTGCTTCGTGACATATATGTTGACAATACAACGCATTAATAGCATTCTACGAATGGCTAAAAGAGAAAAGAGAAGTAACCAAAACAAGTATTACTGTAGCAGGATGCAGCAGAGTCGGCTTTTGAATCATCGTCCTGGAAACAATTCCAGCTTTTGAGAAAATAATCGACAGTACAAAGTCTGAGATGTCCAGAATAGTTTATTTCATTCAAGGGAAAAATGGAAACATCAGCCGACTTAAACTAAAAGCAGAACTGGGACCCTAAAAGAAAAAAATACATACAGACTTTGATTCACAAGTAACTGTAGCAAGATGCAACAGAGTCGGCGTCTGGGCAGGAACCAAAGAAAAAATAAGCATAACTAGAATGAAAACAGTAAACCCAAGACATACAAGGGCTGGGAAGGAGGATAAGTTGCTGGATGATCGGATTTATTGATGTGCAGTCAGATGGTGGTGGCAATGGAGAGGGCTGAACCATAGATGTTCGTGGGAAAGGAAGAGAACGGGATGGGAGAAGGTTGGGGACAATGAGGGAGGGTTGTGGGAGCTGCCGGGGAGAAAAGAATGGGGTTGGGGAAGAGAGGAGGCTGGGGAGCTGGTAGAAAATGAGAGAGCTGTGAGAGGAGAGAGAACTGGTAGGAGAGAAGAAGAATGGGGGGTGGGGAAGGGAGGGGATAAAGGCAGGTGTGGTTTTAAAATCTGCCATCTAAGCCCATGAATACCCTCTTTTATAATAAGATTGCCAATGTTGCAAAAGCGCTATGCGGTAATCAGTCAGTAGGGTCACTGATTACTGATTAAATGGTATGTGTGAGTTTAAAATAAAATTAAACGGGTTATGCGGTTTTGCATTTTCAATTAATTAAAAATTATTACATATATAATTAATAAAAAAATATAAATAAATCAGAAAAATATAATCATATATTCACAATATATATCAAATATTGTCAAATTCAAGGAATGTTTCATCTAAATGTCAAAATAAATAACATAAACAACTAGAATTCATATCCAAATGTCAAAATATACAACATAAACAATTACAATTCATTTTTTAGAGGAAAAGAGGGTGAAATCCCGAGTTGGGATTCACCACGAAACCACTATATCAAGAGCTTAAAGAGTACATTAACTGGTAAGCCAAAAACGAAAAAGAGAGTTACAGTGAGATAGTACATTTTTCAGATAGAAATTCCAACCCCTAAAGATGAGGTCGTTCCTTCCACCCCAAATTGCCCAGAGAACAACGAATGGCAAAGAGACATTATCCTGGAGTTGCATCCTACGATCCTCATAGAACGCTAGAAATCGTCGACTCCTACAACTGAAAGCCAAGGCAAACGGATCTCCCTCCAGACCTGGACCGAGCTCGGACAAGTGAAAAATAGATGCTCCGCATCTTCCACCTGCTCTCCACATCTATCACATTGTACATCTTGGATGCCAAGAAGCATACCCGTCCATTCTTTATTGCACATCCTACCTCTTCTAAAGCACCAAAGAAAAACTTTGACCTTGCATGGAATTTCGCTAGCCCAAATGATCTTCATGTCCCGCCTAAGTTCGTCATCCAACTCCACTGCCCCCTCCTGAAATCCACGTAAATCTTCTTGACTGAGAACCTGCCATCAAACCAAACAAAGTGATCTCTGCCTTGGGTAATAGACTCCGGTGAAGGCAACTCCGATTGCAACTTGCTCAAGTCCTCAATGCGTTGGTCTGATAGCTCCGTCATGAAAGATGTCATCCAGGGCCCAAACCCCCCCGTCTGGACCAACGTGCAATCTTTCAAAGCGGCCAAAGCGAAGAGCCTGTGGAACTGGGTGCTCAGATTTCCATCCCTAGTCCAGTCATCATTCCAGAACCTAAACATCTCTCCTCCACCAACCTTCGGGCGTAACCTCGACGCCAATAGCGGTAATGATGCACGGATCCCCATCCAAAGCGGAGATCCAAAATGCCTCTCCTCCCTGCCTCCAAGACCCCCTTCACACCGTACATCTCACGCTATAGTTTCTCCATCAGTCTATCCGAACTCCCTCAGATACGAAGTACTTATTTCGCCAGCAACGCCTTGTTCATACAATCCACATCTCTAATGCCCAAGCTACATTCACTCCAAGTTCTCGTCACCACATCCCAGCCTACTAAGTGCAAACCATGCCTTTGTTGTTTCCCATCCGATCAGAAAAGCCTCCCCATCATAGTTTCAGTCTTCCTTCTAATCCCAACCGGCATCAACCTCGTAGAGTAAAAGAAAATGGGCACAACCGACAACACGTGCTTCAAGAGGAATAGCTTACCTCCTTTTGAGAGAGTAATCGTCTTCCATCCAGCCAGGCGCATCTCTAATCTCTGATTGACCAGGTCTCAGTCAGAACTCATGAGTCTATTCACCACTAAGGGGAGTCCAAGATAAGTAATCGAAAACTCCCCCATCGGGCAACCAAGCAAATCTGCCAAAGAGCCACATTCTTCCTCTAGGTATCCCATTATAATCACCGTCGACTTGTGCTTATTGATTTCCATACCAGAAAGGCTACCGAAAACCTCCACCAGCTACGACGCCCTTCTGCACATGGCCTCAGAGCCACCCAAAAAAATCACTATATCAATTGCGTATTGTAATGGATAAGGGTGATCTTTTGAAGAAAGCAGATCCGTGTTCTTAAAAGGCCATTTAAGGGAGTTTCAAAAAAAAAGGCCATTTAAGGCTGCTTAAAAGACTGTTTAAGATCATTTAAGACCGTTTAAACGATCGTTTAAGACTGTTTATGCAACTCACATGTTTATGGACTTGCTTTTGATTAAACGACGCGGTCGAGCACCACATACGTTTAAATAGTTGTTTAGACCGTTTTTTGCATCCATGAGGGTTGCTCCCTTAAAATACAATAAAGAAAGTCCAAAATTACATGGATGGCACCCCAAACATGGGTTTCCCCTTCAATACTATAAAACTAGAAGAAAAGGACATTAAAAATTACATGAGAACCTTTAAGAAACAATATAACTATGGAGGACTCTTAGACTTAATTTTTGATGGCCAAAAAATTCATTTTGGCCCCATATTTAGGCATGAGTTACATCAATTCCTCTTTACTTGGGAAAATCTTGCTTCGGCAAGACAATGTTACAGTAGTTTTGCAGGAGATCGGTACAGAGCCCTTTTGACTCTTGCTTCTTGTTGAGAGAAAATAATGAATTGCATATTCATGAGGTTCTCTTATATAGAGGAGAACCTTATTAGGCAAATTACAAAGTTGGAGAATGTAATAGGTGGTTAATTGGATCTGACCAAATCCAATTACCCCTTCATGTTTAGTCCCACATCGATGAGCGGTGGGACTCCAGACTGTCTGCGAGGCTATATATAAAGCCCCTCATCCCCTGTACTCATTGAGAAATTCAATAAAATACACCCCTTTGAAGGCTTCTCCCGTGCTTTCGTCCCGCTCCTTAGGGAGTAGGGTTCCTCGTTAAATCTTTGTTCTTCATGTTTGTTATTTTGTTTATCGATTCCGCTTCTGCTTCTCAGATTTCAACATGGTATTAGAGAGGGTCGATTCTCGAAGATTTCATAGGTCATTGCTTTTATTTGAGATTCGATTATTGTTCGTTCTTGAAGATCAATTTTTTATGTGGATTTGTTCAAGTTCAAGATTTGTATTCTATGGTTTCCTTTGAAACCCTAATTCAAGGCGGCACTCGAGGATTCAAATCCTAATGCCGTGACGGAGTTCATATTTTCACGTTGCTTTGGCATGCATCTCTGCCATCCAAATCGTCACCAGTCTCCCTTCAGCCACGCTGCATCTCCATAGACATGATCCCAGGCAGGCACCCTCTAAGAGAGGTGCCCCTGCTGCACCTCCTTCCTGAAAGCATCTCCTCCATCAGACACAAGAGCTCCAGGCGGAGCTTATCTCGCACATGCGGCCTCCGTCCCAGTCCACAAGCACTGGCTGGTGTTGCATCCTCCAACTGCAACACCCTGGCGGCACCACGCATCATCCAGGCGACGCTAGATGTGCCACACCTCGAGGCGATTCCTTCCCCAGTTGCTCGAGGCACCTCCAGTGGGCAACGCGTATTGGCTTGCGCGACCTTGCGCGAGCAGGTCAGCAGTGGGGAGGAGAAGCAGAGGTCCGGTCCTATTGCGCTACTACTCAAGCCCTAACGTGTAGCGTCGCTCGCGTCACGCCTTCTTCCATCGCACAACCCAACAACAGAGCACCGCACGGCTCCAGGCCCCTTCAAGCAGCGACATCTCCATGGGCGAGTCCCCTCCTTGCGTACACCTCCAACCCTCGATCCCCTCCACCCTAGGGACGACGACCTCGTGTTTTGACGAAAGGGGTTCTCACGAAGGGAGCCCTAAGTAACAGGAAACCTATCGACTATATAAAAAAATCAAATGCAACGAGGTTGTTTATCTTTAAGCCTAAAAAATGGGCCGTAGGATTTAAAAAAGAAGAAGAGGTGGAGCCCCTACAATAAAAAAATGGGAGTGAAGCTTCTTTTGGGTCTTAAGTGGGCAGGATGTCTGTTAAAAAAGGAGGGGTTGTTTACAAAGAAGAAAAAGAGAGAACAAGGGATTGGGGCCTTGTTAACCGATTTTTTTGTCTTGTTTGTTTTAAAAAATGAGCGTACAAAAAAATCGTACGTGAGAAAAAAATGTAAAAAAGGGGATGAAAAGCCGCGAAAAAAAAGATGAACGACTTATTGCAAGAGAGAGAAGAGAATAACCAGAAAAAAATGAGAAGAAACGACTAAGCAAAAAATGATTTGTGCAAAAAAAGAGATAAAAAAAGAAAAAAAGGACAGAAAAACACAAAAATACACATTTTGTTTCTCCCAACTTGATGTTCCATACTTTTTATTCTATCAAGTATGGGAGAAAGGGGGAGTCAGAGATGATTCTTCAAGACACATGCTGACAGACCGACACTCTAGACTACTACTCGGGCCATCTGTCTTCACGGAGCATCGATTTCTTCACCAGGGTGCATACTTCTTCTTTTGCGACCTGACTACTACTTCGCGCTGGTCTTCTTCTACAATGACTCTTCTTTAGGCACAACAGAGATATGTTCCGGTGACCTGCAGGCACGACAGAGATTACGTTTCGGTGAGATGATATCGCAACAGCTCTACAGGCATGGTAGAGATACGTTTCGATGACCTGAAAGTCGCAGACCTGTCCTCGTGCGAGGTCTTCTACCAACAACGGATATAAGTTCTTGTTGTGATGTATCGTGAAGACGTATTGTATATTTTCTTTTTGATGCAACTTGTAGCTTTCTCAACTCTAGCTTGAGGGGGAGTGTTGAAGAATGTAATAGGTGGGTAATTGGATCTCACCAAGATCCAATTACCCCACTCATGTTTAGTCTCGCATCGATGAGCGGTGAGACTCCAGACTGTTTGCGAGGCTATATATAGAGCCCCTCATCCCCTGTACTCATTGAGAAATTCAATAGAATATTCGCCCCTTTGAGGGCTTCTCCCGTGGTTTCGTCCTGCTCCTTAGGGAGTAGGGTTCCACGTTAAATCTTTGTTCTTCATGTTTATTATTTTGTTTATCGTTTCCACTTCCGCTTCTCAGATTTCAACACATAAGATAGACATAAAGAAAAGAAATATAAGAAAGCAATAAATCATAACTAGTATCCCAACAACCTCCTCAATCTGGAACATAGATATCGATTATGCTCAACATGGATCATCATCTCTGGAATTACCCTCTGTTTAGGGCTTTGGTGAACACATCTGTTGTCTGATCTCATGAGTTGACTTGAGTAGTGGAGATGAAACCCTTTGGAATCATATCTCGAGTGTAGTGACAGTCTACCTCAATATGCGTGGTCCTCTCATGAATGGTCGGATTGTTGGCAATGAAGAGAGCATTCTAGTTGTCGTATTGGAGGTGCATGGAAAGAGACACCTCAATAGTTAGGTCAGTAAGAACGGACCTTACCCACATCATCTCTATACTCCCGTGTGTCATGGCTCTCTACTCTGACTTTGCACTGGATCTAGCGACCACCATCTGCTTCTTGCTCTTCCATGATATCAAGAAACTCTCTATGAACACTACAAAGTCATAGGTAGATTTCTTACCCTTGGAACAACCCATATAATCTGCATACGTACAAGCTGTAATAACAAGGGATGTGCCTCGACTATATAGAAGATCGGTGCTAGGTGAGGTCTTCAGATATCTCAAAATCAAATGGACTGTATCCATATGTAAATGTCTAGGTTGCTCCATAAACATACTCACTGTGCTCACTACAAAGGAAATATCTGGCCTGGTGATGGTCACATATAGGAACTTCCCAACGAGCTTCTTGTACCTCTCTTGTCAACCTCCCCAGTGTCATTACCGTACAACTTCATGCTCAGGTTCATGGGAGTAGTGGCAGGCCTACAGTATGCCATGCCCGTCTCAGAGAGAAGATTTGTAATGTACTTCTGAGTCACCACAGGACCTCGCTGGTTCTTGGTGAACTCTAGTCCAAGGAAGTAATGTGGACTGCCAAGGTCCTTGGTTACAAACTGTTGATCAAGGAAATCTGTAGCACTAGCAGTTAGGATGCCCTGCTCATCATCTCCTATAACAATGATATCATCAACATAAACTAGCATGGCAATTGCACCTCTCTGAAACCTCTGAACAAACATTGTATAATCCACAGTCTATCTAATGCCTTAAATGTCGAATTTCGGTTTCATTTTGGTAAATCTAGAAAGAGAGTTCAATGGAATTTCAGTGAAATGGACGAGAATAGAGGAAATTACTTGAAAACTCATTTTTTTTTAAATTAAGATTTCGAATATTCTTTAACTCAATAAATAAGATAGAAATCCACCATTCTTTACTAATAACAAGATATTAACATGATATGTTACATTATATTTCCATCTAATCGTTCCAACAATCAAAGAAGTAGTATGCTACTCAGAACCAGAATCAGATTGGAATCGAAATTAGAAGTCATTTGTTCCACCTCTTCAACATGAAGAGAATGATCTTTCCAAAAAACCTACGCATGCAATAAAAACACATGCCAACAAAGAATACTTGCAAAATGATATCTTATATAAGAAATTTAAGTTCGAAATGATAGCTTAGAACATGTATTTACCAAAATACTTTCAACTTAGAAAAATGTCAATTTTAGAAATAAAATAAGACACACATACACACATAAACAAAAACCTTTCCAACATGGTATGTCTGATAAATGCATTGTATAACTTGTGATAATAAAATACATGCTATTCAAGGCACAAACCCTTGCCGCTCTATCAAATCTAAGAGCTTCTGAAACCATGCTCTTGGGTTCTGCTTAAGGTCATAGATTGGCTTGTGAAGTATGCAGACCTTTTGGCACTCAGCAGCAAACCCAGGTGGCTGCTGCATGCAGACCTTTTCCTGTAGGTCACCATAGAGAAATGCATTCTTCACATCAAGCTGATATATGGGTCAGTCTCGTGACACTGCAACAGAAAGAAGGATCCGTAGTGTAGAATGTCGAGCTACTGGAGAAAAAGTATCCTTATAATCCACGCCATATGTCTAGGTGAACCCATGATCCACAAGTCTCGCCATATAGCATTCCAAGCTGTCATCTGCTTGGCACTTTATCATAAGCACCCACTTGCATCCTGCAACAGATGCTCTTGTAAGAGATATAACAATGCTCTATGCATGGCCTCAAATTTCAATGAAATTCTACCAGATTTCTCTGAAATTTCCGTTTCCCTTGGTCATCGAAATCGAAATGTTATCATATTTCTTTTTCTAGGATTTTAACGAAATATCGGCGAAATGTCAATGAAATTTCATCGAAATTGCATGCCATTTCAAGAATGAACAAAAATAAGGAAATCCACCCTTCATTTTTATTGAAATTTGCATATATTGATTAATTTTCACTTATTTATTCGCTGATGTATTGAGTTGTTAGAGTGATTTACATTGTTTAAAGAAGTTTCTTTAGTTAGTTTCTAAATTTTAGATCTAAATCCAAACCAAATCAGTTAAACACACGATATATGAGTTAAATTCATGTTTTAACTGAAGATCTTCATTTTTTCTTTATTTTGATATACATGTTTTCATTAGTAGTTATTGTATGTGTCACTTCATTCTCATTGAAGAGGTCATCTTTATTGGCATATGTTTTTCTCTGCTATTATTGCATGTATCACTATTCTCTTCGTGTTCAAGAGGTGAAAGTAATGACTTCTAATTTCATTTCCAAACCTAGTTCAGATTCTGAGCAAAATACTATTTTTTTATTGTTGGAACGATTGGATGGAAATTTAATATAAGATATCATGTTAATATCTTACTATTAGCAAAAAATGCATTTCTATATCATTTATTGAGTTAAAGAATAATAGAAATCTTAATCTTAGAAATGAATTTTCAAGTAATTTACCCAATTTCCGGTCATTTCACCGAAATTCCATCGAATTTCATTTACCAAGCTTAACAAAACGAAATCGAAATCCGATATTTAAGGCCTTGGCTCCATGTGTCGCGTTACTGCAACATAACTATCTTCTCCTCCATGGCTAGATGCCACTGATTGTCTTGTATCGCCTCATGATATATTCGTGGTATCTCCATGACTAACAATCCCTTAACAAACCTCCAGAAATGCTTTGAGTGTCAGTACAGGGAAACATGGGCCGCAAGAGGATAGGTTGCACAAGTACATCTCTGCTTCCGAGAGCAATGGGCACATCAAGATTACCTGCCTCCTCCTCAACCTGTAAATCACCCTCCTTAGAGGGCACCTGTTCATCCTATAAAGAATCATGGTGTATGGATAAATAATTAATGCTATCAATAGAAACATTGCGTTCATTACATACCTATGGCATGTTGGATGATGGGGAAGGCCCATGAGTATGAAGAACTATGCAAGGCCTATAAAGATAGAAATGTGGTAATAGATGTGTCGACGTACTGGGTGGTGGTGCGGGAGTAGACACAGGAGCAGGTGTAGATACTAGAGGTGGTGTAGGTGATGGAGGTGGTGCAGTCGTAAGAGGAGACATATATACCTAGGGTTGGCTATTGAGTCACGGCACGATGAGCCAGGCTCGAGCTCGGCTCGATAAAGGCTCGTGAGCTTGGCTCATTAGGTTATTGAGCCGAGCTCGGGCTAGATTTTTGGGTTCGATAGCTTAACGAGCCGAATCGAAATCGAGCCCTTCTCAGCTCGATAACTCAATAAGGGGCTCGATAAGGAATATATTTATATATATTCTATTTGTGAAATTGTAGTGATGTTTATTTTTATTTGTATTAGTTTTACAACATTGCAAATGGTAGACTTATGTCTATATGGTTTATATAACGCCAATATTAGGTAGATTATGCTGTAGAATTGGATTTTCTACACTTATCTATGTTAATTTAGGTTATAATTAGATAATTAGTATTTTTTCCTTTTTTATTAACAAATAAAATGTTACGATATATATTATAATTTAACTTTTATATACAACTCGGATAGTGGCCTACTGGTACAGTCTTCAAAGAGGATGTTGTGAGTTCGAGCTCGGGTAACAACACTTTTCCAACAAAAAATACCTATTTTCCTTAATGAGCCTGACTAGGCTTAGGCCCAGACCAGGCTCGATAAGGGGCTCAGACTCGATAACAGGCTCAACTCGAGCCTTATCGAGGCTCAAGCTCACCGAGCCCGAACCTGAGCTCGAGTAAGCTCGGTTGGGCTCGAACAAGCTCGAGCTCGAGCCCGATCCCAGTTGGGTTTATCGATCCAGAGCCTGGCTCGGCTCATTGGGTTCGATAGCCAACCCTATATATATCTCCTCTCCAGAGTCAGATGGAGTCAACCTGTCACATGTAGGAGAGAAATACATAATAGACTGAAATAAGGTGACATCAACAGTAACATGGTACTCCATATACAACAACAACAAAGCCTTTTCTCACAATTAAGTAGGGCCAGCTACATGGATTCTTCGCCTCCATTCCGATCTATCTTGGGTTAATCTCGAGCTTATATCCAAAAAACTAAGATACCTTTGTATAATCCCGTTCCAGCACTTGTTGGGCCGTCCTCGCCCTCTCTTAGTCGGCTCAACATCCCAACACTTGCATCTCCTAACTGGTGCATCAATTGATCTTCTTTGCAAATAACGAAACCATCTTAATTGGTTTTCTCGCATCTTATCCTTGATCGGAGCTACACCAACTTTCTTTCTTATTGCATCATTCCGAATCCGATCTTTAAGTGTGTCCACACATCCATCTTAGCATTTTCATTTCTGCTGCCTACAATCATTCTTTGCACATGTCTATGGTTCACTAGCCAACATCCTGATCCATAGAGCATAGCAGGTCTCACGGGCCCACGACTGCTTTGTAAAGCTTTCCTTTAATTTTTAAAGGAATTTTCTTATCACAGAGAATAACAGAGGCTCCTCTCAACTTTAGCCAGCCTGCATTTATTCTATTAGTAACATCTCCATCAATTTCCTATCATGTTGCACAATAAATCCCAGATATCTAAAAAATCTCTCTTCTGAATGTTATCGTCACCAATCTTCACCTCTATTCCCTCACCATTGCTTCCACTAAAGGTGCACTCCATATATTCCATCTTAGCCCTACTTATAGGAAATCCTTTAGTCTCCAAAGCATGTTTCCAAACCTCAAGCTTCTCATTTACTTTATCTCTAGTCCCATCAATCAACATGATATCATCGGCAAATAATATACACCATGGTAGCTCATTCTGAATGTAACTTGTCAACTTGTCCATAATCAAAGTAAAAAGGAATGGCCTCAAAGCTGAACCTTGATGTAAACCAATGTTGATGTCAAAATAGTCAGCCTTCCCTGACGGGGTCCTTACATATGATAAAGCCTTATCATACATATCCTTTATGAGGTTAATGTATATGACATGTACTTGTCTCTTCTCCAAAACTCTCTACAATATCTCTCGTGGGACAGAATCATAAGCCTTCTCCACATCAATAAAGATCATATGGAGGTTCTTCCTTTTAGCTCTATAAATCTCCATTGTTCTCCTTCGCAAATGGATGACTTCAATAGTTGAGCGACTTGGCATGACTCCGAATTGTTTTCTTTTACTTTGGAAACTTGCCTTAACCTTCTTTCAATCACACATTCCCAAATTTTTATAGTGTGACTCATCAACTTAATACCTCTGTGATTTGAACAATTTTGAATGTCTCCTTTATTCTTATAAAGAGGTACCATGATACTCATGCATTTTCTTGCTTCGCCAAATAACATAGAATAGATTCGTAAGCCAAGTCAAACCGTGCTCACCTAACAATCTCCATACTTCTACATGAATGTCATATGGTCCTACACCTTTCCCAAGTCTCATAACCGTCAAAGCCTTCTCTACTTTCTTTCTTTGTATTCGTATATACCTTGCACCATTCAAGTAACTTTCACTACTAGCTGGATCACCCAAAGTGATCTCTCTATTTCCTTCCCCAATGAAAAGTTTATGGAAGTACTGCTCCCATCTAGTCTCTATGCCCTTTTGAGTAACAAGCACGTGACCTTCCGCGTCCTTAATGCATCTCACTTGAGAAAGGTCTTTGTCTTTCTTTCTCTTGCTTTGGTCAACCTGAATATATCCTTCTGGCCCTCCTTAGAATCGAGATTTTTATACTATACTTCATAAGCTTTTGACTTAGCTTTGCTTACAGCCTTTTTTGCTTCCTTCTTTGCTATTTGTAATTTGTGACATTTTCCTCTGTTCTATCCTTAGACATAGCTTTGAAGCATGCTCTTTTAATTTTTAGCTTCTCTTACACCCCTTCACTCCACCACCAAGCCTCCTTTTGACCTGAAGCTCCTCCCTTTGACTCGCCTAGCATCTCTTTGGCTAATGGTACTCCCGTCTAACCAAATTAAAATAGCAATATCCCTTTTGGGTACGAGAGTAACCTACAAAGACACTTGACAACTATAGGAGAGAGCTTGTCACGACCAGATATCAGATGGTGAACAAAGATAACAGAGCTAAACACACATGGTGTAAGGGAGAACAAGTCCTTCTCGAGAACACAATAGAGAAAGAAACCTCCTCTCCTAAGACAGAAGATGGCATGCACTTCACCAAGTAACAAGTAGTGAGGACCAAATCCCCCCAAAAAGAGTGAGGAGCACGACTTTGGATCAAAAGTGTCTTCGTCACATCAAGTCAATGACGACATTTGCATTCAGCGACACCGTTCTACTAAGAAGTGTAAGCACACGAGGTCTGGTGTACGATGCCAAGAGACCTGAAGAACTCAAACAACTGTAACGTGTAGAACTCTAAGGCATTGTCGGAGCGAATAAACTTGACAACAGTAGAGAAAATGTTCTTTATTCCATTTATAGAAGATTTAATGACGGACCCAGCTTCATACTTGTTTTTCAACAGAAAAATCTAAGTCTAGAATAATCATCCGCAACAACAAGATAAAAACAGTATCCCTGGAGATCAGGGACACGACTGGTACCCAAATATCTCGATGAATTGGCTTAAATAAGTGACTACTACTACAACTCTGATAAGTAGGGAAAGAGGAACATTGATGCTTCCTAAGCTAGCAAGCCTCGCACTGGAAAGAAAAGCGCGTAGAAGTCTGTGGGAGGACTTGACACGGCTTCGGCAGAGGAAGATGACCAAAATGAAGATGCCACAAGTAAGGAGAGATCAATCCAGTGGGAACTATAGAGGCATCGACATTGGGAGACTGGATTAATCTGTAGAGCCCCGCTACTCACGGCCACATCCAATCACCTTGCCCGTGAGTATATATTGAAACATAAAGGTAGAGCATCTGACTAATATAAAGTAAATTCATCTGAAAATAAGGAGTATATAAAATATTCTACAGACGTATGGATGGTGTTAAATGCACATCCCCCTATCTTGTGATGGGTAAATAAACCACGTTCACAATGACAACCCATCTATCAGGGGGTATAGATTTGTAAGAATCGAACCGTGCTCTGCCTCCACAAAGATGAAGAGAAGCACCAGAGCCCATGTTCTACTCTATCACATCTACCTTGCTATTTGGTAAAAGCAAATGCTATACACAAGGCGCTCGAAGAGTCTCTAGCAGCGATTGTAACATCTGGGGAACATGTAGCGGTGTCAGCAACATGAGTCATTATCTCCTTCATACGGGAGACAATATCATCAAGGTGAGAATCTGTCTGATGAGTCGAACTGTCTGGAGGCTCAATCTGCTCAGCCACACAAGCAGATGCGGTATCTTGCTTCTGATAACATGTGTCCTCAGAGTGACCTGGACGGCGGCAATAGGTGCAAGGGTCATGCAGATGTCCAGCTCCTCTACCACGGGGCCCACATCCTCTGAACTGTGTAGAACCTTCCCTGATGCGAGATACATCCATTGCTGGGAAGGTTTGTGTGGTGGTAGGTGGTGGGATGAGAATCCTACTGAGGTGACTGTAGGCCTCCTCCATGGGAAGAATGGTTGAGCTTGCAAGAAGTTGTGCGCGTGGGGCCTCATACTCTCGATCGAGGGCTGTTAAGAAAACTCCAACCATCATAGAGTTCCTATATGCCATCTGATGCTTCATATAAGTGGTAACGGCATGAAGCTGTGAAGCTTCTCAAACATGTCGCGGAACGAGTAGTTAAATGTATGCAGAGGACAACCATTCTGCTTGGTCGTGTACACATCAAATAGTGCCTGAAGAATTTTGATCTCGTTCTTCGTTTAGGCATGCGTGGCTGCTAAAATATCCCACATCCGCCTTGACAGTGGGTTGATTCGCAATGTCGTTGGTGATCTTTGTGGTAAGAGTCCCAGAGAGCCAAATACGTGCGTGTACACGTCATCTTGCTTCCACAAAGCATTGTCCCCAATCTTATCTGTCAACTCTGGCTTTGTCAGAATGTGCTCCATGTTATTGCACATCCCCCTGTCCTGTGATGGGTAAGTAAACCACGTTAACAATGACAACCCATCTACCAGGGGTATAGATTTGTAAGAACCGAACTGTGCTCTGTCTCCACACAGATGAAGAGAAGCACCAGAGCCCATGTTCTACTTTGTCATATCTACCTTGCTACAACTGGTAAAAGCAAATGCTATGCACAAGGAGCTCGAAGCGTCTCTAGCAGCGATTGTAACATCTGGGGAACATGTAGTGGTGTCAACAACATGAGTCATTATCTCCTTCAGACGGGAGACAATATCATCAAGTTGAGAATCTGTTTGAGGAGTCGAACTGTCTGGAGGCTCAATCTGCTCGGCCACACAAGCAAATGCGATATCTTGCTTCTGATAGCATGTGTCCTCAGAGTGACCTGGACGACGGCAATAGGTGCAGGGGTCAGGCAGATGTCCAGCTCCTCTACCACAGGGCCCATGTCCTCCGAACTGTGTAGAACCTTCCCTGATGCGAGGTACATCCATTGCTGGGAAGGTTTGTGTGGTGGTAGGTGGTGGGATGAGAATCCTACTGAGGTGACTGTAGGCCTCCTCCATGGGAAGAATGGTTGGACTTGTAAGAAGTTGTGTGCGTGGGGCCTCATACTCTCAATCGAGGGCTGCTAAGAAAACTCCAACCATCATAGAGTTCCTATATGTCATCTGATGCTTCATATAAGTGGTAACGACATGAAGCTGTGAAGCTTCTCAAACATGCCGCGAAACGAGTAGTTAAATGTATGCAGAGGACAATCATTCTGCTTGGTCGTGTATATATCAAACAATACCTGAAGAATTTTGACTTCGTTCTTCGCTTAGGCATGCATGGCTGCTAGAATATCCCACATCCGCCTTGACAGTGTGTTGATTCGCAATGTCCTTGGTGATCTTTGTGGTAAGAGTCCTAGAGAGCCAAATACGTGTGCGTATACGTCATCTTGCTTCCACGAAGCATTGTCCCCAATCTTATCAGTTAGCTCTGGCTTTGTCAGAATGTGCTCCATGTTATTGCACTACATAGGGGTCAAAAACTACATGGACCTAGTTGGTTCCATCCTTCTTCATTATGGGAGTCGGATCCTTGAAGATATCAGGTGAAGATAAGACATCATCATTGTTTTCTGACATGATGAAAAAGAAGATCAAAGTGGAACTCGACCGGGGTAGTAGACGGATCTGAGAGAGTCTACACGATCAGAGGATTGGTTGTACACTTGTACATGTACATAAGGAAAAGAAACTACAAGAAAACAATAAATGATAACTAATATCTCAACACTTCTCAATCCACGAATTGCCTTCCAATTGACGTCCTATCCATTGTAGCGGGAAACGTCAACATGCTGCTAATTTGCAGTCATCAAGGTTATCTTCGATTGTTCATTGAAATAATGTCGTTGTGGTGGTTGTTGGTGATGATTCCATCCGTAGAAATTTTCGTATATCTGCATTTCAACAGAAGGGTACAACTTCTGTCCAGTTCATAAGCATGTGGTGTAATCTTCTTGATTATTTAGAATGGGCCACTTTTCTTTGGGCTTAATTTGTGGTTGGATTTCTCAGGAAAAGGCTATTTCCAAAAGTGGACCATAATCTTTTTTTTTTAGGCTCAAAAAGGGGGACACACTCGTTGGTGCTCGCCCCATAAATGTATTAATTAAAAAGGAAAAGAAGAGAAATACTTACAGGGGGGAGAAGGGAAAGAGAGACGCAGAAATACAAGAAGAGCACCCGGCCAAACAATGCCGTCGCACAATTAAATACACCAATCGCTAACAAGTCTACTGGCCAAAGATAACGTTCTCCCGATAAAATCGCAAGCCCGAGAAAATAGCATCATTCCTTGCACGCCAAATGGACCACATCCGCGCAATAGGACTCAGAATCTCAGCCCTGGGCCTCGACCTGTTCGACCAAAGGATCTGACACAAATCTTCAATATTGTCCGCACGAGCCCATGAAACGTCGTCCCATACCCCCGCAATCAAGGAACAGTGAAAGAAGAGATGATCAGCAGTCTCGTCGTGAAGACCGCAAAGATGGCAAGCAGCGTTAGACTGGGGGAATAGCTTGGCGCAACGATCCCGGGTCATTAAACGCCGTTGACGGAGAACCCATACGAAAAAAGCAATGCGCTGAGGCAGGCGCAGATCCCAAAAGAAGGCACAGTCGCGCACAAGAGGCGAAGACAAAGGAGGCGAGGGAGCGAGAAGGACCCTGTAAGCCTTGCGAGTGGAGAAAGTCCCGTCAAACCAACGCCAATGATCCCGCTGCAAGGACGGCGAATCCACGGAATTAAGAGCATCCATCATCGATGCGAACTCCGACACCCTCTGATCAGATAAGTTCCCCGAGAACCGAGGCACCAACAACCGTCAGACCAGCACTCCGCGGCAGATGCGAGCCGATTCGAAGCGAGCGCAAACAAACGCTGGAAGCGCACCTGAAGAGGACCTCCCCCCATCCAGTCATCCATCCAGAACTTGAAGGATTCCCCCGTCCCAAGAACCGGGGAGAATAGCGCAAGATTACGGCGCAAGGTAGACGAGACGCTGCGTCAGAAAATTGAAGAATGAGATTGCAAGGCCCTCCGCATCAGACCGAACCAGTCCCTGCCAAGAAGCACGCGAAGGACGTTGCTGAAAAATGAGTCATCCTTGCCCCATATTCTACTCACCCATTTGAGAAGTAGAGCGTCGTTAACCAGGTCCAGTCTCCGAACACCTAGCCCACCGCAACGCTTAGGCATGGTCACCACATCCCAACCGACAAGGTGCATCCCCCGACCGCTCCCGTCCTTACGACCCCATAAGAAGCGCCGCATACATCTCTCCAGACGCAGCCGGATCCCCACAGGTAACCTACGCACCGAGAGGAAGTAAACCGGAATAGAAGAAAGCACGGACTTGAGAAGGATAAGGCGGCCACCACGAGACAGCAAGGCGACCCTCCAGCCCGCAAGGCGCGCCTCCATCCGCTCCGTGATAACCCGCCAATCCGCAGAACGAGAACGCCCCGCCGAAAGAGGGATACCAAGATAGTCAAAGGGAAGCGCCCCAGGAGCAGAACCGAGCAGCCGGCCACATTCCTCCGCCTCCGAAGGCGACATGCCAAAAGGCACAACGTTAGATTTGGAGGCATTAATCGACATCCCCGATAGTTCACAGAAGATCGCCACAATATTGGCCATAGCCGCCACTTCCTCCGGACCGCCCTCAATGAAGTAAATTGTAACGTCTGCGAACTGGATCAAGGGCACACAGACATCCCCCTTGCGGAACCCACTTGTAAGGCCAGCATCAATGACGCGGTCAACCATTCGCGCCAGCACATCAACGGCCAAGAGGAAGAGAAGGGGCGCCAGGGGGCATCCCTGACGCACCCCCCTGCGAGGCTGAAAGGACCCACCAGCCGGCCGCCCATTAATAAGGACAGAGAGCGAGACCGTGGAGACGCATCGGCGCATCCAAGCAATCCAAAGATTAGGAAAGCCTCGTCTACGCAAAGCAGACCAAAGGAATCGCCAATCAATGGAATCATAAGCCTTGGCAAAATCAACTTTCCAAAGAACCCCCTTCTTATTATCCTTCTTCCAATCGGCCACCAATTCGGTCGCGACGACGATGCAATCCACGATTTGCCGACCTCTAATGAATGCCGCCTGAGAAGGGGAGATGAGGCCATCCAAAACCCGACCCAGGCGAGTGGCTAGAGTTTTGGTCACAATAAGATAGATACCATTAGAAACGGATATGGGCCAAAAGTCGTCCAATCGCAATGCCGGGTTCTTTTTTGGAACGAGCACAATGTTCGCCCGATTGATGCGGTCGAATCCGAGATTACCAGCACAAAAATCCGAGACGACGTCGAAAACGTCCCCCGAAACAGTCTCCCAGAAGTCCTGATAGAAGGCGACGGAGAACCCGTCGGGCCCCGGTGAAGAGTTATAATTTAATGCCCAAACAACAGCTTTAATCTCCTCCAAGGAAATGGGACGAATAAGATTCCCGGCATCCGCGTCCGAGAGAGAGGGAGCACCCATCCCAAGCCAACGCCAATGCCGTGAAGGGATAGAGGAAGAGATACATCGGAATTGCTCAACGATGGCGCTCCCCATCTCACGATCCCCAGTCACGACAACATCATTGATAGATATGGACCGCATCAAATTGCAGCGCCTCCGATTGCTAGCCGAGCGATGGAAAAAAGCCGTGTTCGCATCGCCTTCTTTAATCCATTTTACCCGTGAGCGCTGACGCCACTCCAAAATCCGCTTCTTATCCTCCTCCTGCACCCGAGCGATAGCGGAGGAGCGATCACGAATCTCATCAGAAGAAAGTTCACGAGCATTCTCGGAGGTATAGAGATGCATGATAATGTCCTCCGGCTCGGCGCGAGAAGCACGTCGCGCCAGTCTGGTAGAAGTTTTGAACTCAGCAAGAACTCTCCGAAGTGAAGAAAGTTTCTGATTAAGTTTAGATGCCGCGGAGCCAGTGACGGGGGCATTAACCCAGTGATTCTGGACGAGCGATTTGAAGTTAGGTTCCAATAACCAACATTTTTTGTAGCGAAAAAGCCCCCGAGGGTTAATGCCGTCGCCAGAATCCCAAATAATGGGAGAGTGATTCGAGAATGATCTGGGGCGAGAGGAAATAGAGCACAGCGGGAAGGAGTCCATATACAACCCATTAGCCAAGAACCGGTCAATTCGAGAGCGAGAAGAGCTATTCCGCCACGTGTATGAAATATCGCTCGGAACCATGTTAAAGAGCGCCATATCATCAATCACTTCCAAGAAGTCTTGCGAGCCAGGGTCGCGGCCACCCCTGCCGCGAGGCCCATCAGTGGAGTGTAAGGTGACGTTGAAGTCACCGCCCAAAATCCAAGGTATCCCCGTAGAAAAATTAGCCGCCTCCCGCATATCATCCCATAATTCACGACGTAAAATATGAGACGAAGGAGCGTATATACATGAGAACACCATCAGCATAGACGAATCGACCCGTTCCAAAGCAACAGAGATCATGTGACGACCGACAAGCATGGATCTAAAAGAGAACGAGTGTGATCGCCAAGTCACAAGGAAGCCCCCGGCGGAACCAATCGCGTTAACCGCACGAAACTCGTCAAATGGACCAGCACCAAAAGAACACCACGTATAGTCATCAAGAGCAGCCAGCTTTGTTTCTTGAATTAGCGCAACATCGCAACACCATTCTGAGAGTCGCGAGCCCAGGGAACGACGTTTGACCAAGTCCCCGAGACCGCGGACGTTCTAAGATAGTACCTTCATTAATGAAACAACAAAGATCGCCCCCAAAAACGTGGATACTCCAAGAGAGAAGCCTTCAAGCACCGCCGGAGTTCGGCCTTAAGACAGGAGCCGTCGGGCAATCATCGCCTCCCGCAATGCTGCGAACACCCGCAGCCTCAGCCACGACCTCCCGCAAAGAAGTGCAAGAGTGCGACACCCGAGGCCCATGAATAGAAGGAGCGCGCCTGCTGTAAGTTGACCCAAATCGTCTGAAGGACGGGCCCATACCGTCGCCAGATAGCTGAGTTCCCGGAACAAGAGGAGGAGGCGAGGAGGCACCATGAAAGACAGAGGAGGGAAGCACCGGAGTCCAAGGCGAAGCAGGCCGCTCAGAGATCAGAGGAGGGGTAACGTTCATGCACAAGGCCTCAACTTGTATCACAAAGGAGTCGGGCAATGATGCCCGTGTATTCTGCGAACGGCCCCGCGACCAAGACCCGAATTTACCATGCCCACCAACCCGCCAGTTTTCGGGATCCGCCGAGAAACCCGAATAACCAATCGTTGCAGCTGGAGTCGACCCGAATCGAGGAAAAGGAGAAGACGAATCGACCTCGGGAACCCCCACGACAGGGTGTTCAGATGATGCAAGCAACAGATGCGGGCCCCCAAAAGTCGGCGCGAAGGACCCCAAAACGTCAGGCGTGCATGGCGACGCTTCGGGGAAAACCACAGCATGTTCCACGTGGCACGAAGGAGAGGAAACGTCACGCTCCACGTGGCAAGGCGGAGCCGAAACGTCGCCCGGCCCCCCAGCACGGTGTCGACTGCCGCCGCCGAAGGCTCGGCCAGCGCCGGCGAGGCCGAAACCGCCGAAGAAGGGGGAATAACAGAGAGCTCCGGCTTGAACCTCCACCGTCCAAGCTTGAGATGCCCGAAGAAGGTCCGACCAGTCGCCTCGCTGAGAAAAGCCGAGCTGCATTCAAAGAGGACCCTTATAGACTTCCAATCGGCCTCCGGAGCGAGGCCATCGTCAATGATCGAGAGAATGTTCCCCCATCGGCGAAAAGCTTTGTTTAAACAGGAACAACACGAGAGAGGAAGGGGACGCCTGTAATAGTTGCCATGCAAACCTCAGAGATAGAAGAAGCACCATCAGCCACTCTAGGGTGGCGCCAAAGGACGTCACCGTTAGAGCCCTCAGCCACCAAAGAATTCCGCTGCTCCAACGAAAGACCGCGCACGCAGCAGTGAGAGTGGTCCAGCATGCAAAAATCCCCACGGAATAGAGGCCCCAGAGAGACCTGAACGAGCGACCTCACAAGCTCCCAGTCGACGCCGCGATGGCGTGCAACCCCAATCAGCAGCAAATGAGAAGAAGCGAGACCCTCTTCGAACCCGAGCAAAGACAAGCACCTCCCATGCAGATCCTGAGCAAGACCGACCACCCTAGACGAAGAACCCCCAGGCGCAGAAATAGTTGCACCAAGGTCAAAGCCGTCGCCCGCCGAGTGAGCAGCAGCATGAGGAGGGGAAAGCACCAAACCACGCTCCAGGAGACCCGCATCCAAAGAAACGTCATGAGAGAGATGGCGAAGAGGATCCACCACTTGCGCATAAGAGCGAACCTGCCCCTCCCGCCGCGTGAGAGAACCGGGACGGGAGCCATGCAGAGAACGCATCGATAAGGAAGAGTGTTGCGACCTTGGCTGCACCGGACGTCGAAGACGGAGCTCCCAACAAGAAGCACGACGATGCCCCGCCTTTCCGCACGCAAAACCCCGCGGAGGAAGGGGACAATGAGAGGCGAGATGTCCCCTCTCCCCGCACCGGAAGCAGCGCTTGCTCGCCTTCTTGTGAGAGACCACCGTCCACTCGCCCTCAGCAGCACCGCCTTGAACAACAGTAACCTCGTCTTGGAATACCACGGCCTTACCCTTCGCAGCCCCTGAAACCGCATGCACACCGCCAGCATAGCTCCCTTCAAGGCCTTAAATGTCGGTTTCGGTCACCATTTCGGTATCGACCAAAACAGAATTTCGATGGAATTTCGACCGAAATTTCGATCATTTCGATCATTTTTTGTACTAGGACCCCCATATTTCGGTCATTTCAATCATTTCGGTCGAATTTTGATTTCGACTGGATATCGATATTCGACGGAAATTCGACCGAATTTCGCTGAAATTTGAGGCCATGGCTCCCTTCTACATGCGCCACATCCCGGGGGATCTCCCCAAAGATATGCACATCGCCCGCCCTCGCACTCCCTTCGCCAGCCTTCGCACTCGCCCCGTTCGCGTCGCTCCCACTCGCTCTCACCATCCCTCGTCTCTGTAGAAAAACTTTTCAGTCATCAATCAAGTGGACCATAATCAAATCCCCTTATTTAAGCTTAACCTCTCTCATGTGGCTGTGGCTTGAATTGGATACGTGGTGGATGTATTTAGGGGTTTGGTGTAGATTTCTCGGTGGAATTGATGGATAGGGTTAGCCTCTACCGTTGGAAACCGCACCAACCTATCGGTTCGAACCAAGAACTTTCGCTCAATGAAATGTGGAATTGGACAACCGTAAACACATTCAAAAGGAGATTTCCCATTAAATCAACACAATGAATTGTTAGAAGTAAACATGGTATGAGGAAGACCCAAGTCATATTGAGCAATCTTTCTCAGACAAAAATGACTTACATATGCAATGCTGTTGGACAACTTCCTTAAAGGGATGACTAGTTATATGAGATGCATTTGAAGACTTCTGATACATTATAAAATATGCCTTTTTAGAAAACTGATCAACCTTAGAAAACACAACATCAATCTTTCTGGGGGTTAAAAAGAACATGGTTACATAGTCCATAGTGGTATGTTTTGAGAGGACGTGTAGGAGGGGACCTTATGTTGCTCTAGTGAGGCCGTCAAGAGTATGTAGCTATACCGAGCCGCTCAAACATACCCTTAAAAGATGTGTACATGGCTTGAAGAGGACGATTACCCTGTTTGATTGTAAAGATATCATCCTGAAGTTGCAAGATCTTCGACTCATTCCTCACTTGGGAGTGCGTGACTGTGAGGATGTCCCATATTGTCTTTGCTATGGGTTGACTCAAGATATCATTGGTTATTTCAGTAAAGACAATACTAGATAACTATACTTTTGTATAAGCATCATCTGCCTCCCATAAGGCATTAGTCCCAGTCTTGTTCACCGGCTCATCTTGTGTTAGAATATGCTTCTTACCATGGCTCTATAGTGGTTTCATGAACCGCATTGCCTACAACTCGTAATTTGTGCCATCCATATTGACAGTAGGTGCCAAACTAGTAAACACACTTGTACATGGGGTATCAAGTATGTTCTCTAACATCGTGCAGGATTGGTACACAATTGGGGTCGTAGACAGATAAGAGAGTGTCTACATAGGCACTAAGAAGGGTAGTTGTGGCTGCAGAATCATACCACAACCAACCCTAAGAACAAATCGGCTGCGCTAGAGATCAATGGGGATCACAACGGTATGATTTCACCCTTTTCAGACAAAAAATATATCAAATCAGACCAACATCTCCACGTTGAGCGAGCCTTCAATGGTAGTGGGTGGCGGTAGGGCCACCACGTAGAGCAACGGGTGGCGGAAGGGTCTCTGGGTGTTGTCCCGGGGCAGTGTTGGGTGGCAATAGTTGTGCCACTAGGCAGCGCCGCTGAGTGGCGTCGATACGTGATGGGATGTGAGGTAGGGTAGGATCTTGGGTACATGCTCCATTTTATGACCACCGCTCCGATACCATGTTGAAGGAAAATAAGTTATTTCTAGAGCCCAAGGGTTCTATTAATAGAAGAGAAACCCTAATAGGTAAATTACATAATACGGACCAAGAAATAAATAAACATGGAAACAAGTAACATAAAACTCTCAACAACCACATACTCATGATCTAGAGCAGCTATGGAAACTTCAACTATCATGGTGTTCTAGTACACTGCATGTTGCTCAGTAGATGTGGTCATTGACATGAAGCTGTGAAGTTTCTCGAATATGCTACGAAGCGAATAGTAGAAACTGTGCAGAGGATGATTATTCTGCTTGGCCTTGAAGATGTCAAACTGCAACTGAAGAATCTTGACCTCATTCTTAGCTTGGCCATATGTGTCAGCTAGGATATCCGACATTGCCTTGGCAGTGGATTGGTTCATGATATCATTGGCTATCTCCGTGACAAGTCCCCGAGAGCCAGTCAGCCAGATATGTGTGTACGCATCTTGTTTCCACGAAGCGTTCTCCCCAGTGTTATCTGTCGGCTCTAGCTATGTCAGAATGTGCTCCTTGTTATTGCGCTCTATAAAAGGCAGAAACTACATGGATCGCAACTCATAGTTGGTCCCATCCATCTTGACGATGAGAGCCGGGCCGTTGAATGCCCCAGACGAAGAGAAGACATCACTCTTGTTATCCAACATGAGGAAGAGGGCCGAAATCGAATTTTACTAGGATAGTAGATCGACCCGAGCAAGTATACGCGATCATAGAGAGGATTGGTTGTACGCGTAGACTCATACAATTATACCCTTGAACCTTGGACCTACGCAAGGGGCTTAGACGTGCTTCAAAGGTCTAAAATCACCCTTCTTCGCTCAAAATCAGATTAAAAACATACCCTAAAACACAGAAAACACTATTCAACGAGATCACGGTAGCTCTAGGGGGCTTCAACGATGATCTTGGGCGGTACAGGAGGGCCTTAGGAGGTTTTGGGGGCGTTGCTGCGATGCATCAACAATCCTTTATGGGCTAGAGGAGCAACGATGGAGGCCCTAGGGGTCAAGGCGGTGCCGATGAGGGTGCTGTAATGCAGCAACAACCCCGTGGTTCTTGGGCGGAGACAATGAATGCTCTGTGGGGCCCCTAATAATGAAGCTGTCGGTCGTACGAGGCTTGAGGGGTGCTGCAACTAGCCCTAGGGAGGCTGGTAGTGTCGTCGGGAGCCTTCTTGGTGCTCCGTACATTGTACGGGGATTACAGAGAAGGGGGTAGGTTTGGGGTACGAGAACTTCGGTGTAGGATCGTGGCTATAATACCGCGTTGAAAGAGACGAGTGAATTGTTTATTCATGAGATCATACGATTCTCGTATATAAGAGGAGAAACATGTTTGGGCAAATTACGTAATAGAGACTGAAAAACAAGAAAACATACACATGGAAAGATAAATAATAGCTCAACATAGTCCCTAAGAGATGACCAATACCGCAACCCCCAACAGGAAAGCGAGGACAAGTTTGTGGTTGGATCCTTGTAACATATGGGCATCCCGTTGCACCACCACATAACATTGTGATAGAGCACCATCTCCTAGTCAAGGACGCCTCTAAAGGACAAATAATGCTACACCCCCATCAACATGCTTTCAGAAGAGGATCGACCTCCGTCATTGAAAGCCCTTGCTTGCGAAGAACCTCACCCCAAAGGACATGTTAGAGTATTTGGTTGTACGCCTATTGAGTTGTAGCAGGGTAAATGGATCCTGGAGAAGATCCATTTACCCCATCCATGTGTTTAGTTCCACATCGTCTAGTGGTGGGACTTGGAGGCTCTGGGAAGGCTATATAAGGAGCTCCGGACCTCCTGTATCCATTAAGAAAGTCAATAGACAGACATGACCCTTTGAGGGCTTCTCCCGTGGTTTTATCCCGCTCCTCACGGAGTAGGGTTCCACGTTAAATCCCACGTTCTTTATTTTCTTTGTCTTGTTCCATGTTTTCGCTTCTGCTTCCTATTTCTGAACATGGTATCAGAGCGGATTCGATTCTCGGAGATGTTTTTCCTTTATTTATGTTCGAGATTCGATCAATTTTAAAGATCTAGTTATTGCTTGAAGATTATTTTTATGGAGTGATTTGTTCAAGTTAAAGTTCTAGGGTTTCTAGTTTGAAACCCTAATTTCCGCAAAAAGATCATGTAGATCTGAAGATCAGACATGTCTCTCCTTCCCTGCGATACATGTTCAAGGGCTCCTGAATCTAGTCTACAGCCGCTCCAGGCTCCATCGCGCGCACAGGCGCTGGCGACGTTCCAGGCGGAGCCCTCCGCCCTCCTCACTCGCCGCGAGCCCCAACAACCCTCCTCTCCTGCGATTTCCAATTCCCAGGCATGTGAATCCTCCCATACGCGTGACTCGTACAACTCCAGATCTTTAAGGCGGCGCATGGCGCAGCAGAAGCAATCGGTAGAGGTGCTGCATCCAAGAGGCGGCACACCTCCTGGCTTCCCCTTCCTCCACAGCCCGCGGTTGTCCCTGGCGGCACCGCATCTCCACAGGACGCATCCTCCCCCTTGCTGGCAACCCTAGCATGCCCATGCGGCGCAGTTGCCTCCGTCTCAGGCTCGACCTCCATCGAGCCCCAGGCGATGTCGGCCTCCCCCTCTCCAGGCGGCGTACACGACGGGATATCCCGTGGGGGGCGCTTGCGATGCGGGAGGGGTTTCCCTCGTGGGGAACCCTAACGGGGGGAGCACGTCTATTTAAAAAAATGTTTTTTGGGTGCGCAATAAAAACGGGGGAGGTGTTCTGCGGGTTTAAAAAAAAGGAAGGGTTGTTTCAGAATTTTAAAAAAAGGGGGGAGAGATTTCAAAATGGGGGGGGGGATTTTTTTAAAAAAGAGGCGCGTACACCGAAAAAAAAGTCGTACGCAAAGCAAAAAAAGGAGAGAAGCCGTAAAAAAATGGTTGAAACGGCTTAAAAAATTCGCGGCTATATTTAAAAAAAGGATGAAAAGCCGCAAGAGATTCTTTGAGTATGTTTTATTTTCCTCCCATATTTATGCATCATTGTTGTCTTCTCCCAACTTGGTCGACGTCCATGTTTTCCGACAAGTATGGGAGAAAGCGGGAATACATATGTAGAGTCACAAGTCTTCTTCCAGTCTTCCAGATTCAGAAGACAGATTCATATATTCTTCAGACCGGCAATTTTCCAGACTCTACCGTTGTTCAGATGAAGATTTTCCATGCGCAAGTTTCAGACTCGATGTTCAGATTCCGAGTCCACAGGTGTTATGCGTAGTTATTCAGACTCGACAGATTGGTCAGAGTTCAAGTTCGAGGCATTCCATGTTGAGGCCCATTTTGGGGTTCTCTAGAGAGACTCAGTTTCAGACACACATATGTTTGCGGTCATTTTCAGATGAGCACATGTTTGCCATCTTCTTTTGAGGCCCCTATCTTTTATTATGTTTTCAGCCAGAGTTTTCATGTGAGCCATAGGGACTCCGGAGTAGAGGACCATTCCCTATGCCATGTCGGCAAGGGTTTTCATGTGGTATCATAGGTACACCAGAGCAGTGCACCATTCTCTGAGCCAGATGGGAGAGACCCAGTTCTCCGACGAGGAGACTTATTTCAGACTCCATTCTCCAGCGACCGTGGACTCCGACGAGGATTGCACAGCCACGGCTTCTTTTCAGTTCGGCCCTTTTCAGAGATGGAGCAGTTGTCCACATTATTGTGGCGAGCCAGAGTACTCCGACGAGGAGACTCATTTCAGTTGCAGTGACTCTGACAGGCGTAGTTCAGAGCACATACTCTCCGACGAGGAGATTCAGCAGACTCATACTCCAGCCCGTTCGTCCTCCTCACCTTCACGACATGGGAAGCAACGTCCTCGACAACAACAGTTGTGCGCGTTGGGTTGATATTGTCCATAGTATCTTGTAGCATTGAGTTGAGTTTCTTTCTGTTTGTCCAAGGTAAGCATTGCATGCTCCAGCTTGAGAGGGAGTGTTAGAGTATTTGGTTGTGCACCTATTGAGTTGTAGCAGGGTAAATTGATCCCGGAGAAGATCCATTTACCCCATCCATGTATTTAGTTCCACATCGTCTAGTGGTGGGACTTGGAGGCTCTGGGAAGGCTATATAAGGATCCCCAGACCTCCTGTATCTATTGAGAAAATAGATAAACACGCCCCATTTGAGGGCTTCTTTCGTGGTTTCATTCCGCTCCTCACGGAGTAGGGTTCCACGTTAAATCCCGCGTTCTTTTTTTCTTTGTCTTGTTCCATATTTTCGCTTCCGCTTCCTATTTCTTAACAGGACTAAAATATCTATCGGTAATCAAGGTATGAGACCCGTCCTCACGAAATCAAGGTCCATTAAACCAATAACAACACCGCCCAGTCAATCTGCTACCATGCAACACTGACGCGGGCCACCATCAACCCCTTTAAATGACCCCCACAAGCCTCCCCCCTCACTCACTATTATTTTGCTCAAATCTCCATACACTAGATCGATGCATGCGACACCTGGCACCCCACATTCCTGCACTGAAAGCATGTGATCATGTCCATGGAACGACCTCACAAAAGTGACAAAACTACCCTTCTCGAACATATCGACCCCCCTCCCTGACACCACCACGAACCTTCCACGTGAGGCTACGACCTCTCACTCACATGCGATGATCCACTCTTGGCCCTTATCACAACCCCCAACCATATCTGCTTCCCTCGAACTCCACCAGCATGACAACATCCCTCGTATTTCCCTGTTGACACCTCACTTTACTCCCACTCCATTCCCTCAATGTGCCCACAATAATCACGATTTAAAAAAACATGCCTTGAGGCGTTGAGGTATAAGCCGCGGGAAGTCCAAGCGAGGCATGCACCTCGAGGCATTGATGCGGTCCTCAAGGTGCCAAGGCGGTGAACCCTTGGGCACTGCCTTGGTTGTACATAGGTTTGGTGCTCAAATAATCATGCAATGAATATCTTAAGCATAATGTTAATTATTATCAATTTAATTTTTCATGCACTCATATATATTTATTATATGTTTAACAAATAGGTAAAATGGGGTTGCCCCCTGGTTGGAGTAACTTGGCTCCCCCGCTCCATTTTTCTCATTTTTTTATTTTTTTAAATGCTTACGTGGATTTTCATCACTATATCCCTATATTATGTCATTCAAGTTTCGTGCAAAACATATACTCCTACGACCTCCATCTAGACAATAATTTTTAACGGTCGTAGAATTGTTGAAATAGACCTCATTTGGATGGAGGCCATAGGAGTCTCTATTTCACACGAAACTCTAATGACATATAGGGATATAGTGATAAAAATCCACGGAAGCATTTTCAAAAAAATGAGAAAAATGGGACGGAAGAGCCAAGTTAGCTCCCCAAAGGGGGCAACCCCATTTTACCCTTAAGAAATTGTATGTTAGTGTCATATATGTATATCCTAAGTCATTATGATACATAACATAAATTATACATCATACTATATTGTTGCAAGTAACGGAAGAAAACACGCAAAAACGTGGATCTACAAGGTTCATTTGTAACTGGATACGTCCATGGGTGAAGATCATGGCCTCAAATTTCAGCGAAATTCGGTCGAATATCGATATCCAGTCGAAATCGAAATTCGACCGAAATGACCGAAATATGGGGGTGCTAGTACAAAAAATGACCGAAATGACCAAAATTTCAATCGAAATTCCACCAAAATTCTGTTTTGGTTAATATCGAAATGGTGACCGAAACCGACATTTAAGGCCTTAGTGTAGATGATGAGTTTCACTGTATAAAAAAATCATTTCGAGATCGGGGCACTACCTCATGCAAACCCCACAAAGGGGGTCACACATGGTCTCCCTAGCCTCTTGTTGGTAGGGTATGGTGGCACGTGGGTGGAGGGGGGTGCATAAGATGATTCCTCAACTGGGTTCAGTAGAACGGATGGTTAGGATTCAAGGTATATCAAAATATAATATATATATATATATATATATAATATTATGCTAATGATATTTGTTAGTCACATAATATTAATTTTCTCACGCCCATACCAGGAGGCGATGTATATGGACAGCGGGGTTCGCCCGCCAACATTAAGGAAATCCCATTTTATATTATAACTTTGCATTGTATAGGGATGGCAATACAAGTTAAGATTCAAGGTATCTCATACAAAAGAATATTATGTATTCATATGTTTACAACATATATAGTGAATATGTTAGAGAATATTTAAATTTGTGATTTTATAAGTGTATATAATTATTTTTAATTATAATTTTATGTGTATTTTCCTATATGAACCGAAGCTTTCACATCAACCGTCTCGAGGCTTATGCCTCACATCAACAATGGAAATCCGCCTTGTATATTTTAAAACCATGACAATATTATTTCTATATAGTTTGGACATACTAACGTTTGTTATAAATATACATTTTGGAAGAAAAAAAACATTTTTTTCAAGTTTCTCTTAAAAATTCGAAAGAGATTCGAAAAACTTCAATCTTTATCCAACTGAAGGATAAGTATAATTACTATGTGCATTAGGTGATATTTATTTTTTTGAGAAAATTGTGGGGTGGATCTAAAGGAGAGGCCCATTCAAAAATATATTAAATATAAATAAATAGAAGGTATCCGCCAACATTCATAAAGAGCTCTGGCATGCCCGATGACATTTTCAAAATAAAACCTTCCACCTCCAAAGACAACATTTCTTCCTACCCACAAGGCCCAGGCAAGTGCACGAACTTTCGTTCGCCCTTTTTCTGAGCCAAACCAATTTCTACTAAATGAAGCCCAAAAGGAATCCCTATCACTCCACTCGATGCCTGGGATGTTCGCACTTCACCACGAGTCTACAGAACCAAGACACTGGAAAAAGGTGATCAATATCTTTTGTCGACTCTCCACGTCGTTTGCAGCCCTTGTCGGCTTTCGGAAATAGCTTGGCTCGCCGAGCAGCAGTTAAGATCCGCTCTCTTAAAAGCCACAAGAACACCTTCACCATTGAAGGAATCTTCCAACTCCAGATCCTAGCACAATCCCAAGACGCCTCCGAGTCCAACACAAAAGACAGGGCAGATAAAACATTGTAAGCCTTCTTGACTATAAACATCCCATCTCTCCACCACCACGAATATCTTCTTTCCGACGACACCTCAGGCCTCGCCGACCTACTAGAGAGAAATAAACTCCGCAACCCTTTGGTCCAACAACTCAGCCACAAATCCAGGATTTCAGGAGCCACCTGACTAGATGTCCGTAACATATGCCCCATTGTCCATTGCTAAAGAGAAAAGTTTGGGGTATAAGTCACAAAAGGTACCTTCCTCGGACTAGTCGTCCGTCCAGAACGGAAGTCATGTCCATCACCTAAAAACGGTCACATCAGAGTCTGCTAGAGTTGGCACAACTGAATAGACACCTCTCCAGGAAGTTGTCGGCGAAGCCACGACATCATTGCGGGGCAAAGGCTTGGTGATCCATCATAAGCAGATCGAATCAACCTAAAAAGCAGATCACTCCTACCTCCTCAGATCCTCAACACCCACTTCACAAGCAACTCCTTGTTCATATCTCCAATCCGTAGCACCCCTGAGTCCTCCCTCCTTGATCTGTGTGGTCACCACCGACCACTCCACCAGCGCAAGCCCATTGTCTTCTTGAGACGATGACCAAAAGAAACACTACATTAACGCCTCTAGTCTTTTGCGGACGCCCACAAGTCAGACCCTGGTTGACAGGGAGAAGACAGGAATGGCCAAGAGAACCCCCTTCACCAAAATCAGTCTCTTGCCTCTCGAAAGATATGATGCTTTCCAGCTTGATAGTCTCTTCTCCAGCTTCTCCTCAACTTGTAATCAATCTAAATCCGAGTCTCTCACATATCAATGGCAGTCCAAGATAATTGGTAGGAAAATTATTCTGTCGCCGCCAAGATCTCCACACAAACCGCTGCGACCTCTGATCTGAGGAAAGGTTCAACAGCACAAAAGCTGACTTTGCATCATTAACCTTCAACCCTGACAAGTCCCCAAAGATATCAAGCACCGCCCCAATTGCCCTACACTCCGCCACACCCCTTCTAGGAAGAAAATGGTGTCTTCTGCATACCGCAAAACCGGCAGTGAAAAATCCTCCTTGGAGAGTAGCCTCTGAAGAAACCTCCTTCCTCTGCAAACTCCAACATGACGGGCATTCAGTAGTATTTAATGGATCTCAATAGCTCGTATCCTAAAGTGGCACATAAAGTAACAGTGCTAAAGTATTATTGAATTTGCACTTGGAAGTAACTGAATCCAGCTTCCATATATAGAAAAACCATACTATGCAGCAAGGCCTTAAATGTCGGTTTCGGTCACCATTTCGGTGACCGATCGAAATAGAATTTGGGTGGAATTTCGGTCGAATTTCGATCGAAATTTCGGTCATTTCGACCATTTTTTGTACTGGGCCCCCTATATTTCGGTCATTTCGACCATTTCGGTCGAATTTCGATTTCGACTGGATATCGATATTCGACAGAAATTCGATCGAATTTCGCTGAAATTTGAGGCCATGCTATGCAGTTTATAGAAGCTCAATTTGTATTGGTGTGATCTTACGTCATGACCTGCCACATAGTTCGTTTGGACCTAGCTTATATTAGAAAAATAATTTGGACCTGGCCAAGTACTAGTCATCCTGTATAATTGGCTACATTTGCTGCGAACTTATATATCTAAGGATTCTCCATTTGAGTCGAATACCGCAACATTGTACTTTGGGTTAAAGAAACTTTAAGTGTAGTTTTTATGTTTTTACATGGCAGCCTGAGAGATCTGGTCAGGAAGATAAGGAAAATATAAAGCAGATGTCCTTTCTGTTTCTTTTTTTTCCCCGATAAAAGAACACATTATTTTATTCATTGTCCTTTCTGTGCGTACATGAGTCTATTATTTTTGTATGTTAAGATTGAATCCATCTTTTACATATTAGAAATTCCGCACTTGGAGTTTTACTTTTAGAACTTGTTACCCTTGCTGATGAGGAGTCATGGGTTTTTCTTTGGAGACAATTCTGATATTTAGCTTTCCTTTGTTATATTTTCTTTGTACATAGCAATTACCTTTAGAACTCTGGTTTGCCAGGTTTCTGCATGACAAGGTAAAGCCGCACGTCGTGCATCGAGATATCCGAGCCAGCAATGTCCTTCTCGACGAAGAATTTGGAGCTCACCTCATGGGAGTTGGCCTTTCGAAGTTTGTCTCTTGGGAGGTTATGCATGAACGGACAGTGATGGCAGCAACTTATGGATATCTTGCCCCAGAGTTCGTATACAGAAACGAGCTGACGACAAAGAGCGACGTCTACAGTTTCGGTGTGCTGTTGCTCGAGATCATAAGCGGCCGCCGGCCCGCGCAAGCTGTTGAATCTGTAGGTTGGCAGAAAATCTTCGAGTGGGCTACTCCACTGGTTCAGTCCCACAGGTACTCTGAGCTTCTGGACCCCCACATCCCGGATGTCCCCGAGGATGGTGTCATACAGAAGGTCGTGGATCTTGTCTATGCTTGCACACAGCACGTTCCCTCGGTTCGACCAAGGATGTCACACGTGGTCCACCAGCTGCAACAACTGGGACTGCGGACGGCCTCTGAGCAGCAGAAGACCAGGCCAGATAGCAACTCATCACCCACCATAGTGCCGTTGGAAATGGAAACTATCTTATGACCTAAAGACAATATCCATTTTCTCAGAACCATCAGACCTGCACTATAGCATCCCGCCTTTTGATTATGAAGTTAAAAGTCTAGGAAAGCAAACATATGGCATTTTTAGTGCCTAGTTGAGCTTTATCACTTTTTCCTGATGCAGCAACCAGGCACTTGACGCGCTTTCTTGGATGTTAGAGATGCTAGGTATTATCTGATCACCACATTTCTTGAGCAATATTTTGGAAAAGTCGAACTTCATCCATCAAGATTGTATGAACTACTACTGCAAGTAAGTATAAGTTATTGAAGCGTACAAAATAATTTTTTCATGCCCCATCTGGTTTAAATGAGCGGCATTCGTTGGAGTTATCTTCGCAGATGTATGAAATCATGATTCTTGCATACATGCTCGTATGGGGTATCACTGCAATGAATGTAGTGCGAAACAAGCTGTGATATGCTGCTTTGGGCTTGTTTATAGAATGTTTGCCTGGGGTGTGATACTCTGGCAGCGTAATGTGGCAGTTTGTGTTAGATAATTGATCTACATGGGTCGTCAGTGCGAACTTAGTTTTGGTTTGGGTACGTGCCCTTGGATTTGTTACACATTCAGCTCCTGTTGCAGCTGCGACTGTTGTTTTCTTGATCTATCCAATTGGCCGCCAATAGGTATACGAGCATAAAGGTAATGCGTTGTATTTTTTCGAGCAGAGTTTTTTTTGGAGATCTATTGATTCCAAGGCTCCAATATGGGATCCATGTGACGTTTGGGATTGATCGATGCTTTTCTTTCATGGGACAAGAGTTTGTTCTCATTATGTCCATATGAGGATCTAACAACCTCATCACAATCATGAATGACTTGTAAAATAGTTGGTATGAACGGAATCCAAATATCAAATCCAAGGTTTCAAAAATCAGATCGGACCAGTCGGTCGAACTGATTGGACCAGGAATCAGCCTCGACCCGATCGGTTTGGTTGGCTTTATGTAATTAATTTTTTTTAAAAAAAAAAGAGAATAAAAAATCGGGTCCAACTGGTGGTCGGATCGGGTTGATCTGGATTGACCAGGGGATTGACCAGGTTTTGATGGTTTCGTATATTTTCAAAAAATAAAGATTTAAATAATAAAATAATAGAATTTTTATCACTTGTGTCTTTAACCTCTGCAATTCCACTTATGTCCTCTTTTTTGGAACATGACTTGTACTATTGCTTTCTTAGAGTAATTTTCTAGAAACAACTATAAATAAATTATTTTAATATTATTCCATATATAATGCTAAAAAATGTGACTACCTTTTGTAGAGTTTTACTCAAATAGACAAGCATGTTATTCCATTGAAAGATTTGATATTTTAAACGATTATTTCATTGATATATAAATACATATTTACAAATATGTATCTGATTTTATCGGTTCAAAAAAATCAGTTCGTCCGGTCAGACAGTAAATTAAGCCCGATTTGTTTTTTTCTGAGTCGATACGAATGATGACGTCATGGTGCCATCATCACCGCTCCGACCGGTTAGGACCGAAGGTCTTACCTAGTGGACCAAACCGAAGACTGACCAGTTCGATGTCCGGTCCAGTTTTTAAAACCTTGATCAAAATGTTCTCTATATGATCCATGAGAGGAAGAAAAAGAAGTTTTTGGCAAGATGAAAGAAAGTACTTGTTGGTCTTCCATAAAGAACATATCCCAAGAGTGGAATAAGGGGAGAACGACGTTGTTGGGCTAGTTGTAGTTGGTTTTAGTAGTGTAAAGTTTTTGAAAGAAGACTATGTAACAGTCTACTCAAGGGAGATTGTACCCTCTTGATGTTTGAGAAATTCAAAGTTTTCCCCATCTGATATCTTGCTTAAGATATAATGATCTGGGTAATTTCTAGCAAGACCCTTCGCAAGAAAATCCTTGTAAAAGTTGATCATGCTTTACGATGAAAGAATTCAAACCAGCTTTTAGACCAAGCGAGAGATGGATGATAATCTGTCCAAGTGAAATTGATGTTCAAGATGTTAATAATTACAATACTTTCAATGATGATAAGAAAACAAATCCATTATGTAGCTTGTGTGCTAAATCTAGTCTTGAAAGATAAAATTAATCAACTTGTTGAGATGTTTGGATCCTATCTTTTTAACCCATACCTTGCAGAGTCATCATAAATATTGGATAAGATGAGAGGATAAGATGCGAGAAAATCGCTTAAGATGGTTTGGTCATTTGCAAAGAAGATTAATTGATGCATCAGTTAGGATATGCGAGTGTTGTGATGTTGAACCAGCTAAGAAAGGACGAGGACGACCTAAGAAGTGTTGGAAAGAGACTATTGGATATAAGCTCGAGATTGGCCCAAGATAGATCTGAATGAAGGCGAAGAATCCATGTAACTGACCCTACTTAATTGTGGGAAAAGGATTTATTGTTGTCGTGCCTTACAGAGCCATCATAAATCTTGTACTGTGCGTAGGGACAAGGTCCACGTTTTTTTCCTTCTTCAACTCAAGCCCAAGTCCTACCATTCTAATGGGCCGAGCTTGGATTGGGCCGGCTCATTTTGTCACAGCCCTAGGTTGGCCCATTTTTTATTTGGATTTGGGTCGGTCCATACTAAGGGGGATGGGCCTCGGACTGGATCAGGCCGACCCGACCCAATGCTCATCCCTAATTATGGCCATTTCATACTTGCTTGATTGTTTATTTGATCCGCATTTTTCTGCTATGTGCAATACAATTCAAAGTTTCATGTATGTTACAAAATGATAAAAAGGACAAAGCTCCAAAGAACTAAAAATACATGCAAAGAAAGAAGAAAAAAAGAGAAGAAAAAGAAGAGGAACGAGACTAAGGCTCCGTTTGGTTGTAGGGTTGGGCAGGGTTGGGTTGGCCCAACCCGGGGTACCCCTCCTTTCAAACATCTCAATCCTCCTCACAGTTTACTATTCACACGGGTACCCCAACCCAACCCAACCCTGCCCAACCCTGCAACCAAACGAAAAGAAAAGAAGATTCAAGATTTGTAGTTTAGTTTTTCTTTTCTATCAAATTCGTTAAAAAAAAACCTACACTATCACCACAAAACGCCTATAGGACTCAGTCGAATCAAATCCTACACCTTATTCTGCATCAAAGAAATTTATATTGGCCTATCAACTAGGAATGAAAACGGTCGGTTACGGATACAAATATATGCATAACCATATCCTTATCTATATTTTAAAATATGAATACGAATGCGAATACGAATATTGATAGATGTAAAAAATATGTTACCATATCCTTAAAAACGAATACGAATGTAAATCGAATAAAGATAATAACAAAAAAGGTTTAATATATTAACTAAAATATACATGTTTACGATGGTTTACACATAAATAAATATACCAGATACAGTAATTTCATAACAATTATATCAACAATGATAAATACAATCATAAAATATTATTGCTTACAATTATAAATAAATCTATTACTATACATATGTACGAAAATGAATATACGAACACGAACGCGAATATTAACGAATGTCAAAGTGATCCATATCCGCATCTATTTTAAAATGGATACAAATACGAATGTCAAAATATGTATAAAACGAATACGATAGCGAATCGGATACAAATATATTCACATTCGTTTTCATCCCTACTATCGACCCCACCCATGGTCGCTCAACATTACTCTCATCTATCTTGAACCATATTCAATGAACATTTATGATGGTTCGATCACATTTGTGTGATTGATTACCTTGAATGTTAGCTCGATCAACCTTGTTTATGTGATCGATCCTTATATGTTGTCATAAGACTAAGCTAGACAATGATATCTCGTGACCAATCAATATTGCAGTCTTAATGAAGACCTCTCGAAATAACATAATCAAAGGCAATCTTGAACAGAACACAGTTTCGCAATCAATATCATGTTGCCGCTGCAATGAAGTTTCCCCTCCGCGTCGACACAATGCAAGATACCCTCGAATCATAAATGGAGATAATGTCCAAACTCAAATATCCACAGCAAGGTCGCATTTAAAAAAAGAAGAAAGGAAGAACGACCCAACGCAAAAGGCCCCTGCAGTGTATGTGTCTGCCATAGATCGTTTCATTCTTACCATAATTCATCGGACGAACTTTACATCGTATTCAACCGATTCCTTCTTCGGACAACTACTGGGAAATAATCATATTGATCATTGCAGAGGCTGGCTTTCTGTTCAGATGGATCCCAATCTTCAACCATCTCAGTAAAGTACCCTACACCACACCTCCTGTTGATCAAACTTGGGAACAAGCCTACATTTCAAAGTATTTCTACTCTGAACACCTGCTTTGCGTATAAAACTGCACATAGATCCAGATGAGCGTCGTAGACGAGAAGCATAGCTGCTCCTGCTGATCAACGGCAAAAAGTTTGTATTGTTATGTCGGCACTGCCATCACCTGCAGATCAAAAGTTGTTTAGATGGGAAGCGCACACACAAGATTTTTGAATGAGATTTCTATGAAATAGCGCAAACCTTCTCCAACTTCTTGTGGAAAAGTAAATAAACTTCACGTCGCAGGCTCTCGACGTCTCTTGCGAATTCTCTCCAGTCCTCATCTACGCCCAACTCTTCCAGACGCTCTCTCATGCTCTCCAGCTCCCTATCTAAGTTGCAGTGTTCCTTGAAAACTAGAGCTTCAGAGGACGCTATTCGAAGGAGGCTCCTTATCGCCAACAATGACTGCATTAGGAACCAACAAAGAGAAGTTGGAAACTACCCACAAACACGAAGTTCCACGTATAACATTGTCAGAACTGGAGAAGTTTGTTGCCCAGATATATAGCATGTATGTGCCACTCATTAAGAATTCTTGGAGTCATGGGATAGGGAAAGAACTACAACCTTCTCTTGCAGATCAAGGTCCCGCGATGACAAGAGATCAACCACGGACTTTAAAAACCGGTGGCTTCTAAAGGAAGGAAGTTTCACTTCTGATGTTTCCAACTGAAAATCAGCTAAATCTGCCACTAAAAAGACTACTTTCTTGAGCAGTCTGATGTCAGCAGTTGAATCGCTCATTATGTCCTGAAAAAATCAATGCCTGTTATGGCTAATTGCTAAACTTCAAGTGTTGTGATTTAGCACATCTTTTACACTTGGTACCTGCAGCACCATCCCTCCGGCCTCTGTGTAGAATACCTCCTGGCCATCTTGATTGTTCCTAATCAGAGCAGATACTGCATATAGTGCTTTTATTGCTTCCTCCGTGTGACTGGATCCAACCATCTTTATTAACTGCGGCAGAGCACCATGGCCAACTATCTGAAACATCAAATGTTTAGGTGCAAACATTAAGTGTCGATTTTATTTGGCAGAATCTAACAATCACAGCATTACAAGATACTAGCAAAAGCCCAAATTGCCGATAATGATAATTATTGAATTTATAGAAAGAAAATGAGAAATCCCAATTACTAGGCTATTTATTACATTATCATATATTTATGCAGATGGAGCTGCAACGCAAGCAGGACTGGCCCTATTCGGTAAGAGTAGGTAGCGAGTCCGTGGCAGAAATCATCCTACACTTGGAGATAACTGAGGAGCTGCACTGTTCCTTGGGTGACTAAAAAACCAGAATCCACCAAAGAACAGGTCAATTATTCCAAGTTTCTCATATATTGTCACTCTTATTTGGATATCAGCGTTTTTTACATGCCTTCTACCTATTCAATGTTTATGAACAGTAGAGATCAAAACAGCCTTTGAAAAACAAAGCGTTGTGGGACATGTGTATGTCAGTGTGTACTTGTAATTTTTAAACAAAAAAGAACTTTCTAGTACCAGCATGTAATCAGTCTATACATGAATAGACCATATAAGAATTATTTTATAACAAATTATAGCATATGTTCAGTACTGCTATCAATTGGAATCCATTAATTTATTAAAAAGGATAAAGAACTAAACATTGGTCATGGTAAGGCTAATTGTTTTTTGTTACAATTCAGGGCGACAGCCAATACCATGTCAAATAAGCCAGGGACTCCCTCGGTAGAATGCCGCAGTAGCCAAAAAGCATAATAGTTTCATTACTTGTTAACCAATAATTGAAGCAATTATTGTAATTTGATCAGTCTAACTGATTCACAACCAGAAAGGAAAGTATTGAAGAATATATTGGATTGTGTAAGTATATGTAACGTGATATGTTACCTAAATCAACATTCGTCCATGTCGACCAACTTTGTGAAAATAATATAGATCGAGTAGCCAATTTACATGTAGTTAAAGTAGACAGTGCATGTTGTTTTTTTGAAGAGCAAATAACACATGATACTTGGCCTACTATGATGGGGTTACACTAGATCTAAATATGATGCAGGATAACAAATATGTCTAGAAGCAACAAATCCATGTCGCCTACCTCACCTAGCATGAAACGAGGCATCATTTTCATTCTAAATTTAATTTATTATTTAATAACTTAAACCCCCACCTAGCATGAAAAGAGGCATCATTTTCATTCTAAATTTAATTTAGTATTTAATAACTTAAACATGAGCAAAAAAGAATTGCTTACATACTGACAACACACGTCGCAGAAATATGATTTGTATTTCTTTCTTCCAAATGTTTTTTGCATTTGTTAGCGAGGAAATTAACTTTTGTAATGATTTCAAGTCTAACGCAAATTTGTCATCAATATGAAAGACATCTATCATTGGAAGATGCATGCAAGATGTGGGACACTTTACCACATTTACTATAGAAGCATAGGATATATGTTCCTACATTTTTTTTAGTCGAAAAAAGGGGGAAACACGCATTGGTGTCCGCCCCAATATATTAAAGCACTAAGAAAAAACTAAAACTATTACAAGGTCCATGATACAAGCAGTTGCTTGTAATGAAAGCATACATTCTCACAATAAAAGCTGTGTCCAGAGAAGAGGACATCACTTCTAGCTAACCATATGGCCCAAAGCATTGCCACTAGAGAAAGGATCTCTCTGACTCCACCAATAGTCAAGGACCGGAAAGTATTGGTCCGACACCTGATACTAGCGACTCTGTGAAAGAAAGCAGTGTTTGCATCCCCCTCTTTCAGCCAAGCAAGACGAGATCTCTGCTTCCATTCAGCCACCCTCTTCCGATCTTCCTCCTCTACCGTTTTTGCGCAGAGGCCCTTTGTCCCAATTCATCCGCATCTAGTTGCCTGCCATCTTCCGAACCGTCAATCCTCTGAATCTACAATTCCGCGGCCAATCTCGGAGCGAGCCTAGGGCTCGTTTGGTAACCGGGTTACCCCCGGGTTATCCTGGGGTAACCCAATTTACCCCCCTCTTTTGATGGGATGCAATTCAATCACGAATCATAGTGACATCACATCACATTCTTTATTCCAACCTTCTCCAACCCTCGTAACCAACCCAAACAGCTACTATTCCAATCAGGTTACCCCAACCCACTCCAACCCAGCAACCAAACGAGCCCCTAGTGTCTCTAACCTCCTTATACGCAGCCAGTCTCTGTTGTAGATACTTCAATTTCTCCGAGAACCGCACCGCTGCCGACCTAGAGACCAAGTTGGACGAACACCAAGAATTCACTAAGTCTCTGAAAGACTCCTCCAAAAGCCAAGCACGTTCAAATCTGAAGAAGCCTCTCACCGGCGATGTAGAGCCCGAGTCCCAAACGAGTGGTGTATGATCAGAATGCGAGCGGGGTTTACAAGAAGTAAAAGAGCAAGGGAAAAGATCCAGAAGCTCAACATAAGCGAGGAAACGATCAATACGAGACCGGGATCCCGATCTCCGCCAAGTATATTTAGAGTCCGTTGCATCAATAACCTTAAGCTGTAAATCATTAATCAGTTCTGCGAGATTGGAAGAGCCCTGGTCCTGACCACCACGCAAGCGGGGCTGGTTAAAAGAGAGCAGGGAGACATTGAAGTCTCCCCCAATGAGCCAACCACAACCTGGAAAGGCAAGTCTTGCATCATAAATATCCGCCCACAATTCATGCCGCGAAGTGGGTTGACAAGGGCCATAAACGCAGGAAAAAGCAACAATGGCTGAGGAGGTAGAACACTCCAAAAGGACCGTTAACATATGTGAGCCCTTCAATTCCCCTATAAACCGAAACCCAGTAGATTTCCATGCCCAAAGCAAACCACCTGAACTTCCTGCTGCATCAGATGTCCTAAAATTGTACACATAACCAACCCCGAAAGAGTTCCATACTGCCACACTACAGGAAGAAAGTTTTATTTCTTGAAGAAAAATGATATCACATCCCCATTCCGCAATTCTTGCACCCACGATTATTCTCTTGACAGGGTCACCCAGACCTCTAACATTCCAGGATAAAACCTTCATTAATCATGATTTGTTTCCCCACCATGGAAGGCCGTATCGATATCGATATCGTTTCGGTCCGCCCGAAAATGGATATATCGGGATATACCGACGATATATTGACGATATCGGTGGAAATGTCGAAAATGGCGCAAAACGCCCATTTTTGGCATTTTTCAGAAATTAAGGTCATCCAAGATATTAAAACAACAAATAACGTACAAATACGCACTTATATCACTCTATTTATAGACCATATATCGCACATATCGGTATCGCACATATCGGTCATATCGAACATTTCGATATTAATATTGATTCTTGACTTATAAATATTGGAAATGGATTTCATTCAAGTTCTTATAACACGAAATACTACAAATATACACCTAGAAAATATATATAGATCATTATGAGGACTATGATCCTTATAGTTCACATATCAGTCATATCGAACATATCACTGATATTGTTAGTTGTTGACATACTATATATATTGAAAATGGAGTTCATCCAAGTACTTTGATCACTAAATAATTTACAAATGTACTCTTACTCTCTTAGATAACACATATCGATCATCTATGAACCTTATATCGCATATATCGATACGGTTGTACTGTTAGTTGTTGACCTATATATATTGAAAATGGAGTTTATCCAAGTTCTTAGATCACTAAATAACTTACAAATATACTCTTAGATCACACATATCGATCATCTATAAAGCTTATATTGCATATCCTTTATTATTTCGTCCAGCAGTAATAGTTCTTCTAATTCTATGAATTTTTCTAGAACGTTCTTCTCTTGAATATCATTCAAAAAAGTTTCGGATTGCCGGGTATTCCACCAATTAGTAATCCAGGGTTTCCAGACATTTATTAAATAATAGAGAAATCCACCAGGGCAAAAATATTCTTCGCTCTTCTGGAACCGTACAGAAATTGGTGCTTTTTCTACATTGCTGACCTTAGTAACTAGGGGCTTTCGGGGAAGACCCATGTGGGGTACCTTTTGGGTGTGGGATGCTCGTGGGACCTCTGTATTCATCTTGTTCCTTATTTACCTGGGTGCACTGTGTTTTCAAAAGCTTCTTGTCGATCTGGTTCCTATTTCAATCTGTGTTGAACCGATCGATATACCAATAATCAAGTTTCCAGTCAACTGGTGGAATACGTTGCATCAACCTGGGTGATCATTTCGAACATATCGATATTGATGTTGATTCGCGACTTACAGATTTTTTTGAAGAATTGACTTATAGATATTGGAAATGGATTTCATTCAAGTTTTACAACATGAAATAACTTATAAAAATACACCAAGTTGAAGAATCATTGTATGCACCCGGAACAAAGTATATAAATCATAGATTGTTTTAATACTAGGTGTAGTTAGATAGGTAGTGTAATCAAGCTTGCATGAATAATAACATTCATATATAGGGATATCGACGAAATATCGGCGATATCGGTCGATATCTTGTATTTTATGTACTGAATCCATCATTTTTTACCTATATGGGCCAATATGGCGATATATCGTTGATATATCGGCGATATATCGCTGATATCCCTATAAAAGGATATACACTCCGATTTCGATACCCCAACCTCTCGATACCGATATATCGGCGATATATCGATGATATATCGCCGATACGGCCTTCCATAATCCCCACTGATTGCATCGTGCCAACGATCTCCGCCACTTGCGCCTTCAAGATTGAGACGGTCAACCCTTCACCTCCCATCACTTTTCTTTTTCAACTCCTTTTGTATCTCTTCCCAAGCCCTATAGAAAATTCCACGTGTGAGGGGCATCCTTCAACTTGCTGGGTTAGACTGCCCTCCCTAGAGTTGGCATCAGAATCGATTGACTCACTGACACCCGGGACCGAATGATATCCATTTACAGCTCCTGCGTTCTGTGAGTAGTCACCAGGACCAAGCGAGCAGATGGGGGCCGAGGCCACCGAGCCGAAGCCCCCTGTCGGGGAGGAGGTAAGCAGAGACAAGGCAGAGGGAAGCAGAGAGACCCCGTTAAGTGGATTGCCCAAAAAGATTGATAAACGAAGCGACGCCCAAGACCCACAATCTACCCCAGCACCCGAACCCGATGAATTAAAAAACCAGACTGAATCAATCAACAACTGCGTCGATCCGCTTCCTCCCCATTTGAAACCCGATAAGACGAAACGGGTCGGAGGATCCAACAGACCCACTCGAGGAAAGACGAAGCTCAGCCCTGCCCGAGAGAGAAACTCGGTAGAAGAAGCCGTTGTTTCGACACCTGATGAGTCAAGATGACAGATCGAGGAGTTGCCCAAAGACGTTTCGTCTAACGCGAGATTTGCGCCATTCCAGTTCGGGGCATGTTGCTGACGTGGCTCCTCCAAGGAGGACCTGACCTCCGCCGTATCCATGGATTGAGGACAGGAGGTGGTGGAGGCGGCAGAAGGAACCGGATGAAAACAGGGAAAGATGCACCATCAATCTTCATCGTCACCGACGAAGAAAGCTGGACAAGATTCACGTAACAGTCCATAAGGACAATGGTGACTTCGGGATCGGATCCTGGAAGAAGATCATCAGCTAATAACTTCGTCACAACCCCTACCTCCATGAAACAAGGCTTGAGAGCCTCCAAGGTTCGATAGAGGAATGGCACGCCTCTGAGTTGGGCCACCCTCTTTGTGCCTACTACCTCAACTCCATCAGCACAACGCGGGAGATACCATTGCACATCACATTTGCCAACAGGATTGAGCAATCAATCACCTTAAGCCTTCGATAGGCCCCGTACAACGCATTCTCTCTTCCCCAACGGAATAACATCGCCAGAGAAGGCTCGTCCGAACATGAGAATGATCCATGTCCATATCGAACAGATAGACAAAGAATCCTTCCTCCACGACCCAATCAGCAGCTGTGGTGACTCAATCTCTACAAATTTACCGGCGACGATATCCGCAAAAGAGATCCCTGACCTGATCACTACGTCGCCTCCCCACGCATTTTGCCTTCCTCCCATGGAGAACGACTCCGACGTAGACGAGAAGATGAACGGGCAACTCACGCGACGATGTCCGAGTCGTCTACATCTGAAACATTGCAAAGGCATAGAGCATACGGAGGCAACATGACCAGTCGCTTCGCATCTGAAACAATGCCACCCACGCTTACGATGAGAAACCTGCACCCAGGCTTCTTCCTTCGCAGAGCCCAAAGGCCCATCCTTTTCCCCGGCACACTGCCAAGCACGCACTCCCGTGTCGATTCTCCAATGCCATTCAACCCTCCTTCCACGCTCCCTCCAACGCTCTCTCCCGCGCTCTCGCATCTCTTCGGTCAACTTTCCCTGATATTGAATTTTTCAAGATCTATATTTTCCTACATTTACACTTTCAAGGACACCTCTATGTGATTCTTCTACAGGGTCGAGCTTTTGGGAACTGATAGGGACATCTTTTCCTAATGCAGATGAGCAAGGCATTTTAACAAACTAAAGCATTTAAAACAAAAAACAACGGCATTATTGCCTGAGCACACATTTGTCAGGCACATAAAATTAATAATATAAAGTGATACTAAAATAAAGAAGGCTTGTATAAACATGTATATCACCAACAAAGGAAAACAAAAATCTCCTAATGTGCTCACAAGTATTCCAACCTGCTTCTGAACAAGCTCATTATTTTGACAGGCTTTTCCAAGAATCCAGGCTGAAGTAGTTCGTATCTCATGGTCTGAATTATGAAGCTCCTTAATCACAGCCACTAATCCGCCAAGCTTATCAAGGTCTGCATGCAACAAAAAAATGTGAGATGCAAATCAAGATGAATGGGCAGAGTCTTTAAACAAGTACAAAGTGGAATAGGATCCAACAATCCCATTTTTTTTGCTTAGCCAGTAATAACCTACACTATATATAAGTGGATTGGTGAACATAAATAAGCAGGCATACATACCATTTGCATTATCAATAGGCTCGACTAAAATCAACAGCTCATTCAATGCACGGAGGCGATCTTCCATGGAAAGTGATGAATTGTTCAAGTCCGATATTGCTTTTTGCATCAATTCCGCATCAGAAGGCATCTTCAACTTCTCCATCAAATCCTGAGGCAAAAGCAGAAACTAAATAAATATGCCAAGTCAATTGACATCGCATTTGCGGAAATAAAAAATAGAAATCATGGGGGCATTTTATTAAAGAAATCAGGTAACTTCCTATAAATCACCAATCTGTGCATCAATAAATATACGTAAAACATCCATTCAAAACTGTTACAAAGATAAATGCTAAGTCGAAGTAGAAAAGGTTACTTCTTTTCTCACAGCCCGCTGCTGTAATCAAAGACAAAATTCTATAAAATCGCTGAATTCGAATGCTGAACTATTCATTGAAATGTCAAAGTAAATGGAGAGGTTCAACTGCAATAAACTGTCAATTGTTTAAAGCTGCCAATTGATTGATATTCATCAGTTTGTCATTCACATCACACTTCCTTCATATTAAAAAGAGTTCTTCATCCTTTTAAAAAATGAAGCGAAATGTATAAGCAACTTAAATGGTAAACAGATGATATTGTTATCTAAAACTACTGAAGAACGCTTCGAGTGCAAATCCATAAAACAGTAGTACGTTGAATCTCACTTTTTAAAAACTTCTCTAGATAAAACTATGTTTCCCACCTTGATTTCTTCTTGACGTTTCTGAAGCTCTTCCGGAGACAGATGTTTAACATCGTTTGCCTTTTCTTTCAGCTTTGCTGGATCAGAATTCCCTGGGATTCAAATTGGTCACTGAAATGAGAAATAACACTCGGATAAATAATAGTGAGAGCTGAAAACAACTTGTTGATGTTGGAGGTGGTATAAGACACCTCATTTCTACATTTAAGAGAACCGCAGCTACTTCTACTACAACTTCTTTGTGGAGATGCATGCAGCAGTAATATAGTTTTGTACATACAGGAAGGGAAATAGCCAGTGCGGCATGGTGCCGAAAGTGTACATGGCACTGAATGGCCAGGGAATGGCACATAATGGCAAGGGTGGATCATGGAAGAGCTGAACCTAAATGTGCGGACCAATTGCCAGATAAAAAGGGGTGTGGAGGAAACAAACAAATTGTGGAAGAGAAAGGGAAATGATGATAACTAAGCACGTATATTCAAGGCACCCAAAGCCACTGTCTTATTGGCCATATTTTGCCCAAGCATTCGAGCATCTTAACGAAAGCAAGGGATACCTGTCCCTTTTATGTGGTTGGAACATAGAATATATTCAATAACATAAAATAAGGGGCAGAGAAGAGAATTTGAGCCCTCGTCCATTTCCCTCAATTATATAAATCCAGGTTGGTGTTGTGGCAGAAGCAGAGTAGGCTGCAGTATCTGAGGTAGTAGCAAGATGCGTAGTAGAAGTAGGCATACTGGGAGTAGAATTCTGCAGAAGCTTCATCAAACGGGTGATAGAAGTCCCGTCACCATCAATGAACACCTTGAAAGCACATGACCAAAGGACGTGACTATATGTACCCTTGAGTTTGATAGAGGTACCATGTACCATCATAGAAGGTGTAGTGTACATGGATTTGATCTCAGTAGGATTTGATGATATCGTGGTCTAATAGAGAAATCAAAAGAGTGCAATAGAGATTTAAACTTGCATGAGTCTAGGGCATATGTGCCTCTTTGTCGTTCTAAGATCCCACCACAAGTGTTGGATATGTCAACTGCGCTTAGGAAGATCCTCAATAGGTATGTTCACAACAACGGAACCTTCAATAGGTCTAGACAGATCAGTTGGCGACACCCCAAGGTGCTGGTTGCACCTCCGATTGCCATAGAAGGGATGTTGACAGCGCCGAGGACCCTAAAAGGGTTGCTGGTGTCGCTACGTTTACGCCGGGTAACAGTGGGCAACACTGGGTAGCGCTTGCGGAGCTGAGTAATGCCTGGGCGGTGCAGGGTAATGCCTGGGCGGCGTTGGGTAGCGCATGCGCAGTGCTGGATAGCACCTGGGCAACACCAGGCGATGCATGGATAGTGCCTGGGTGGGACTGCAGACCCTTAGACGAAGAAGAATGGTCCGCACAAGGCTCGAGGAGGACAGAGGTTGGTGGCGGCGATGGGAATGAAAGACTTATTTTATTCAAGGGGTCTAGGATGAATGACTTATCTTATACAAGGGATCTAGGGTTTCGTATATAGCGTGAAATCCTAGAGAGTCAAAAAAAGAAAATATATAAAAGATCTCGAAGGGTTACATGTAAATAAACAAAGATAAATAGTACAGTGACAAAATAACTCTAACAAAAAGAATGAGAATGAACATCTTATATATTCCATAGGATCTAAGGTTTCATATATAGTGTGGAACCCCAAAAAACTTAATGGATACCCCTGAGATGCTACAAAGCTCAATGAAATACAATAACTCTAAATATTCAAATACTCCCCCTCAAGTTGGAGCATATCTATTTTTCTGCCCAACTTGGAGAAAAGTCAAGAAACACGTCTCTTGGGTAGTGCCTTTGTGAGTATGTCTACAAGCGAAAAGTCAGTAGATATGTATGGATTGCAGATCTTCCGTACAACATCACGCATGAAATGGCAGTCAACTTCAATATGTTGGGATCTTTCATGAAAGGTTGAACTGGTGGCAATATGTGGCAATGCAATGGAACAAGAGTAGCTGCAATAAGGCCAATTTTTACCAAGAAAGATACCAACCATGTAATCTCACATGTGGCATGGGCCATTGCCCTATATTCTGCTTCAACACTTGATTTAAATACTACGCTTTGCTTCTTGCTACACCAGGTAACAAGGTTTCCTCAAACGGACATTGTATATCCAGTAGTGGATCATTTGCTTCAGAGAACTAGCATAGTTTGCGTCAGCGTAAGCAATGATGTTGATGTGGCTGTTGACTTTGTAGAAAAGGCTACACCTTGGAGATCCCTTCAGGTAACGAAGTAGTAGAAGAACCTCATGCCAATAACTGTAGCATGGTCTTTTTATATGTTTGCTTGTCCTACTAACACCATATGATATATCATGCCTAGTGACATTGAGATAAAGTAATTTACCTATGACGCTTCTGTATCGAATAGGATCCTAATATGATCTGGAGAGGTAGTATGCTTATGTACCTCTACTAGGACACCTGATGGTTTGCACCCAAGAAAACCCGCCGCCTCTGTAAGAATGACACGCAATCATTGTTTTTAAAATGCGCCTTGAGGTACTGAGGCGTACTCCTCGAGCAAACCTCATTGAGGCATGCACCTCGAGGCGCTACCTCAGAATTCATCTGATTTTTCATTTGTTTTCTATTATATATTATTCTCTTCTCTTTGATTGTGAGACTTTCGCCTTTCGTAGACACGTAGTTTCAAGTCCTTAAGCTCGTGATTCACTGAAAGGCGTTTAATTAACACTCCATTACCGACAAACTCATGTATTTAATGCATTTATTTTGCAGTCTATCAACATATTAAGTTCATATTTACTCGATAATTTTTAAATCAACACGAACAATAAAATTACAATATTTATTTTACATTTTATTAACATATTAAGCTTATTTTTACTTTATTCTGCATGTTTTTTATAAATCAACAACAACAAGAAAGCATTTTCCCACATTAAGTAGGGTCAACTACATGATTTTTTGCATTCATTCAATCTACCTTGGGTCAATCTTAGGCTTAGGTCCAAAAAACTAAGATCCCTTCGTGTAGTCTCATTCCAACACTTATTTGGCCTTCGTTGCTCTCTTTTAGCGAGTTCAACATCCCAAAGCTCGCATCTCCTAACTGGTGCATCAGTTGACCTCATTTTCACATGACCAAATCACCTTAAGCGGTTTTCTCGCATCTTATCCTCAATCGGAGCTACACAAATGTTCCTTTTGATTCCAACATTCCTAATCCGATCTTTACGTGTGTATGTGTGTGTGTGTGTGTCCACGCATCCACCTTAGCATTTTCATTTTTACTACTGCCATTTTCTGCATATATATATATATATATGGTTCACATGCCAACATTCAGTTTCATAAAGCATAGCAGGTCTCACGACTGCTTTGTAGAACTTTCCTTTGATTTTCAAAGGAATTTTCTTTCACATCAAACAATAGTGTTGGAATGAGATTATATGAAGGGATCTTAGTTTTTTGGATCTAAGCCCGAGTATGACCCAAGATAGATCTGAATGGAGGCAAAGAATCTAGCCGACCCTACTTAATGTGGGAAAAAGCTTCGTTGTTGTTGTAGTAGAGAACAGTAGAGGCTCCTCTCTACTTCAGCCAACCTGCATTTATTTTATTAGTACTCTATTAGTAATATCTCCATCATTTTCTCCATTATGTTGCAAAATAAATCCTATGTATCTAAAAGAATCATTCTTCTGAACATTGCCGTTACCAATCTTCACCATGATTCCTTCACTGTTGCTTCCATCAAAAGTGCACTCCATATATTCAGTTTTAGCCCTACTAATATGAAATCCTTTAGTCTCCAATGCATGCCTCCAGACCCCCAAGCTTCTCATTTACTTCATCACTACTCTTATCAATCAACACAATATTATCAACGAATAACATACATCGGGGTATCTCATCATGAATGTGATTGGTCAACTCGTCCATAACCAAAGTAAATCAACACAAACAAAAAAATCGAGTCTTGATTCCTTGAATCTAATGCATTTACTCTTTAGTGTGAATATAGCATAAATGCTTTCTTTATTGAAATGTTTGGATGCAAGCCCCCTACTTAGACCTAAATTTAGAAAAATATGTTTTGTAAGAATGTTTCATCATATGGTTGAACATCAAAGCAAGCATGTACAAGGACGATCATAACATGCTATGTTCAAATATTTTATTGCTCAATCTTTATGGTAAAGTAAAAAGCGATCATTGCTTACTCTCTTGTCTTTCTCGGTTGATTGGCACGCATACTTTAACCAATTTTTAAAAAGGTTTGGACATCCATGCTCTTTAATTAAATTTTATTCATAATTTTACTATTACTAAGACTAACCCATTGTTGTGCTTGCAAATCCATATTTACTTGACTCCTTGTATTTTGAGAGTCCAAAAGAAGAGGGTAATTTAACAACTATAACTTATGCTTAAATTTAACATTTTCCTATGTGACATCGATGTTTAGAGATGCAATGATAATGTATTTATGTTTGAATTTGCTTTGTTAACCTTTCATGTATTTTGATGGTCAAATTATTTATGATTTGAACTTTTATTGTTATTGGGGAGTTGAGATAGTTTATCTCCCACATAGTGCGAACTTGGTTGTTTAAAACATGAAATTAAGCCTTGAAATGCCATTAAGTTATATTTTTTATCAAAGATATTTAATTTCTAGAACTTACAAAATGTAATTAAAATTAACTACCATGTTTTATAAAAAAAATCTTTCTGGAGTGAGGCTTACGCCTCGATACGCGAGGCAATACAGCTCAAGTTTTCTAAAACCTTGAAGAACTTGAGGAAGAGGTTTATATGATGCATCCACTTGAGTAGTCTGTCAAGGGGGAATATGTATGTCGACTTCGCATGGCTATCTATAGCCTGAAGCAGAGTCCACGGGCTTGGTTCGACTGGCTCGCTACTGAAATTGGCTCTCTTGGTTTCCAGATAATGGTATCTAACTACTCCATTTTGTGAGACGATGAGGTATTGGTATTGTGATACCGGTTGTCTATGTTGACGACATGGTGGTAATCGGCGATGACGAAGCATGAATTACAGAGAACAATACCTTTCTTCAAAAGTTGTTTGATATCAAGGCCAATTGTTGTTGATTGCAACAAACAAAATAGTGTGAATAGCACTTAATCGGGCCATCACTAAGAAAGTCTCGAAAAAATCCACGCCAAATGTCTGAGTAAAGCCTTTATCTACTAGTCGATCTTTTAATCTGCCAATCATTCCATCAGGAGATTGTTTAGTCGTGAAGACCCAGCTACATCAAACTGATTTCACAAGGCACTAGAGATCTCATGTCCCTCTGGATGTAAGAACATCCATCTCCTCGTCCATGACCCTTTTCCAACCATGATGCTACATCGCATCGTGACAATCACGAGGAACAGTGATCGCTAGCATGACATCTGTAAAACATCTGCCGCCACTAGAAGGATTATAAGTGGAAGTAAAAGAGGAGACAAGATGGAAGGTACATTGCCTTCTACTTCGTTATAGAGCTATAGGGTGATCCGATGGAGTATACATACGAGCAGTATGAGGGACATTCGAAGAAAGCACTTCTTCCTGCAAACATGGCACAGGTAGCGGAACATATTCAAAGTTATCGCCATTCTCTCTTTTATGGACAATGGGTGGTGGCAACTCCAAGGGTATGTTATTGACATATTGTGTAAAGAAACTACTATAGTCAAAAAAGGTAACATCAGTAGAGCCATAGTATTGGCGGCCGATGGGATCATAGCATATGTACTCCTTTTGGGTGCGAGAGTACCCAAGAAAAACACATTTGACTGCATGTGTGAATAGTTTATCTGTAGTATAGAAATTATGAATGAATGCAATGCATACGAAAATATGCAGAGGTAATGGAAATGACGTCTCATTAGGGTAAAGTACAAAAAGTGGAGTAGCCTCCTTTAGGACAAATGAAGGTACCGTGTTTATAAGATGGACATCAGTAAGGATGGCAACCCCCTTGGGTCTTAGGAACCTTCATGCATGAGATAAGGAACCTGACAATGTCAAGAAGGTGACGAAGTTTCGTCTCAGCCAGTGTTATTGAAACCGGACCAAACCGGTCGGTTCAACCGATTGTACCGGTGAACCGAGCCTAGACCGATTCAGTTAATTGGTTCTCACAGTTCGAGTCAAATTGGCACAATTTTGGTTCGACTACTAGTCCGATCGACTATTTGCAACCTGGTTTAACCCGATTCAATTAAAATTTGAATTTATAATTAAAATAATAATGACAGTGATGAGTGTTGAACTCATGACCTCTTCTAACCCATTAATGAGCCAACTTAACTTTTTGAAAGGATTGCATAATAAATATAATTAACCTATCATTATCCTAAAGTATTTAGTTCAGATATTATTTATATCTGTTTTAATATTATTTACTGTTGTATATTCAAGAAAATGTTGTATGTATAAAGTAATATAATTTAATTGTTTGAATATTTTTATATTTATTTTAAGTGTGTTTGAGTGTATATTATGTACATGTTCTAATTCATTCCAGTTTAATTACTTGGTTCAACCAATTTTCCTTACTGGTTCGGTCTACTCCGATTTTAAAAAATAATAACATTATCATCTGGTTGAACCCGTTTGATTCCATGTTCTAACCCGATCCAACCCTCTTGTTGGAATTTCCTATTCAATCTCCGATTCGATTTTAAATACCTTGCTCTCAGCAACCCCATTCTACTGAGAGGTGTAGGGGCAGGAGGTCTGATGAATAGTACCCTAAGAATAAAAAATGACAGCAAATCATGCTGAGTGAACTTATGCGCTTTATCAATCCATAAAATATGAATACAAGTAGAGAATGCAATCTTAATGAACTAAAAGAAAGATTTAACAATTTTATTAATCTCTGATCTCTCTTTTATTAAGTAGACTAAAGAACATATATTATGATCATTGATAAAAACCACAAAATATTTATGACCACCTATAGTTCAAACAAGACAGGGTTCCCAAATGACATAGCGAACCAAAGCAAACGATATAGGTTGACGAGATTCAACCTAGCAGGAAAAGAGGTCTCATGATGTTTCCCGAACTGACATGCCTCGCATTTAAATGGTTTTAGTGAAGAGAGTCTGGGTAACATCATAGAGAGCTTTGGCAAATGGATGATCAAGACGCAGATGCCACAAAAAAGGATCAGAGGATGTAGATAAAACGCCAGCAAAAGTAGAATTTGTAGGAATATCAAGATAGTAGAGTCCATTCCTCTCATGTCCCCCACCAAAAATCTGCATAGTCTGAATCTCCTGAAAATAACAAAATATCTCATCAAAACTCACATGGCAATGCACAGTACACAACTTATGAACAGACAGTAAGCTCGAGGGAAAATCAGTGGCACAATGAACTCCTGTAAGATGGAGTCTGGAAGAAAACTCCATTATACCAACAGAGGTAACGGGGGGAATGAGCCTTGTTGGCCACTTTAATCGACTTCACAACAGAAGAGGTTGGGGGGAGGTCAACAAATTACCTTCTCCCGTCAGATGAGTGGATGCTCCAAAGTCAATAATCCAAGCAAGAGCGATCGTTGTAGTTATATTGGCAATGGTACCTAAGCGAATGACTAGGTGCACCGAAGAAGTAGCCTCACACGGAAAGTTGGACAGTTTGTCCGCTGGAATCCTGATCATAATCAAATGCAATGTGAGCTTGTAGTGGTATCCCAAACTTCGCATAACACTTCTCAGATGGATGGTTCGTCTTCTGACAGTGAATACATAGAATGCAACCACGACCAGAGTCATAGCTACCTCTCTAGGGACCACCCCTATTGTTGAAGTGAACTCCCCGTTCAGATGAAGCTAGAAACGCAAAGCTCTCTATAAGATGTGGAGATTGGGTGCAGATATTAAAATTTTCAATTTGCTGCAGGCATCCAAAGATGATTTTAATGGACAGAAGTATGTCAGATGTGAGAAAATGTTCCTTTGCATTTTGGTATCGAGGAAGTAAGCCAACAAGAAATATGTGAACATGTCATTCCAATCTCTCGGTTGCATGTTGCATACAACAAGCTGGCTTAAATATGGCAAGCTCCTCATATAGTCCTATAAGATGGCTATAGTACTCTACCAGCGTAGACGCACCCTAAGATGCGGACCAAATCCGCACGTAGATGTCCGCCAGACACGACTTGGCCATCTGCTGTGTATATCTCTGCTCCAATTCTTCCCACATCTCCTAGACAGTTTCCTTGAACATGAGGTTTGCCGCAATGTGTGGCTCTACACTATTGGCAAGGAAGGTCGTATCGATATCGATATCGTTTCGGTCCGCCCAGAAATGGATATATCGGGATATATTGACGATAACGGTGGAAATGTCGGAAATGGCTCAAAATATATATAAACCATTGTGTGTTTTAATACTAGGTGTAGCTAGATATATGTGTTTTAATACTGGGTGTAGCTAGATAAGTAGTTGAATCAATCTTGCATAATAGCATTGATATATAGAGATATCGGCAAAATATCGACGATATCAATCGATATACAGGATTTTTTCTACTGAATCCAGTCATTTTTGACTGATATGAGCCAGTATGGCGATGTAAAAGGAGATACTGGGTAATATCGAAACCCCTACCTTGTCGAAACCTATATATCGTGATATATCGCCGATACGGTCTTCCATGACTATTGGTCGTCCAATTCATGACATGATAGTTATATCCTATCCATGACTTATAGTTCTAGTCCCCCTCTTTTACAGATTCCTTCAAAATTGAGATCTTCCTTTGACCTCCGACGAATATCTTTAATAATCGAGACCATGACACATAATTGCAGTGCTCTTTAACTTGATAGAGGTGCCATGCATCATCATTACGGATGTCGAGAAGAGGGGTTTTGTCTCGGTAGAAGACATGATCATTGTAGTCAGAGGTAAAGATAAACAAATACGGCATGAAAATCACTTAGTCATGCATCAAAAACCTCATAAGAGCAAACGATGGTGCCAAGGCGATTTGCGACGATGACCAAGTAAGAAAGAAGTCATGCGACAACGCCCAAGTGGGCTGGAGGCCCCGTCCGTTTGGCTAACAAAACTATAGATGATCCAAGGGAGCAACTGATGAAGAAGAGCCATGTGCGGAGCCTATACCACGAGAAGGTGAGGCCCGCATGAAGCTGACGAGTGGTTTGCCCACGTGCACAACAGAGGAGGTCTTGCACACAATAGAGAAGGAGGTTGTTCGTGGCCAAAGGATTTAGGGTATGAATCCCAGTATAGGACCATTGCTCTGATACCATGCGAAGAAAAAGAATGAGAATGAATGACTATAGTGTGAAATTCTACAGAGCAAAAACAAGAGAATTACATGGATACCCGCGATGGGTTACAAAGCTCAATGACATAGAATTACTCTAAATAATTCTAACAAAAAAATCCCACATACATTATATATATAAGGTTCAGGAAAGCGGTATGTGTATGTGTTCAGACAGGTCACTGAATAGTAACTAAGCGACATTCAGGGTCATATGCAAGGCATATGCAGTTCTATATGGTTTCCTAATTTTTAATTTAAAAATAGATAAATATCTAAAAAATACTATTGTTGATGCATACATGATATATAAAATGATATTTCTCGCAAGAACGCTTAACATAAAAGTTATCTTGACTTTAATACATAATCAATAACTATTGTTACATATCTAGCAACTATTGAAGTACTACTACAAGGTTGATTGTAATATTAGATATGGGATTATAAGCATCCAACAACAATAATTTCAATCTATGCATACAATTTAAGTTTTTATAGATATACAGTAACTACAGTTTCAATTTGAGTTACAATTCGATGCATATAATTTCAATGCATATATTCGAGAAGTTATGAGATTATAACTAAAGTATTATTTTAAATACGAAAAAACATGAATGTTATAAGTTATGGGATTACCGAACACAATAGGCAGTGACGATAAACCAATAGTAATTAGGAACCCAAAAGAAGCACCGATGAAATGATGATCCACACGGGAAGTGGTTCACTGCATGCAAGCAACATTAGGAAATCGAGACATAATCAGGACATATGCGGACCGCATATGTGGAGGAGCGCATAATTGACCGGTCCGGAAAATCAATGTGGTCTTTAGGCTGCATGAACATATGTGACCACATATACAACTAAATGAACACTATTTTTATATACAATGAATATGCACACAACTATCTAGAAAGTTAATATATGTTTCTCAGCAGACATCAGCTTATGCTTGTGAGATATATTTCTAAAATAAGCTTATTGCCGAGCATATACTTTCATGCTTATAAGGGAAGAATAATGGCATTAAGGAGAATTCCTAAATAGACTTTATGAAAATCATATATGCACTTCTCCAAATGCATCTATTTATTTTAGAATATATGAGAATTTGAACCTTGTTTTTTTATTTTAGGCCCATAAGGGAATAATGATGGCATTAAACAGAATTCCTAAATAAACTTTATGAAAATCATATATGCACTTCTCCAAATGCATCTATTTATTTTGGAATATATGAGAATTTGAACCTTGTTTTTTATTTTAGGCCCACTGCTCAACCTTTCAACTCTTCAAACCATTTGTGGGTTATTTCAGAGAAAATTTAGTTTCTGCACCTTGCAAAAATCTGTGTTATCATTTGAAAGCTAACATTTACCATGTCATGTCAGATAAGTGCAATATCAGATGATAGGAATATATGCGAAGGAGCGCATAATTGATTGATTCAGAAAACCGGTGTGGTCTTTAGGCTGCATGGACATACCGCATATGTGGTCGCATATACGGCTGATTTCCTGAACACTATTTCTATATACAATGAATATGCACGCAACTATCTAGGAAGTTAATATATTTTTCTCAGCACACATCAGCTTATGCTTGTGAGATATATTTCTAAAATAAGCTTATTGCCAAGCATATACTTTCATGCTTATGAGGGAAGAATAATGGCATTAAGCAGAATTCCTAAATAGACTTTATGAAAATCCTATATGCACTTCTTCAAATGTATCTATTTATTTTATAATATATGAGAATTTGAACCTTGTTTTATATTTTAGGCCCACTGTTCAACCCTTCAACTCTTCAGACAATTTTAGTGGGTTATTTCAGAGAAAATTTAGTTTCTGCACCTTGCAAAAAATCCGTTTTATTGTTTGAAAGCTAATATTTACCATGTCGTGTCAGATAAGTGCAATATCAATTTAAAAATAATAATTCTTTTGGGCATGCTTCATATATGGCATACTTTCAATAAAAGGCTGTTTGATTACCCTCCCCAGCCTGTTCTTGGTCTACTCCATGCCAGATTTCCCACAATTGGAAAACAAACTATTCTCAAATATGATAAGCAAGATAATTTCCCAGGGTTTGACAAATTTCATTGTGGGCAAAAGTACGGAGATGTTCAAACGAATGCTGGTTGAAAGTTTAAAGCCGACAGTCGGACTGCATCCAACACTCTACAGCCCTGTGTTGGATTGTCAGTTTCCCTATGCAATTTTTACTACTGCATATTCTTAGTTCCAATATCCACTATTTATTCACCAGTTACTCTGTCTTGTTAGTTTAAAAAATGCACAAACAGATCCTTTTCTGCATGCAACCATTCTACCTCCAGTCCAGATTTCCCCAAACCATCTTTTCTAAAAAACCAATCGTTTAAGATGATTGCTGGGGATGTTTTTTAAAATAATTATTAAAAAATCATAATTAATTAAAGAAACATGAAGAAAAAAATTTAAAAAATAGGTATCGATCGGCACATGAGGTGCCGATTTGGGCCATACCCGTTGGCCTCCACTCCAAATCGGCACCTCAGGTGCCGATTTGGGAGGGGCGCCAACGGCTATGCCCAAATCGGCACCTCAGGTGCCGATTTGGGAGAGGGCCGTTGGAAATTTGCCAACGGTCCCCTCCTCCCCCATTTGTTATATAACCCCCCCCCTCATTCCTTTCTTCTCACAATTTCCCCCTCTCCTTCCTCATCATCTCCCCTTATTCTTCCTCTCTTCTTGCACTCATTCTGTTTTCTGAAGTGGGATTGCTTCTCTTGATCGGCTAATCTTATTCAAGTAAGAATAAGATATTTTTTTGTACATTATTTTGTGCGTTTTTTTGCAGGGTTTTATTAGTGAGGACGCTATATACATCGGATATCGGATTGTATTATTATCTTTTGGATAATATTTCTTGTAGAAGACACGCATCTTTCAGGTAATTTTACTCAAGATTTTTTTAAAAAATTTAACAAGTAATTAGATGTGTAAAATTGATACTTAGTAAAAATATATTTCAAAATAATTCTTGTTTATATTTAATGGTAAATCATTTGTCTATGAAGTAACCTAAAGATGTTGAAAAATAGTAATTGTAAATGTAATATGTTTTTTTAATGTCACTCACATTAGACATTTTATTAGGAGATTTTTGTAATAATTATTTAAAAAATCGAAATTAATTAAGTAGGGGACATTAGACATTACATTAGCATTTCATTCATTTAGATTTAAAAGTGCACATATTCATGTTAAAATTACTGTCATTTAGATTTGGAATCGAGCGCCGAGAGGGTCTCAATACAGCGCTGGCAGGACTCACTGTGGTGAGCACCGATGAGTCCCCACGACCGGACTTTTGGATTCCATATCTGAGTGATTAGTATATCATTTAAATTATTGATTATTAGAGATAACATCCGACTGAAATGTTAATTAAACTAATTGTCACATCCGATTATTAAGTTATTATTTTGTGTAATTAAACTAATTAAATCATTAGTTTATTCGTATAGATGGCCTCCAACACCGCTCATGTCTTAATATATTGGGGAGGATCGATTGATGTCTCTGATGACCATGTAGAATACATTGGGGGCAAGAAACGGATGGTTACATTACCATACCAATTAACATACATTGGCTTACTGTCTCGAGTCTCTGAAGTCACTAATCTCCCGCTCGACCAGTATATACTTACATTAACTTGTAAGTGGTTGTATGAGGGATCAACTTTCTTTGCAGTACCGATTGATGATGATGAATCAACATTAGCAATGTTGAGTTCAATCGTCGATGTGAGATTTATCCATCTTTTTGTACAAGCTACTCCCTTTAATATGGAAAATATGCCGTCATCTTCGAGGTAAAATTAATCACATTCAAATTATAGAATAATTTCACCATTTATAATTAAACTAACAAAAATTTAAATTAATCAGGCCAACAAATGAGATCATGTTTGAGGATATCGAAGGGTCTTCACAATTAAATGTAGAAGATGATTTAGTGACAGAAAGATCCGAAGAAAATGAGGAGTCCGAAAATGACGAGCCAGAAAATGATACACAAACATTAGAAGAAAATATTGGTGGTAATACTTGTCATGATTTTGGATATGGTTCGCTAGTTCTAGCCGTAGGTAATGAGGAAAGGGGGAACTCATATTCTGCTAATAACGATGATGCTGAAGAAGAACCGATGGAGGAGTTACCTCACGTTTTTTATCATGAAATTGCAGAAGCAGAAGATGTAGTATTTGTAGATAGTCAATCAGAATCCACCGATGATTCCGGACTAAGTTATTGGTTAGGTAGGAGTTATAAGTCGAAAATGGATCTACAATACGATTTACAGAAATGGAGCATGGAAAATCATGTGCAATACAAACCTAAGGCGTCAAACAAGAATATTTTGTAGTGATGCACCTACCTGATCGTGTGATGCGACAATTTGGGATGCGTCAGCACATTCCTCTTTCTATGGAGAGGATAAACGTTGTATCTAGACGTAACAAAACCCGAAGTGGGGACATCCTAAACTGGGCTACTATACATCGACGGTACGTGGATCGTTGGGAGGACAGGGAAGCCGCAGTTGTTCATGAGCACCCGGATTCCAATACCGATATTTATATGCAATGGTATTGGAATATAACCAGAAGATGGATCCAAACACAGATTCCTCCTCCTGTAGTAGCTTACCGACCACACGGACCAATGGAAAGACGTCTGGTATGTTTAAAAAGTCTATTTATTCTACTGAGATTCTATTAAATTATTCTTATTATATTTGTAAATGGATTAGGTGGATACAATTGTAAAAGGAAGAAACAGTATGTAACAACTTAGACGATCAAGGGACTTACCTACCAACACGAGGACAACGGTCGAAAATACAATTAACATGTTCGATGAAACACTCAACATGTTCTCCTTGATGTATCCCTTCCATCAATATGAGCATCAACAATTCATGCCATCACAGGAGCATCATACTTCAGGAGCATCAGGTTTTGTGATTTCTTTCTTACAAATGTAAACTAATTTCTTATCTTAAAATCGTGAATTTATAAAATTATATGTTGTAAATTGTACAGGAAGGGAGTACACGGAATATGGTGGGGAGGGGACGCAACCACCACCGATGTTTGCTAGTTCAGGTTTTAGTTATTTGTTTATGTATAGTCAACTCTTTTTCATATATCGATTTTTAGACATATAAATACAGCTCCTCATAAAATATAGCAGGACTCGGTGAGCAGGCATTTTCCCAGGGTCAGACAATGGAGGAGCCAATATTTGGCACCTCAGGAATGACGTCTGCGGGATATGACGGGCAAGGGTACTCATCAGGTCATCAAGGACTCGCATCTCAATATGACCAAATTGGATTTGGAGCTTCAAGTAATAAAATGACTAAATAAAATAACTAATTTTTATCTTATGTATTATTTTCTAAAAGATGAATATCTCATTGTTGCAGGATATGGAGAAGCTTTCAGTCAATCGCAATTTGCAGGATCATCATTTGCCGGTCCTTCAAGTCAGGGATATAGCGGGCAGGAAGTTGCACCAATTCAACCAGGATTCGTATCTACAGGTAAAATTGTACTTAATTTATTACATTGCATTATCCTCTTACTTATTAAGTAATTTATGTGACATATAATGTAATTAATATCTTTTCAGGTATGAGCTATATCGAGTATGGCTTTAGAGGGTCTCAAATCGGTGAAGCCCGATTTAGAGGTTCGGGTATAAATATATTATAGAATATACGAACTCATTTCAATACTTTACGTTTAAATTTTATGATACTTATAACAATGAAAATGTCTCAATGTTGTAGGACCATCGCTTATTGGACCTTCGAGTCAATTTGACTCTGGACCCTCTCAGCTCATACCGTCTACACAATATAGTTCAGCAGATTTACAGTCGCAGATATTTGATAGTGTTCGGCAAATGGAGGCAACTGATTTTGATAGACAGTTGTTTGGTATATCGACGATACCACAACAACGTCCGGAGCTGCCTCGAAGACCTTCTCCCAGAGTAAGGATCACTGAGCCTCCTTCGTCAGAGCCGCCTCGCCATTCAACAAGTGTACGAACGTCAAGTAATCAGGAATCACAAACAATCGAACCGTCACGGAAGTCGTCAGCTAGACCGCATCCTCCAGGGCACGTTCCAACGCATTCAGAACAAATGTCCAAGTAGAAGAAGAAGAAGAAGACAACACATGAGGAGACTCACAAAAAAATTGGGAGATGGAGGGAAAGGAAACGACAAGGGAGGTGGTGCAGGAGGTGGAGGAGGAGGTCTGAAGGGATTTCTGAAGATATGGAAAGTTTAAGTCATTGTATTTCTTATCTAATGAACATAATAATAACTTGTAGTATCGGTAGTACTGAAATTGAATTACAGTATAAACGGGGTGTCTTTTGTAAAATGCCCATCCCAAATCGGCACCTGAGGTGCCGATTTGGCGCCTCTGTCCGAATCGGCACCTCAGGTGCCGATTTGGAGGGGGCGCCCCAAATCGGCACCTCAGGTGCCGATTGATATCTATTTTTTAATTTTTTTTCTTCATGTTTATTTAATTAACTATGATTTTTTTAATAATTATTTAAAAAAATCCCTGATTGCTGTGTAGTTAGAGCGAGTAGTCATTGTTTTCTTGGTTTAATGTGTTTTTAGTTTTTAATCGTGTGATTTGTAAACAGTGTTATAGCGGGCACTTCTATAATGGTCAGATACTGGATTTAAACCACAACAACTCTAACAGCTAGTCAACACGCTGCAGCCACATCTCAGTACCAAACTGCAAACTTGCAAATGGAGCGGTTGCAAAAAAGCTGACCGGCAAATATCCAACAAACACATAATTAAAGAAACTTCCGACAGACTAATACAGTTCCTACCATATCGACTACTGCAGTCGGTCAAAATCCCAACCTTTCCAAAGCACCCGCAGAACGATGAAAATTTCATTATCATTCTACCTCAGCCCCCCACACACCCCCACCCCCACAAGATTGTAGCCTTTCCCCGTACCCACCAAATATTTCCACGGCAAAATGGTCAACGCCAGAAAAAAACTTCACGACATCCGAAATCCATATATAAAACAGTTCGTAGCTAAGCTTTCCATACAAAAAATGACCAAACTCCACAATCATTCCCACCAAACGCCCCAATATCGGACCTTTCACCCATTCCCACCCCCACCCATCAAATCAGAGCACATAAACTAACACCAATTCCAGAAACCGAAACGATACCGTAAAAACGACGTCGTTTGTTACCTATTGCCCACTGCAGCATGCCGTCGAGGGATGAGAAACCCCCGTCGAGCTCGTCTCCGTCGGGCACGGCCTTCGCGAGGAGGTTGGACTCGTCCTCCGACGTCGACCAGAATAGGCCCCTCCATGACGATCTGTTCGCGAGATCCTCCGACGCCGTCGCCGTCTCCATCGCCGCCAAGAGCATGAGGAGGAGGAAAAAGAAATTAGGGCTTCCCATCTCGGTGAATTCGCTTCTTCTTCTCGTCTCGATCTCGAATGGCATCGGAGGGACCGCTGTCGGGAGGTTTTTGGACTTTCTGGAGGGAGAGGTAATATATGTACGCGGGATTGGGGAGTGGCGAAGGGAGGGGAGACAGGGAAGGGTGATGCGTTGGCACCAATGGATCGCTGCCGTCCATTTGCCGATGTACGGTCATATCCGCCGGAATGATTTCGACTCTCAATCGTAAGAGTGCGTTTGGTGATCCGGGGATGGATAATCCGTTTTTATTTTAGTGTGTTTGGTTGGTGGGTTAAGGGTGGGAGGGTTTGTGTGATGTGATTGTATTGGAATTTGAAAAAGTTGATAGTTATTATGATATGATTGTATTGAAATTTGAAAAAGTGGGTAGTTGTTGTGATGTGATTGTATTGAAGTTTGGAATAATGAGTATAAGTTGAGTATTTTATGATTTTTAGATGATATGATGGTATAATATATATTTTTTTGATGGGAAGTGAGTGGGCCCTATTAATGGGTTGAAAATGGGGGTTTTGGAGGGTTACCCACCCAAAGTGGGGGGTAACCCCCAATCCGAACGGGGTCTAATGGATTCTGAGTAGAGACGCATACGTTAATAACTACATGCACATAAAATATACCGGGCTTTTAATTAGGAAATTTTACTCCACGACCCTTAAGAACTTTACAAATTACCTTCTTAATCTTGTAACCTTTGTAATTATCACATGAACCTTATAAAATTTCTAACTCTTACGTTACATCTCCCATCAACCTGAAACATACCAGATTCCATCAAAAATATATTATTAGAACTCTCCTTGTTGTTTATTAAATTTTACAAGAATACCACTCTTTTTCTTCCTCTTCCTGTCTCCTCTCATTTTTCTTTTCCTTTACAATCCATGTGCCCCAAACACAACTTCATCAATCTCCACGTGATTTCCCACAGCATCGTACAAATCACCACCCTTCTCCATACCACCTTCGGGTCCATGTTTAAGAACATCGAGGATGAACTTGCGTCCAACGGAAAGGCTGATTACGGGGTATTCAATGACCTCGTGGTGTTTGAGTTCTTTACAGAATTGGGCATAGACGCGTCGAGTATTATCATGAAGTAGGTACTCCAATTATTCAAAAAAAATGAAGTAGGTACTCCTATTGTTGTGTCCTCTCATCTCCCTTGTAATCAAGTGGAGCCTTAGACATGCGTCAAGCAAGCAACACAAGTCAAGTCGAGGCCGAGCATGTGCATTCTTTCCTCCAATCAAAGAACATGCTTTGGTGCGAACAATGTCATCGATTTCACAATGATGTAGACACACACCCGTTCTGCATGCTTGGTGAACTCTTTCTATTGACTACTCCGAACGATGCCCCTACTGATGTTTCTAGGCATATCCAACTACTAGAGGCTCTACGACGATTTCTCTTGCATGGTGGTGGCTAACACGCTAGACAAAGCCGAAAAGATGGGTATTTCTCATAAGGCAGCATGTCGCATCATCATTTTCACCATCTGCTTCAAGGCGTGGGGGCCTGAAAATATTCTTCACTGCCACTCTTAAATGGGTCGGTGGTCGGAGCGCAAAACTCCACTCCTTGCTCTGTAACGAGGTCTGGTCTGTCGTGGCAAGGCACTGCAGGGAGGTGGCAATGAGGGCGATCGAGGAGATGCCCCTAGTGAAGTCAACATTGTATGAGGCCTTCACGATCGAGCCACTGATGTTGATGTAGTACGAGAGAGCGAAGAAGGATTTGGTAACAGAGAGCTACGACATGGCCTATGAGTTAAAGAAGGGGGAGATACTCTTCGCGTACTAGTTGTTCTCTACCATAGACCATAGGCTGTTTGAGAGGGCAGATGAGTTTGTGGCAAAGAAGTCCATGAGGGAGGAAGGTGCGAAGCTGCTTAAGTACGTGGTTTGGTCCAATGGGCCAGATAGAGAAGTTGACGACGGATAGCAACCAATACATGGGGAAGGACTTCATGGTGCTCGCGACAAGGTTGCTGGTGGTGGAGCTCTTCCAGCTATACGAATCGTACGATGTGGAGTTGTGGACGTTCTCTCTAAGAACGGTAGTGACTCTCACATTGCTGAAGATGGTCACCAATAGCTGAAGTGAAATGGACCACACTGACGAGGCACATTGAGAAGTCGGACTCCGGTGTGTCCCCTGGGGAAGGAGAGATGGCATAGGGTGTGGTGGATGGGCTTGTCGACGCGTCATAGAAGCCAGTGGGGGTCGGGATGCGAATGATGGCGTGATATAGAAGTCGGCATCGCCCTCAACCCAGAGTGAGGAGAGGCAAGAGAAGGCAGAGGAGACGTGATTGCTGGCGAGGCTGATGGAGGGGGAAACAGAGGGGTTGAGTCGGGAGGGAGAGGAAGGTGGAAGATCCATATATGGTTAGATTGACTCAAGATTAACCCAAGTAGTTGACTAAAATAAAGTTAAAACTAATGATAGGATTTGTGGTATAACGTAGGTCAAGATTTTGGGGCTGAAGTGATAATTACGATCATTATATGGTTGAAAAGGTAATTGACAAAATTTCCTGGATTTGTGGTGTAAAAATCCCTTCTAATTAACATAAGTAGAGAAACATACTTACTTAAATACATGCACATAAATATAAGAGATTTTTTAATTAATACATGATTCATTAGGATTGTTACGAGCATTTTCATTTTTACAGGTGTTTATAAAATAATTTGAGTAAAATATATATTATTTTAAAAATTGCATAGCAATTTTTTTATAAATAATTCTAAACACTTGTGAAAACGAGGGTGGTCATTATGATTCCTTTTTATGTACATGAGAGGGAAACACGCAAAGGTGCACATTCCATGTGTATTAAAAAGGGGAACAATAACAATGTATCTTACAAGAGTCCAGACTCAAGGACATGTTCTAACGAGGGAGATGGGACATCCCATCATCTTGTAACCGCAACACTTAACTTCGGATCTGGATACCCACCAATAATCATGATGAGTACATATAATAACCATATGGAACATAAAGAAGAAGGAATATACACTGTCTCAATATATCAATGTTCACTGTGCTATTTACAACTTTAATACAATGCTTGATTTTAAAGGTACAGTTCTTCTCAAACTTGCAATACAATTCCTAAGCATATCTTCCATCCTCCTATCAAAAGGTATAATACACTACAAAATTGGTTCAAATGAGTAAATGTGAAAAAAATTGAATTTTCTAAATCGTGCATATAATCTATCAAAGCATTCTTTTTGGAATATCGTCCCAATTTTCTCAATCTCTAAAACTATAATCTAATTTGGGAGACCAAAGGGTACAATGGATGAGTCAAATTGCCCATTAACGGAGAATGTCATAAGTTGCATATAACCAACATATATATGAAAAGGAAAGCAAATCATGTTAATGCTCATTGACGATCATTTATATACAAGCAAAAAGTATATGCACACCATCTATAGGTAAGGCTCAGACTTAGGCTTTCAAGATATGTATTTGTTGTCAACATGTGTTCTCAAGATATGGAAATGTAAACCAATCGTTTATTCTTAACAAGATTCCCATGTTTCAAAATCAATAGGTGACCATATCCAAAAACAAGTGCGACTGCATTCATCTTACTTTAGGACATCTCATGTCATGTAGGGCGTCGATATAAATCCATACCATGCTCCAACTCATCTTCTATCCCATGTTAGGGATTCAATATACTATTTATCGATGATCATAGTATTTTCTCCGCGAGATATTTCATATTGTTTGTATTATTAGATTTACTCGATCAAGATCATGATATAACTTATTTATTGTTATCACTTTATTGTTTCTCAACTTCTTTGAGTAATGTGTGATTTTGGACATTTACTCCCGGTCAAAAAAAGGTTACATCCTACACCCACTAATCAAAAACAAACGTTGATGGTAGCTCAGGAGGCGAAGCTCTGAAACAAAAGAACACTCTAGCAATATTGAAACAATACAAGTAAAGAGGGTATACTTAATGTGTGTCAAGGTCAGCAAGAGCGAAAACCAAGATGCCACTTGACATACAGCTCCGTGTTGCGTATATGGTTGTATCAGCTACAACGAAGGAAGCACCAAATCAAAGGTGACCATTCACCAAAGTGCAGCGGGAAGCTTTCCACTAAGATCCAACCGAACCACAGAGGTGCATGCTCCTCCTAGGTAGTATTTTATTATACCTCACGAAATGTATTCATTTAATTTAACCAATTAAGTATTACATAATCACATGGGTTCACAATTCACTTGAGGCTCAAGTATCCTAGATACAAGATTTATATCACAATGATGATAAATCTCAATTATTATAATCTTCCCATAAACTCATTATCATATACCCATATTAAAGGATCAATCATATTGCACGTAATCTAAAAGATATATCCTTGCACGGATTGGTTGAAAGATCATGGAATCAAGTTGTCTATTAAATTAAACCCATCGATTTATTTGCATAATATGCCCTTCCTTCAAACTCGCAATGACTCGTCGTCATAGGTGGAAGTCTCCCATCCTAATATGATAATCTTCTAATCGTAAGATTGTTGCCCCATCACATAATATTGATCTAATAGAATAAATAATAGATCTTGAGATCAATACATTAACCATATATGATTAACAAGATTTATCCTTACATGACTAATGAAATATATATACTCATCATCAACGATAAATCGTACCACTATTATTTTGATACATACACGGATTCGTTAATTCATCACAACATCAAATCTCATACTGAATCATACACAAACCTTAGAATCATACTCATGTACACACATAGTATGCCCTTGTACATAATCTATCAAAATATGTAGAACTCTATCACTTTGCATTGTTGTGAACAAATACCATTACACGTAGCTAACTTTGAAATTCAACTTCTATATATAGAACTATGCCACCTTTTACTGTTGTGGACAACACCATTACACGTATCTAACTTTGAAATTTGATTTCCATTGCATTCCTTAACGGATTTGAGTGTCCGTAGTTATGTCAGAACGATATTGAAATACTCTACAAATTTTATTAAGAAGGTTTATGATTTTATTTCATTTATTCTCATATTATGTTGCTGAAAACTACACATTACACTAAAACTATGTCATATTCCAAATCAGATTCCAAAGAACGTTTCCACGAGATTTGTGTTGTTTTCAATTTTTCTAGAAAGATCATTTGATTATCTATAATGAGTCATTAAAGTTGATAATCCAACTTAAATCGACTTCAATTCGTGAGATCAAAGTTGGCATTTTCTTTCCTTTTTTCGCTACTATACAAAAAAATTATGCAACATTTAAAATTAATTTTCATTGCATTTTTTCAAAATCACTTGATTTTAAAAGTTTGGCAAGATATTTAACTCATATCAATTCTTGTGAAGGATGATCTGCATTCCCCTCACGCTTAAACCTTCACAATTCAAGCTCAAAGTACCACATTGAATTTGTGAAAAGTAAGATGTTCATATGACTTCAAAATTCCTATGATCATTTCATCTCTCGATAAAAATAGGTGATTTTGGATTCGTATGATAGTTGATCGACATGTCTCCTCTTCTTACCTTCATGAATCGCCATGTTATATATATTTTTGATCTTGAAATCAAACCTAGAAGTGATCTCTCTCTACATACATCTTCACATACAAGTCCAAACATGTATATATAATTACTTGAGTACTAACCCAAGTTAATTCTTATCCTCTGAAGGATCTTCTATCTCTGAATAGCAACAAGACAACATTTGACCATATAAATGTTGAGGTTCCATAAGGTATATCCTAATTTTTTCTTTTAATTGAGGTACATTTTGGTATGGTGCTTCCATTTTTAAGTATATGCACCTCCAAGTACTATTCCTAATTGTTTCCATACAGCAATCCCATTCCACAACTTAAGATCTTTATTCAGCATGAGATATGCATAAATACTTTTGTTGTCAGACATTAAGATCGATAACTACGGAAACAAAACAAATGTGGATGCAAAGATGGATTTTTCAAATCGGTAAGGAGGAGATTTCAAGTTCCTCAAAAACAAGTATAGCATCAATCCATATGTCAAAATGAGGGAATACGGAAAACATCTGTTACCTTAGCACATAGATGCGGCTACATGTAGTTTTCCCACGAACTACAACCTCTTCTCACTTATCTAAGCACTAGCACCAGCTTTAAACAATATAAGTCATGATTTTCGTGAGAGAATGCTATGGACATCAAGGATCCAATTTAAAAACGCAATCTAGAGAAAAGACATTACCTCAAAACTCTAAATCGAGAAGATATTCTTGAAGAGAATTCATTGCAATTCTTATGAGCATCGTTCTCATTGGAAAGCAATAGATAAATATACATGCAGATATACATATGTATGAAGAGTGATCCTACGAGAGCAAAAAGTTGTGAGAGCATGGGAGGGATGATTCTGGACCACATGATTCACCCAGGAGAAAGAAGACCAGGAGAGAGAAAATAGAATCATGTGGTCCGGAATCATTCCTTTCATGCTCTCACAACGTTTTGCTCTCATAGGATCACTCCTCCATATGTTTATATTATATCAATCCATAAAAAAATGATTTTAGTTAAAGTTGATATGCTAAGAATACATTTATTTATACCAGATGTAGCAACTAGGATATAATATTTTCTTTATTCAAGCGAAAAAATTTGAGATGGGGGCAACAAGTTAGATACTTAAATGTTCTTGATCTTCATGTCATGACATTTTTCAAGGAAAGACACTATACATTGACAAGATACAAAACTCTACAAGATAACCTTCAGAAGAAGTCTCGTAGATACATTGTTTTTGTTGGGGATATGCACAAGACCAAGAGTATCCCCCTAAAATTGTCCTGCAGCAAAAATGACACAACAAGAATATATGTTCCCCACACGGGAACTCAATGGCAACAAATGACAATTAAGCACAAGCAACCACAACAACTAACCACACGAGACACGGATTTTTACGTGGAAACTCTTACTCAATGTGAGCAAGGGAAAAATCATGGGGCAAGACCAGCAACCAATCACTACGGTCAAAATGGAGCCAATGTTCTTCCCGGTTTTGTTGCCACAAAACCGAGGTACAAGCCACACACACAATATATAGTTCTTCTACAAGTAGCCAACTATCCCTAGGTATCTAACAATACCAATATTGTGCTCAAATCAAGAAGATAAGTGACTCCCCTTGTGGGCTCCCGGATGGAGTCCCAAACACGATACTCGGCTCCTTGAGGTCGTTTACAATGACCTCCAACTGCTCCTCTCGAGCACACCCAAAGCCACTGCTCTCCAAGCCGAACCCGATGCTTCCTCGAGCTCCAAGATGTAGCTCTATCTCTCTCCCGCTCGGGCTCCCTAGCATGTGCGGAGAAAGATGAAGAGGGGGTCCCAAGACCCTTGCTGTTGCCGCTGGAATGGGAGAGGAGAACACCCAAATCTAGGGCTTCGTTCTCTGTTCAGGAATGGGGGGGGGGTAGTGCTGGAACGAATGGTTCTTGCACCTACGATGTGCGTCCCTGGAAAGAGGGGAAAAAAGGGGCTTCCGATTGGGGGGGCCAAATGATGGAGAAATATCAAAGAGCCCCCCCCCCCCCAAGTTGGGGTTGGACAACAATATGCCCAACAACCTCCCCCTCCTACCCCAACGGGGAGGTGTTGTCCTGTGATGGAGATCAAAAAGAAGTGACATCACTCAGCTCTCTACAGAGATGAAGCTTGTCACGAGTGACTGCCTTCGTCAGCATATCTGAGGGGTTCTCGTCTATGTGAATCTTCTTCAACATGAGCCGCTTCTGATCAATTGCATCCCTCAGCCAATGGTATCTCACATCAATGTGTTTTGTCCGAGCATGGTGCATGGTACTTTTTCTCAAGTCTATAGCGCTCTGGCTATCACAAAACACGACTGGCTCACTGTCATCCAATCCAAACTCACCAAGAAAGCATTGTAGCCACGACACTTCTTTCCCAGCCGCTGCTGTTGCAATGTATTCTGCCTCTGTAGTCGAAAGAGCAACACAATTTTGTAGCTTGGATTGCCATGGTATGGCTACCCCTGCAAAAGTGAAAATATAGTCTGAGGTAGACTTTCTCTGGTCCATGTCTCCTGCCATGTCTGCACCAGTGTAGCCATAATGTTTGGGATCTGACCTCCCAAACACAAGATACATACTTGAGGTCCCTCTCAAGTATCTCAAGATCCATTTCACGGCCTCCCAATGGTCCTTTCCTGGATTGGACATGAATATGATCACCACGCCCACTGCATGGGCTATCTCGGGTCTAGTGCAAACCATGGCATACATGAGGCTTCCAACTGCGGATTGGTATGAGATCTTGGCCATCTCTGATTTCTCCTCAGAAGTAGAAGGACATAACTCTTTGGTTAGCTTTAAATGAGTGGCTAAGGGCGTGCTGACAGACTTGGCATTCTTCATGTTGAACCGCTCCAACACGCGTTCAACATAGCTTTCTCGTGACAACCACAACATGTGCTTCTTCCTATCCCTTGTAATCTGCATCCCAAGGATGTGACTTGCCTTGTCCAAATCTTTCATCTCAAACTCTTTGGAGAGTTCTTTCTTGAGCTTTGCGATCAGGTTGGAATCATGACCTACAATCAATATGTCATCCACATATATCAAAGAATGACGAACTTGTCATTGGGAAGACGGCGAACATATACACATGGGTAGGCTGTAGTCCTCTTGAAGCCGTGCTTTCCCATGAATGGATCAAACTTCAAGTACCATTTTCTCGGGGCTTTCTTCAAGGCATAAAGACTCTTTCTCAACCTGCAAACCATGTGCTCTTTCCCTTCCTCTTGAAAACCCTGTGGCTGCTCCATGTAGATCTCCTCCTTTAAATCACCGTGAAGAAACGTTGTGTTCACATTCATCTGCTCTAGCTCAAGGTCCATGCTAGCAATAAATTCTAGCACCATTCTCACTGAATTCATCTTCACCACCGGGGAGAAGATCTCATCATAGTCCACTCCTTTCTTCTGGTTGAACCCTTTCACCACCAATCTGGCCTTGTGTTTCACCTGCTTGCTACTGTCATCTGACTTCAGTTTGTAAACCCACGTGTTCTTCAAGGCTCTCTTGCCTTTGGGAAGTTCAACAAGATCATAAGTGTGGTTTTTCGTGAGAGATAACATCTCTTCATTCATTGAATTGCGCCAATGATCCTTGTTCTTATGCATCTGTGCCTCCTCAAATGTATATGACTCACCTGCATCTGTGAGCATCACATATCTGGAAGTGGGGTAACGGGATGATGATTGGCGTGTCCTCTCAGATCTTCCGAGCTGAGGCTCTGCTGCATCTGCATGTGGATGAGGCTACTCCCCCCGCCCTAGGTCCCCTGGACCTGCATCAACGGGGTCTGCATCTGGCTCATGCTGCTCTAGATTCCCATCCTCTCCACCTGTACCCTGTACTGGAGAGGGATCCGTGTCCTCGTCACTGCCATTATCAAGGGAAAACTCATCTGCATCACCACTCTCAATTGTGTCCTCTGCCAATGTCGGAGTCTCATAGAAAATCACATCCCTGTGTCTGGTGACTGTCTTCTTCCTTGGATCCCAAAGACGGTATCCAAACTCATGATCTCCATAGCCAAGAAAAATATAAGACAGTGCCTTGTCATCCAACTTCTCCCGCTGCTCCTTGGGTACCAATGCATACGCCTTGCATCCAAACACCCTCAAAGTGAGTATATGAGGGGGTCCTTCCCTGTCCAAACACACTCTGGAATCTTGAAGCTCAAAGGAACTGATAGGGATCGGTTGATCAAGTAACATACGGTGCGAACCGCCCAAAAAGTCTTGGGCAACTTCGCTATCTTTAGCATGCAGCGAACTCTCTCAACAATGGTCATGTTCATCCTCTCAGCTAGACCATTGTGCTGGGGTGTACATGGCTCTGTCCTCTCATGCCTGATGCCATGCTCTGTACAATAGCCCTGAAAGCTATAGGAGGTGTACTCTCCCCCATTGTCTGTGCGTAGACACTTCAACAATTTTCCTGTCTAACGCTCAACCATGACATGGAATTTCTTGAAGCAATCAAACACCTGATCCTTCGATCTCAGCATATATACCCACACCTTACAAGATGGCAGTCGTGTCAACGACTCACTCCAAATCGCTCCCTGCATGCAAGCACTAGTCCTGAATGGTGAGAATCACCTCATCTGCACTTTCATCTGCCACAACTACAGCTACATTCCCATCTTCATTTTTCTGATTTTTCTTGGCTTCAGTTTGCTCTCTCTTCCAAACCTTGCAATCTCTCTTCCAGTGACCGGGTTTCTGACAATGGTAACACTTTCCTCTGCCCTTGGACTTATCTCTGGATTTCTGCCTCTCTTGTGACGCTCCTCTGCTGTTGGATCTTCCTCTCCTCTCAATTGCATACACATGTGAAGAGGAGGATGCCTCTCTCGAAGAGCGACGTCTAATCTCCTCATTGAGGAGATTGCCCTTGACCATAGCTATGGTCAACTTGCTGTCCTTCGCAGAGTCGCTCGGTGACTACTAGAGTCTCCCAACTGTCTGACAGTGAACCCAACAAGAGAAGTGCCTGCAACTTGTCATCAAGTACCAACCCCACAGAGGTCAAATGGTTGATAATGCTTTGGAAGTCATTCAAGTGCTCTACCACTTTGGGTTTGTCCTTGTACTTCAAATTCACAAGCTTTCTAATCAAGAAAGCCTTGTCGGTTGCGGTCTTCTGATCATAGAGCTCGGACAGCTTGTCCCACAGCTCCATTGCATTCGTCTCTTCGGGCACGTGATGAAAAACCGACATGTCAAGCCACTCCAATGTCCTTTCGGTTCTTGTCCACTCACTTGCGGACATGTTCTCCGGCTTGACGCTCTCTCCCTCCACTGGATCGTGGAGGTCCTTGCAATACAAGATATCTTCCATCTTAGCCTTCCAAATCTGCTAGTTGCTACTTGTGAGCTTGATCATTGTGCCCTCATCATCTTTGCCCATTTTGCACAACCTGTGCTCTGATACCACTTGTTGGGGATATGGACAAGACCAAGAGTATATCCCTAAAACTATCCTGCAGCAAAGATGGCACAACAAGAATATATGTTCCCCACACGAGAACTCAATGGCAACAAATGACAATCAAGCACAAGCAACCACATGAGACACGGATTTTTACGTGGAAACCCTTGCTCAATGTGAGCAAGGGAAAAATCATGGGGCAAGACCGACAACCAATCACTACGGTCAAAATAGAGCCAATGTTCTTCCCGGTTTTGTTACCCACAAAACCGAGGTACAAGCCACACACACTATAGATAGTTCTTCTACAAGTAGCCAACTATCTCTAGGTATATAACAATACCAATATTGTTCTCAAATCAAGAAGATAAGTGACTCCCCTTATGGGCTCCTAGATGGAGACCCAAACACGATGCTCGGCTCCTTGAGGTCGTTTACAACGACCTCCAACTGCTCCTCTCGAGCACACCCAAAGCCACTGTCCTCCAAGCCGAACCCGTTGCTTCCTCGAGCTCCAAGATGCAGCTCTATCTCTCTCCCGCTCGGGCTCCCTGGCGCGCGCGGAGGAAGACGAAGAGGGGGTCCCAAGACCCTTGCTGATGCCGCTGGAATGGGAGAGGAGAACACCCAAAGCTAGGGCTTCGTTCTCTGTTCGGGAATGGGGGTATGCTTGAACGAATGGGTCTCACACATGTGATGTGCATCCCTGGAAAATAGGGAAAAAGGGCTTCCGATTGGGGGGTCAAATGATGGAGAAATATCAAAGAGCCCCCCTCAAGTTGGGGCTGGACAGCAATATGCCCAACAGTCTTCTGATTACAATATGATTTATGTAAAAGAATCTTAATTAAACTCGATGTAGATCACAAAGTTATTGTTCAACCGACAAAGCCTTTATATTTGTCGACTAGCCATGGTCAATCAAGTCAAGAATTTGACCGATCCTATCATCAGGGTCAAATTCTAGTTCAGTCATCTAATAGTTTCCTTGTCAACTAATTGTACTTCAATTAACTTTAAATCTCTAGTTGACTCATTTTATGCATAGTTATGGAAAGTTAATAAACATTGGAAATTTCAGTCAACTATTCATTCTTATTCAGTCGACCAACTCCAAACCAATCGATCATCCAAATTTCAAATGAATGATTGTGTTTTTTGCGTTCCATAAAAAGTAGATGTTGATAATTCAGATACAAAACTCAAAATCATGCTTGTCTTCCATGTGTTGCATGAAGCATAAGAATTCCTCAATAGTTTCATCTCTAAATAAGAAATCATAGGATAAATATGTCGCATCATTATTGTATCATCCAATATATCTTATACCAACACAATGTTATTACATTACTTTTATTGACCTTTCAGCATGCATCTTGTGTACCAGTCCATCTTGATGCTTCAACTGAGGGAAAGTATATACCCTCTCTAATAGACTTCTTTCTTATACAAGCGGCTTTCATCCCGCCGTATCTTGGACTCGAGAATTAAAAAGAGCGATCTCAAGCATGCAGAGGCTCGCATCCTACTTCGTAAGTTCGCATGGCTCTCGTGCACCTTTTCTATAAAAAAGGAACATAACCATACCTAATGTGTTAGAGTACATTCTAGACTATCCACCTACACTACACTATCTATAATTTCCGAGACGAGGCCACCTAAAGTCTCCGTTTTTCTTCTTTATCCCCAACAAGACGGATCAGATATGTCTATTTCTATATCCATATTCGCTTTATCTCAATCGATACGAATACAAATACGGATATGATTCGGATCTGCATTAAGAAAATCACATCCTTAAAAATGCGGATATGAATCTGAATATGATATTTATTGAATCCGAATACTGATCGAATAAAGAGCTTATCCAAATATGAATCGAATAAAGAAGAAACCCTAAGGGGAGCCTGATGGTCCTTCTTATAATACATACATACATACATATATATTGGTTACTTATTGACAGCCCAAAAGGGCTGAACCGTATGCTTTTTTTTAAAAAAAAAGGAGGGAGAAGAGAGAGGAGAAGGAAAGCCCATGTGGGTTGTCGATTAAAAAGGTGAAAGAAGGTGGGCCCAAATGGGACACATTTGTTTAAAAAAAATGATGATGGAGAATTTAGTAAAAAAAGGGGGCGCGTACAATAAAAAAAGAGTCGTACGCATTTTCAAAAAAAATATTGACAAAAAATTGACGGCTTATAAAATTTTTTGAAAAGCCGCAAGTTTCATGTTTTCCCCATCTATCTTGTCTTCTCCCAACTTTGTCGATGTTAATTTTCCAACAAGTATGGTAGAAAGGGGGAGTATATGTAGAGTCACATGTCTTCTCTAGATTGCAGATTGTTCATATTTCGGTTCAGATCTAGATTGATCCAGATTCTTCATGCCTGACATATTTCCATACTCTACAGTTCAGATTATTCAGACTCGACATTCAGATTGGTTCAAGTCCAAGTTTGAGGCACTCCACGTTGAGGTCCATTTTTAGAGTTCTCCAGAGAGGGACTCATTTGCAGACACACACATGTATGCGGTCATTTTCAAATGAGCACATGTATGCCATCAGTTCATAGGTCCCCATCCATTCTTGTTGTTTCAGCTAGAGTTTTTACGTAAGCCATAGGGACTCCAGAGTAGAGGACCATTCCCTATGCCATGTTGGTAAGAGTTTTCATGTGGTATCATAGGTACACCAGAGTAGTGCACCATTCTCTATGCCAGATGGGAGAGACCCAGTTCTCCGACGAGGAGACTATTTTCAGACTCCATTCTCCAACGATTGTGGACTTTGACGAGGATTGCACAACCACGGCCTTTTCAGTTCACCCCTTTTCAGAGATGGAGCAGTTGTCCACATTATTGTGGCGAACCAGAGTACTCCGACGAGGAGACTCATTTTCAGTTGCAGTGACTCTGACATGCGCAGTTCAGAGCACATGCTCTCCGATGAGAAGATTCAGCAGACTCACACTCCAGCCCGTTTGTCCTCTTCACCTGCACGACATGAGAGTAACGTTCTCGACAGCAGCAGTTGTGCGCGTTGGGTTGATATTGTCCATAGTGTTCTGTAGCGTTGAGTTGAGTTTTTTTTTGTTTGTCCAAGCTGAGCATTGCATGCTCCAGCTTGAGGGACCCCATCCAACAGTTTTGTCCCACATCGTTTAGTGGTGGGACTTGAAGGCCCTGTGGAGGCTATATAAGGAGCCCCAGGCCTCCTGTATCAGATGAGAAAAGCAATAGAAGCATATGCCCCATTGAGGGCTTCTTCCTTGATTTCATCTCGCTCCTCACGGAGTAGGGTTCCACGTTAAGCCTTGTGTTCTTCATGTTTATTCTTCTTTATTTTGTGATTCCACTTCCGCTTTCTATTCTAACATACACTACACTATCTATAATTTCTGAGACAAGGCCACCTAAAGTCTCCGTTTTTCTTCTTTATCTCGAACAAGAATGAGGGATAAAACATTCTTATTTTTTTCCTTCTTAGTCATTGTCCCTCACTAGGGATAAAAATAGATCGGATACACATCGGATATGTCTATTTCTGTATCCATATTCGCTTCATTTCTATGAATGCGAATACAAATACGGATATGATTCTGATATGCATTAAGATAACCACATCCTTAAAAATACGGATATAGATCTCAATAGGATATTTATCGAATCCGAATACGGATAGAATAAAGAGCTGATCCAAATATGAATCGAATTAAGAGTGAATTCCAAATATGTATCCAATACACATGGAATCCGAATACGGATCAAATAAAGACTACATACGAATACGAATTGAATTTTTATCAAAATTCATGATGATTTTAAAAAATAACAATGAAAAATAAGTTGCATCATGACAAAATGGAGCATCTAGGTGACCTGCATTCTTGACCGGAAGCAAAAAGGGAGGCATGGTTTCGTAACTTTTGTTCGTGCACATCCACAAACAAACGAAAATTTATTAATATCATTAATGTATTGTATTTTATAATGTGTAATTTTTGTATAATAACACGGAGTTGTGGCTTATATTATATTAACTAATATATAAATTAATATTAAATATTATATTCTGATATTCGAACCCGGATCCGGATATTCAAACCATTGCCATATCTGTATCCGTATCGGGAAAATTTTTACAATTTATATCCATATTTGATCCATATTCGATTAATATTTGAATACAAATATCCATATTCGATAATTTTTTGAATACAGTAAGCAAATATTTGAATACATCCGTATCGGTTTTTATCCTTATCCCTCACGGGATAAAAGCCATCGAAGAAAGAACGCATGGGCTTCCTTGCAGGTTTCGCATTTTAGAATTTCTATAAGATTTCAAGATGCTTTTATATATGAACTGATTCCCAACCTTTTTCGTTGACGAATTTTGAAGAACATTGTCTCGTCGGTGATGATTTAGCCATTCTTATCTGTATATGATTATGAACAGATTTGCTCATAGATTATGAACTGACACTGCGCGGACCTCTGCTTTGATACTTCTAATGTTGTAATTGATAGGATACGATCCAGTATTAACTCTGCTTTGATACCGATTAATGGGAAATGGCTAGGTATCGTCTCCTCTCGGATACCAGTTGTTGGAAACGAACCCACCGGATATGGATGCGGATGCGGGTGCGCAATTGACTACTATTACGAAAGCATGTGAAAGAAAAAACAACCATATATAACAGTAGTCGGTCACCTCTCGCGACCACCAAAGAAGAAAGATCGTTATAAATTAGAACGAGTATAACTCTCTGTATTCCCTCGCTCTCTCATGTCTTTCTTTTCTCTCTTCCCTTTCTCTAAGGTTACAATGTTCTTGTTGTGGAGTTGAGGCAATGCCTCCACACCCCTCTATATATAGCACAATTATAACTATATATTCATATTCCCAATAGGACTATAAATTGTATACAACTCAACTAATCCCATTAGGATTTTCAATCATAATATAATATGACCGTAATCCTAACAACAATTTGATGGTTGAGTTGATTACTGGATCTCTGGCGATTTTGTTTGTGGAATGGAAGGTTAACATGAGATGGGCATGCTGCAATGTGCTCGATTTCTTCTTACTAAATAGGATGTGTAAAGAAACCCATGAACATTGGATAGGTTAGATGCCGCATTTGTGAATATAAATAACATGGAAATTTAGACGTATTTTTAAGGTGGGGGTAAATGATAATCTATACTATTTATTACTTTCAAGCATCATAATCTATTTCCTTTGTGAGCCAAGCTCCCTTGGGAATTTTATCCAGGAGGAGAAGAGTCTCCTTATTTGTTTTCTATTTCTCTTTAATTTTGTTCAACCTTGAAGCATAAGAAAAAGGATCTCTTATGATACATTGTTACCCTACAAATCATTTTGGATCGGGTACTTGACCCGGTTTTACCTGGAACATACAGGTCTCCGATCCTATGATCCATGGATACCCATGGGTAATACCATTTCATTGTCCCTTCAACCTGGACGATGCATGTGGTCAACCTCCCTTATTGTCCATCCAATCCGGAAGATGGTTGTCACGATGTGATCAAATTGTCGTTAATTGAGTTCGATTCAAATCAAAATGAAATATGTGTAAGACAATAGATCGATTTGATAGACAAATCATTGAAATCGTTATAACCTAAAGACGGATACGTCTCCCTCACATCGGAAAAGCGCAAATGATTGAAATCTTCAAATCATTGCAATTAATCGTAACAACCTGAATGAAATCGACAAATCATCAAAATCAACCCTAAAACTCCGAATGAAATCCACAAACGAAGTCAATCTTATCGACAAATCATTGAACTCTGTAAATTATTGAAACCAGCAACTCACTGATACCGTCAAATATTTGCAATAGCAAATCATTGGAATCGACAAACCATTGAAATCATTCTCCCAATCTCGAAGAAAATAGGCAAATCATAGAAATATGTTATTTTTGGAATATGTAAATTATTGAAATCGGTAAAATTTTGGCATGTGCGCTTCATTGAAATATATACATCTTTAAAATATAAACAAAAAACTTGAATGAGTCGGAAAATCATTGAAATCAACAAAACTTTAAAAAGTGACAAAATTTTAGAATATGCAAATAATTGAAATCGGTAAATATTTGGAATATGCAAATAATTGAAATAGACAAATTAATGAAATCAATTCTAAAAATTTGAATGAATTGACAAATCATTGAAATCGAGAAAATCTTTTTAATATACAAATCATTGAAATTAATCCTAAAAACTCGAATGAAAATAAAAAAAAAAATCAAATATAACATCTCGAGATGAATCCATACATAGTAATACCAAATTTGGGTTGAAATGATGACTAATCGAGGTTGCTTGATCTTGATTGAATTGTAGCTTCGATGGCACCATCGTCAAATTTGAGAGGAAATAATTTTACCTCTCTTCCTCAATCTCGACCATAGTCCGACGGCGAACTCCGTCATCAGCTATGAAGGTTTTGTTGAAACTGGTAATGTAGAACAAGTTGAGGTCAAACCATGTATGAATAAATTCCACGGGTACCCACTGATAGCCATAATCCATCCAAATATTATGGGTATCCGTTAGATTCAGATACCTATTGGAAACAGATCAAGTCAATAAATGATCCAGTAATAATGGGTCGAGGTAGGTCACATTTAAACAGGTCGGATACCTACTTATGACCGAAAAATGAACCAAGCGATTAAGGAATAAAAATAACTCGGGTCGTTGCGACCTCAATCACTCGAGAAATCAATCAGTCAATCAAGAAAATATAAGGAACAGACCACCAAATAGAGAAATCAAACACGAAAAATCAAATAGTGGCCCTGGCTATGAGATTAGCCTGGTGTAGCACCCAGGGTCGGACTCAGGGAGCACGAGTTGGCCTTGCGGCCTACAAAGAAGTCGGAAATGAAAGAAAATAGAAACAAATATTTTTTGGTGGTTTTTTTAACATTTTTATATTTTTTTGGATTTTTAATTATGAAGGAAAACAATAAAGAGGGTAAAAACAATCACATTCAACCAATTATTTAAATGCTAAAAATGGTCCAAAAATTCCAAGAAAAATATTTTTAGGTTTTATGGATTTTTTACTGTTTTTGGTGAATTTTTGAGGATTTTATAATTTTTATGGAATTTTCTAAAAATCAAAGAAGGCAGAAACAAAGGCAAACTGTCCAGTCAGGCTTGGAGGACCAAAATAAAATATAAAATGGTCCTGTCAAAGCCTGGAGGTATTTTTCATGAGAAGTATAAACAACAAGGAAAATTCAGAAGAAAAGTTTATGAATTTTTGAATTTCTATGATTTTTTAGAATTTTTATGCATTTTTAAGGGTTTTTCTATTTTTAGGGTTTTTATAAATCCAAAATAGTCAAAATTGCACATAAAATAAAACACACCAAACTAACAATTCCTAATTTTTTTAGAATTTTTGAAATAGTTTTAGTATTTTTTGGAGATTTTATAATCTGAAAAGACAAAAAAACAAGGGTTTTTGAATTCTTAAAAATATTAAAAAGGCTAAAAAATGTTCCCAAAAATTGTTGAAAATTCTACACAGTGGCAGGAGCCACATTTCCAATTTTCATGTAATTTGGACTTGATTTGATATTTTATTAAAATCAAACAACAAGACACAGTGCATAGGGACCTAGATGCAGTAAAACATGTTTCCAAGGGCTAAAATGTAACAAATTTAAGAACCTGGAGGTCCCTCGTGTAAAAGTTCCAAGTTCTCACGCGCAAAGCACGTGTACTGGGCACGGAGGGACCTATATGCAATAAAAATTACTTCCAGGGACTTATTAGCAACAAGTGCTAAAAGTCTAAGGAAGAAATTGCCAAATGTCCAAGAAATTCAGCACATGTCCAATAAAACCACGCACAGGGGTATGGATGCAAATATTAAAAACTAAATTTCATTCCATAACACCTTAAAACATCAGCCCATACATTGCAAATTCACCAAGAAAATCACGTGACGATGCACGTGTTCCACGTAGACAGGGGTATAAATGCAAGTAAACTAAGCACGAGGTCCTAAGTGCAAATGTTCCAGAATAAAAACAACTGCAAGAAATATTTACAGGACTAAAACGTAAATGACAAAGCAAGAGGAGCCTAAGAGTAAATTACCCCTATTTATTATCCAAGGGCTGAGGGGAGGCCACGTAGCTGATCTGATGGTGTAGAGACACTGGCACCCCTTCGATGAACCCTGGATCTGATCCAATGGATGGAGGCTTGACACGTATATGATCCGACGGTGGAGATGCGCTGAGGCTAACCCTCGTTGGCTTGGACGGTCCGGATCGAGCCTCCAAATGATCTGACGGTGACGGCTGCTCCTCAAATGAACGGATCGGATCCAAACTGGAGCTGCGGGGCTGAACGGATGGCTCTGGAGGATGCTCCAAGAACAGGTGGCCGGCGAAGTTCGTCGGCCCAGTACTCGCGCCGGGCTCCTCCTCGGCTGCTGCTGAGGTGCGGAATAGATCCGCCTTGACGTTTCGCAGCTGATGCGCCTCTCTGATGAGGCCGGGAAGCTCCGAGGAGCTCCGGCGATGACGGCGGAGCTTGGGCTCCTGTGCTCGAGGTGTGGACCTCCAGATGAGGTCTCTTTGACCTGAAAAGCGACACAGAAACACGCTGGGTCGAGGGAAAGTGCCTCGACCCTGTAAGGAGCGAAATAGGTGCGTGGGTGAAGTGGGGCGGAGACCTCCGGCGAAGCGTCGGCGAGGGAGGTCGGGACACCTGCTCCGATGCAAGACAGGGGGTGTGAGTGGGTGTAGAACGTGAAGAGGAGTCTCGCGAAGGTGTGGGTGTCGTACGACGATCGAGTCGAAACGTAGGGTGACAAGAATTGATCAGAGACGACAGAAGATGGATTTGGGCGAAATCCGAAATTAGAGAAATATGGAGCGAATTAAGGGTACCTGATGGACGTGGACGACTGGGAACAAGCTCCTGGAGCTCTGGTCTTCGCCTCGAGGGTTGTCGATGACCCGAAGCTCGGGCACAGCTCTGGGCGGCGCACGACGGTGAGAAGCTACCGGATCAGTGGCGGAGCGGTCCTCTCCTCTCTTCGACACTTGCCTCGCTCAGCTGTCACTCTGGGGAGTCTAGTGGAGGTCACAGGAAGAAGGGGCAGCATCAAAGATGCATGAAAAGACTCGGCAGAGCTCAGCTAAATAGTGCTAGGGGTCCGAGAAGAATGGGAGTCATGCGCGAACGTCGAGGCACGGACCCCTAGGATCCACCCCGGGCGTGGGTCTCGGATCTGCAAGAAAGGATTAGGACCCAGGGTTTAGGATTTGTGATCGGATAAAGCGAGGAAAATAGGGCGAAATCGGGTCCGGCGCTGGATCCGCTGGGGAAGAAGGTCCGGGGGGGAGTTGACCAGGGGTCAACATCCCCCATGGACCAATCAGATTATTCCGATTTTAAATTATTTGGAAATTCATTTTAAAATAGTAAATGACTTATTTTCGAAAAACTCCAAACATGAAAAATGTTTATTTATTTTCAAACTATTTTTTAGTGATTTTTATTTATTTTTTTGAAATATAATTTAGGTATTTACAAAAATATTATTATATACATGTATATACATATGTATTTTTGATTTTTGATTTTTAATTATTTATTTTTATCCAAATTACCAATTTTATATTTTATTTATATATAAGATAAAATTTGGAATAATATGGTATTTTTATTTTATTTTTATTAATTATTTACAAGGGTGAAATAAAAAGTTTCATTTATATACATATATGGTATATATACAAGGTGGCTATTGGTTTTTATTTTATTTCTTTTTATTTTTATTTTATTTTTGTGATTTTTATTTTATTTATATAAATTATGGAATATGAGATGAGAAAATCTTTTTATTGAATTTTTATTTATTAATTTACAAGGAGAAATAAATAGAGATGTGGTTTTATGTATATGGTGTATATACAATGATGAAGGGGTTTTTAATTCCTTTTTAATTGCTTTTATTTTTCCATTTTTATTTTGATTTTATATTTACAGATATATACATATTTACATAAATGCCTTTTTATTTCATTTAGAGGAAAACAATTTTTTTATTTATTTACATGTATATGTAGAAACACATGAGTTGCCCTATCTCCCTCTACTTGGTTCTTTTTGCGGTCAGGCCCATGCTGAGCCCTCCCTTGGGATTAGGTCGCTCAATATTTATTCTAAATATCTCCTTCTTTTTCTTTTATTTCTTTATTCTTTTATTTATGCATAAAAACATGCTAACAATGCATATTTACACAATGCATGCTATTTGACAATTATTATTATTATTTACAGGAATATACATGTGTTTTGCATGGGTTTTGTAGCTAAAATAAAAGAATAAGGAGTCATGAATGGGTATTCATCACCCTACTATACTTAACTTTGCTAGTCCCTTAGCAAACACTTATTTGAAAAAGAAGTGAGAAAGAAGAAGAAAACGAAAAAGAGGAGAAAATGCATGGACCAATGCTGATTATTAAACTTGCCTTCATTAAATTGAAATATGAACCTCGATGATGAATCCACATTTCATCATCTTTATTCTATCATTTTGGCCTCAAAAACCCTCCTAAATGCGTGTAAATACCCTTAAAACCATCATCTTAGCATTCATGCATGTGCATGTAATTAGTGTATAAAATACTGTAATTAAAGACAAAATTATAGAATAAATAAAAGAAAAGAAAAAGAATAAAATATTGTAAATATTTATGACCTGAAACCCCGAGACCTAGGCATCTTGATGGATAGGTCGACAAGGAATAAAGTAGGGAGAGATAAGGGCCAGAATACAATAAAAATACCTATTCTTTTTACTCGTTCTTTATTTATTTTGGGACCTATTTTTGGTTTCACTTTTTACACATCAAATAAAGAAACTTTGTACATAAAAGTTGTAGATAATTAAATAAAAAAATACAAAATTTATTTCACTCAAAAATATTATACAGATAAAAAGTTATGGTCTGAATAAAAATCCAGATTCCCAATTTCCCCGACCCGTATCTCACAGTTGAAAACTCCAAATGCAGCAAACTCACCTTAATTGTATATAGAATAAAATAATCTATTTAATGGCGGTAGTTTCGCATTTGGCGGAGTTACGGTTTGAAAGTTGAGTTTTGGACCCTCATTGTATACTTGTACAGATTAAAATATTCAATTTATTATTCATTTATTATTCTTATAATTTTATATTTTTATAATTTTGTAAATATTACTGATAATAATTATGTACATTAAAATCAGACTAAAAACCTAAATAAAACATCAAATAAGATATATGTATATATAATACATAGGTATCATGCCTATACTTATACCTATATAAATTATACTTTTATTTAATTAAATATACAAAACAATTCAGAAAAATAAAACAAAAATATATTTGTATGTATAAAAGTATTTTATGACTTTGTAAAATACTAAATAAAAAAATAAAATTAAAATACACAAAATAAAAATAAAAGAATAAAATATGTAGATATTATACCTATAAAGGGTATAAAAGTAAACTTATAAAAATATACCTCATAAAAATAATTAAAAATCAGAATAAAATACTACATAAAATAATAAATATTTTTCATTCAATAATCAAAATCTAATTCGTTTATTTTCTATTTTTAAATGAATTTATAAAATCTTTTTCAGGGATTTTTCCTGATTGGTCCACGTGGACCAATCAGGAGACGGCCCCAGTTGACCTCGGTCAACTCGCCGTCCTTCCCCATGTGTCTCTGTCAGACATCGGCTGAGTCCCCTTTTTGTTGATATTTCCAGACTCCATCTTGCACTTTTTGAGATCGATTCCTTCATGATTTTGTCCCTCGATCCTTGGTCTATCACGCCCAAGGATTTTCTCAGGCTGTGGATCGACGATTTCACCGCTTCACCTCGATCTTTGAGATCTTCGGTCAGCCCTACAAAACTCCTCCTTGGATTTCAATTCGATTTTTGAACCCCATTTGTCTGGTCCTTCGTCCCCATTTCACCCGCCTTGGATCCCTGGAGGTGACAGTTCTAGTTTGGATCCCTCGAGGCGGCGGAGCAGCGAGGATTTTGAGCATTCCACCCCACCTCCGGTGACCTTCCCGTTGAGGTACACTCTCCCTCGCCCTTCCTGGGCTTGAGGCTGTTATTTTCCTCTTTTTCATCCTCGTTTCGGTCGTTGTAGTCCTAGGATCTCTTAAGTACCCTCATCTTATCCAATCATCCATCGATTCGCTAAATCGATAACCTCGCCGGAGCTTGCTCCGGCCGAGCATCCATATCACGATTCGCCCCATGAGAGAACCATCTGGAGGCTGAGGCATTTTGACCTCGTCTCTGTTGACCACTTTTGCAAGTGCAGGAGCTCAAAGGACCCACACAAAGGGTCGATTTTGGAGAGCCAAAGGTACCTGGGCCGCCATTCTTCCTGGGCTTCGCCACGGAGCGCCAGTGCCTCTCGAGCCATTTTGGCTCCGCCGGTGCACTCAGGACTCTTCCAGGATTCATTTGGGACCTTCTGCGATGAAGACGAAGGCCGGAGCAGCGCCCGAGCATTGATTGAAGTTCGTCGGAGGCTGGGTTCTTCCCTGTTCTTGCAGGAAGGTCCCCAGCCGTCCGATCGAGCTCCATCCCCAGGAGCTCTAGGCATCGTTGGATCTGATCGCCTCCTGCCGTCCGATCGTCGTCACCGCATCTAATCTCAACCGTCGGCGGCCAAGCGTCATCGCGCGAGGAGGAGCGGACACGTGGATAAGTGGACGCATCTGAGCCGTCCGCCAGCGCCTAAGCGTGGGAATTTTGCAAGTATACCCGCGCTCTTTTGTAATTAGTAGCTAGTACTTAAACTTTCATTTGCAACGTTAATATTTTTGTAATATTTATTTTTAGGCCCTGGAACTTTTAGCATTTGCAATTAGGTCCTCGGCCACGTCACCTCACGTGATCTGTTCACGTGACGTGCAGGGCTTTTGCAGCGAGGCCCTCGGTCGTTTGTTTATTTCGTCTAGGACCAGGAACTTTTGTATCAAGAGTAAAAGTTTTGGTAAATTTTACATGTGAGCCCTCAGGGTTTTTGAATATTACAGTTGGGTCCTTCCCAAGCGCGTGCAAGTCACGCGTTTTGGTGGGCATTTTGCACCTGTACCCTTGCGGGTTGTGTCATTTGTATTCAGTCCATTAAAGTTGTTTATTAGTTGAATATTTTTGTAAAACTTGCACTTTGGCCCCTGGATGTTTTGATATTTGCACTTATGCCCTTGCTAGTAGTGTAGTTTCTTGATGTTGTCTCTATTTAATTAGTGTATCTTTTTAATTCGAAAATTACCAAAAAAATCACATAGGCTCCTACTTACTTGCTGAATCACGCCATATTTTTGCATTGCATTTTTATTGCATTTTCGTATTTATTAAAAATCAAAAACATGCATTTTTCTCACTATTTGCATTAGAAAACCCATAAAATTATAAAAACATTTTGAAAAATTCCAAAAAAAATTATATTTTGTGTGTTTCATCATCTATTATTATTAATCCAAAAGCCACTAAAAATTTCGAAGTAAAAACCTTAAAAATTAGAAAACACTTAAAAACTTCAAAAAAATCTAGAAAATCATAGAAAAATCCTAAAAATATAAATTTAGTTCCTATTGTTTCCTTATTTTATTCCGTTATTTTAAAATTAGGTTGAGAAAATTTTGTGGCTGTTTGATATTTTTCATTCCTATTTTACTTTCATCCAGCAACCAAGTCACTGTTTTCCCTTATTTTGCCTTTTGAAAATACCAAAAACATTCTGAAAATTCTCCAAAAATCACAAAAACTTCTTAAAATTGTAAAAAGAACAAAAATATTTCATTCCTTGAATTTTGACTATTTTTATAAATACATTATTCTCTCTTACCCTATATTGTATATATATATTCTAGTATTGAAAAAGAAAAATATAAAATATAAAAAGAAAATATAAAATCAAAAAACCAAAAACCAAAATATAAAAATTAAAAATTAAAAATATAAAAATATAAAAATTAAAAACCCACAAAAACATTTACATTGCATAGTGTAGACAATACATCACATTCACACACACACACACACACTTGTTGATCTATCCTGCCTTGCTCCCTATGTTCGAACTCTCTGCATACTTGCTTCTATACATCTTTTATGTAGAGTTAAAAATAAATTTAACTTCACATCGATTTTCATTGTTTGAATCATTGGATTGTGGGTTAGTTGTTGATTTTAGTTGGGATTTTGCGTGGTCGACACTTCGACTGAGTTCCCGCTCTGTGTGGAACTTAAGACCACCGAATCTTGGCTAAATCAAATGGCGCCGTTGCTGGGGATCAACGGCGAATAGATCACATTTTTGTCTGATTGTGTTTGTTTGTCTCCATTATTGCTTCATTTTATCTCTCTTCTATTTTTGATTTATATTGTTGAGCTTTTTGACCACCTCTTTTCTTGTCTTCTTGCGAGGGATCGCAGAGCGAGGCGGATCACCTAGGGGATCCGGTGCAACCTTGGGAAGCGGAGTCGGCCTTTCTTAGCCTAGCCGACAGGAGAGAGCGGGAGACTTGAGAGAGAGTGTTAGATTAGTTGTCTTTTATTTTGGAGAGAGAGAGACTATTTGAATTGTAATAATACAGGTACAGGGACACTCAGGACACTTCGGGCCTAATTTCCCAAGTGATTGTTCACTTGGGGGGCTCACCGCGAATTTTGACGTGTTTTTACCGTTGTCATTTGCCGGTTTTGATTTATTTTCCCTTTCTTTTGTGGAATGAGCCCTTAGATTTTAGGCATTGCTTGATCGATTAGATTAGGTCCAAACACCCTAATAACTATTGCATGTACCTATAGTGCGTATTTGGACTTAGTTTAATTAAACAGTTGATCATCACCTTCGATCCGCTGCACCGCGAGCCCACCCCATCAAGCGCTACTCCTGAACTCGATTTGTCGAGAAGAGGAGGGGTGAGCCTAGACCGGACTCTTTGGGTTGAGGATTGGTGATTAACTTGTGGTTCTTCACGTTAGCAATTGTCTGCTTAGGACGATTTCCGTGTATAGGTTTATAAATTCCTGTTTTGCATCCCGCATGGAGAGAGCTGGGAGTCACTGTAAGTCTTCTATCTTTGCATTCATCATTTAGGCACTAAGGTGAGATTTCCATCTTAGTGCCACTTGCATTGGCTTTTCCGACTCTATTCTCCCTCTGTTTTTGGATCAAATAGGAATCAAGAAAAAACAAAAACGTTAGGAGCTTGTTTGAATTGACTCAAAAGAAGCGATAACACCAAAAAACTTAAAAAAGGGACTGCTAAAGAAAACTTGACCTAAATAAAACTTGTAATTGGATTCATTGCTTGGGGAGAGTAGCACCCTCACTTGTATTCAGGTTGCATGGGAAGGTCTCCTTCCAAGTGAGAGAGCGGCTTCGTAAGGATTAGAGCCCAAAACCCAGTCTGTGGCTGCCTTGTGTATCGCCTGGATTTCCGAAGTATTGGCGCTTCTATCGTACGTGGACGAGTAGGGCTTGGTCAACATTGGTGACTCTCTATTGTGTAGAGCATCGACCATGTCCGAAGTATCGAGCCTAGGCCACGCCTTCACGGGGGTATCTGTCTCATCGTCTCGCGTCCGAGTAAGTTCTTGCACGCTTACGGGTGATTCCGTTGCGAACGAGTTCCGAAGTATCGATTTCACCTATTGGCTTCCTTTATGTATTTCTTTGGCTGAGTATGGATCCAGGAAGAGTTACAAGGACCTTAAAAAGTGCAGATTACAGGTTACACAGGAGGAGGACAAGTACGGGATACTCTTCCGGCAATACTCTCTCTCCTTTAGGCGTAGCGCTCTAAGGACTCGTTGAAAGATAACTTCCTGAATTCAAGCTAAAAACTACAAAGATAAAAGCCGAACCCTTACGGCTTCACATGTTGAGTTGGTGAATCCCCTTGTTTTGTGTTTGATTGCTAGTCGATTCTAGGTCAAGATCAAAAACACCGCACAATCGTGCATAATTTTGCCCCCTTCTTCTTCTTCTTCACCTTGCTCTTCTCAATAATCAAGATGATGGGACGGAGATCTCTTAGGCCGATCTTGTCGGCACCGCTTTCCAGCACTCCTCCCTATTCATCTAGGACAACCTCGGAGAGTCCGCTTTCCGAGCCTGAGTGCACTTCCGCCCTGTTCCCCCTCGACCACCCTTCTCATTCTCCTTCCATCAGTCCAAGAACCCAGCCATGGCAGATAGAAGAGATCACCCAGATGAGCAGGAGCAGCCTCAATTTCTATTTGATCAAGCTGCCATCAACAATTCACTTCTAGCATCCTTGAGACCATGCAGAGACAAATCAGAGACCAAGGAGCATTTATGGGTGATGTGATGTGAGAGCTGGCACAGATGAGAGCATATCGAGAGAACAGAGCCGCAGGTGGAGTAGGAGATATACCAGTTGCAGAAGGAGGAGATCCAGAAGCTGAGAGACCACCACAGACGATCATGAGGGAATTGCACAATCCTGCCGCATCCCTCACTCACCGATGGATCAGACTCCCCCCATCCATGGAGACTTCGAGCTTCGACCCCACACTATTCAGCTTCTGCCCAAATTCCATGGATTGCCGACCTAAGAGCCACACCTCCATACGCAAGAATTCGAGATGATCTGCAGCACAATTCATGATAGGCTGATGACCGAAGATACTATCAAGATTATAGCCTTCCCCTTCTCTTTGGTTGACAGATCTGCATACTGGCTCAAACATTTGGGGAGGTTCATCGACACTTGGGCAGATCTCCATACCGCATACTTGAAGAAGTACTACCCTCTCGGCCGGACGAATGCAACACGAGCCATGATCAGCAACTTTACCATGATCCCTAATGAACAATTCCATGAAGCCTGGGATCGATTCAGAGAGCTCATTGACCGGTGTCCACACCATGACATATCAAAGCCCAACTTAGTCCAAAGTTTCTTCCGTGAGCTGACACCGGAGCTGCAGGGGCTTGTAAATGCCTCTTGTGGTAGATCATACTTTTCCAAGGGTGAAGATGACGTCTGAGCCATCTATGAAGGCATGGCAGAAAACTCAACTGTGATGACCCAAGCCAGAGTCTACACACAGCAGAAGCCACCCCAAGGAGAAGGATCATTTCAAAGGATCGTCCGCATCGATGCCGGTCCCCACACTCCGTCGGTAGCCGCAGCCCAAGCCGAATCTGCCGCAGCCGACATGGGAATCATCAGTAAGAAGTTGGTCCGCATGGAGATCCTCGAGAAGAAGCAGAACCAAGGTCCGGCCCAGATGGAACTTCTCACCAAAACCATGAGTGACCTGAAGACTCAAATTCTCTGCATTCAGGAGGCACAGACATACACTCAGTAGCCTCCCAAGTCACGGGCCGATTCGAGCAGTAGCAGCTCTACCCAGCCCTCTGCCTCACACCGCCATGTCAACCACATCTAGGCAGAGCCGGTACCGTAGCTACCATACTACCCATCGCAACCACCATCTCAGGACACTCAGATGGTGGCTTATCAGCCCGGATCAGCCACTGGCAGTTCTGCCACCACCATCCTTTGAGCAGGACCCATTGATGGAAGTCAATGGGATTTGGTACGACCGGTACCCCCAGCCCGAGATTCGTCGTGATCACCCCGGATTCTGATGGGGTAATGGTGGCTCCTCATCCCAGCAGCAGTCTCCCGTGCAAGGATATCAGAACAGCCAGCCACAGCAGCAGCAGCAGCCCTAGTATGCCCAGCATCAGAATCAGAATGGTCCTCGTCCCTTCTATCAGGGACAACAGTGGAGGCAACGTCAGCAGCCTCAACAGTCGTACCCCCAGCCTCGTGAGCACTTCTCCTCGCAGCAACAACCTCATTTCCAGCAGGGGAATACATCCGGTTCTCAGGCACCTGCCTTTGAGAACCCAGCATTAGATGACCTTGCCCAACTACTCGTTGAACATCGAGAATCCTATCGGCGGGACATGGATAAGCTCCGGCAAGAGGTGAGGGATTTTATCAAGGGCAAAGCCGCCATACCAGCTCAGATTGAACCAAATCCGAACAGTCTGAAAAGAAAGTCTGAGCAGGTACAGTTCACAGAGGATACCTCTCCTAGTGATTATTTGAGTGACACATCTTCTTCTTTGTATGATGCTGATTTTGTGACTACTAGGAGCGGTAGGATGCCAGCCGGCGGCGCCTCATCTGAGCGACAACAACATGAAGAATCTAGAGCGTCAGATGAGCAGAGTAGCGGTGATGATGCCGCTGATGATTATGTTGATGACGGTGGTGCTGAAGCCACCAAGGATGGAGATCCCGATGAGGCTACTGAGGCCGTCGTGATGCCTGATGCAGACAGTGGTGCTGAAGCCACCATTTTTGATGCAGAGCCAGAGCGCGGTACTGATGCCGCGAAGACAGGTGCCGGTGGTGGTACTGAGGCCACCACTTCTACTTCTGTTGAGCTTCCTTCTGTGGTGTTACCACCTTTTGTATTTCAGGACTGTGGTAACAATAAAAGGAACAAAAATATGAATAAAGGAAAGGCTTCTGTGTATACTCCGGATCCATATGTGTTGCGTGATGATGATTGTATGGATTCTATTCCTTCACAGGCACATGAACCTCTTCCTAGCCCTCCATCTACGGAGGCCCCTACACCCCCTTCCCTGAAGCACTCTACTTATCGAAGGGGAATAAAAAAGAAAATCCAAAAAAGAACCAGTAGGTAGAGATCAGCAACCAGATGATTGATAGATTCCATATTCAGCTGACTCTACGAGAAGCACTTGAGCACATCCCCTTCCTCAAAAAGAACCTGAAAGAGGAAACTACAGTCCGCAGGAAGAGGAGGTACAGAGATCAGATCCATGTGCTCACCCATTACACTTGTTGCACCATTCAGAACACATTGCCAGCCAAGAGACCTGATACAGGAGCTTCCTATGTCAGATGCGAGATTCAGGAGCAGCGGTTCGATCGTACTCTATTAGACAGCGGCTCTTCTATCAACCTTCTTCTGGCAGCCTTACTCGGCCGATTCGAGTTTGGTCCTCTTCTTCGGAGCAGGACGGTCCTTCAGTTTGCTGATAGGTCGATGAAGAGGCCGAAGGGGTTGTTGAGAGACGTGGTCGTTACCATTCAGGGCCTGAAATTCCCCGTGGACTTTGTTGTACTGGACATGGAGATCCCTAAGTCGGTAACTGATGCCCCTATCATACTTGGACGCCCATTCTTGGCCACAGCCAAGGCGGTGACCGATCATGATAATGGGACGGTATGCTTTCGCGTAGAGGGCGAGAGTATACAAATAGAAACGATCGATGAAACCAGAGCCAGAGAACTAGCATGCTCAGAGCAGTCCAGTGAAGCCGCGCAGATGACAGAGGACGAGCTAGACATCCACCAGGAGTGCGATTTTGTGATGACAGATGATGAATCCATTTGGACGGACCCCGTAGCACAGACCCTCGCCTTGCCTAAAGATTCCTTCTATTTAAAGCTTATGGCAGTTGAGAGCCTGGAGAGCACACCCCTGGACGAGGGTACATTTGAGGCTGATAGTGTTGGGACGAGTGGTGCTGACGATTTTCAGTCTTGTTCATCTACTTCAGATCCCTCAGATTCAGACATTGATTGGTATGATTTTGATGACTATTTGCCGTGTCTGATTCCTTCTGAGCCAACAACCATGATAGAGTGTGAGCCAGTACAGCTTATTGATGATTCAGCGGGGCTCCCTTCGTCAGGTATTCATGCAGAGCGAGAGTTCTCACATGCAGACATGGTCGCCTTCACACAGACTTATCAGAAGCCAGATCTGCCGCCTCCCAGTTGTCCAAAACTGAAGCCCTTGTCGCAGTCGCTGAAGTATAAATTCCTTGCGAGTGAGCCAGATATGCACCCATTCATTATCTCAACAGGTTTGACTGGAGAACAAGAATCTCGTCTGATGGAGGTTCTTGAAAGAAGCTTCAAGGCGATAGGATGGAGTATAGCTGATCTCCAGGGGATTAGTCCAGCTCTGTGCTCCCACCACATTTATCTCGAAGAGGACGCTAGGCCCTCGCGTGAGTTCCAGCGACGGCTGAACCCGAATCTTCGAGATGTGGTTATGAAGGAAATATCAAGGTGGTGGAGCGTCGATTTAATCTACCCCATCTCCGACTCCAAGTGGGTTAGTCCATTGCATGTGGTGCCCAAGAAGACGGATCACTACAGTTGTGAATGAGTCTGGAGAGGAGATAGCTACCCGGGTACCAACTTCTTGGAGGGATTGTGTGGACTACATAAGATTGAATCAGGCCACCAAGAAGGATCATTTCCCGCTGCCATTCATTGATCAGATTATCGAGAGGCTAGCTGGGAAGAGTCATTACTGCTTTCTTGACGGGTACTCCGGTTATAACCAAGTGGCCATTGTGCCCGAAGATCAGGAGAAAACGACATTCACCTGTCCGTTTGGGACTTATGCTTTCAGACGGATGCCCTTTGGTCTATGTAATGCCCCAGCGACATTCCAAAGGTGCATGTTGTCCATTTTCTCGGACATGGTGGGTGACTGTTTAGAGGTCTTCATGGATGACTTCTCGGTCTATGGCGATGGGTTCGATGCTTGTCTTGACTGCCTAGACCGTGTGCTTCAGCGCTGCATAGAGGTCAATCTTGTATTGTCTTGGGAGAAGAGTCACTTCATGGTGACTCAAGGGACGGTCCTTGGTCATATCATCTCCGATAGGGGCATGGAGGTTGATCTGGCCAAGGTGGATATCATCAGAAAACTCAATCCACCGTCCAATCTGTGACAACTGCGGTCTTTTCTGGGGCATGTCGGTTTCTACCGACGGTTCATTCAGGACTTCAGTCGAATTGCCCGATCGCTCACTGATTTGCTGACGAAGGACATCGAGTTCATTGTAGATGATAAGTGTCTTGCATCCTTTGAGACTCTCAAGAGTATGGTTGTTTCGTCTCCTGTCCTTCAACCACCCGATTGGTCTATCCCATTCGATATCATGACGGATGCTTCAGATTTTGCTATTGGGACTGTGCTTGGACAGAGGAGGGATGGATTGCCGTTCGCCATTCACTAAGCCAGCTGGACTTTGGATGCCGCTCAGCGGAATTATACTGTGACCGAGAAAGAGATGCTGGCCATAGTCTTTGTTTTGGATAAGTACAGATCATATATTCTTGGATCTAGAGTGACCATTTACACAGATCACACCGCCATCCGGTACTTAGTGGCCAAGAAGGATGCCAAATCTCGCCTTACCATATGGATCCTTCTGCTCCAGGAATTTGATATTGAGATTAAGGATAAGCCTGTAGTTAAAAATGTGGTGGCGGATCATCTTTCCCGCTTGGAGAACCTTGAGGAATCTGAGCCCAGTGCACCTATCACAGAGACATTCCCAGACGAGGCGATCTTGGCGATCTCCTCACTCCCATGGTATGCCGACTTTGTAAACTATCTTGTTGCCAAGACGGTCCCTCAGGGTTGGCCCAGGCAGAAACTTGAGACCTTCCTAGCTAAGGCCAAGTTTTACCATTGGGAGGATCCCGTCCTTTATCATGAAGGAGGGGATAGCATATGGAGAAGGTGCATTCCTCAAGAAGAGCAGCAAAGCGTCCTCACATATTGCCACAAGCTTGAGGCAGGAGGACATCATTCTGGGAAAAGGACAGCATAGAAGGTGCTTCAATCTGACCTTTGGTGGCCTACTCTCTTCAAGGATTCAGATGAGTTCGTAAAGAGATGTACTGACTGTCAGAAGATGGGAACCTGCGGACAGAGAGATATGATGCCCATGCAGCCCATTCACTTTTGTGAGGTTTTTGATGCATGGGGGATTGATTTCATGGGCCCATTTCCTATGAGTCAGGGATTCGAACACATTTTGCTCGCTATTGATTATGTCAGCCGTTGGGTTGAGGCCATCCCCGCCCAAGCCGCAGATGCTAAAACTGTGTGTAAATTTTTGAGGAAAATATTATTTCACGAATCGAGGTGCCTAGAGTTCTAATTTCATATGGGGGGTCTCATTTCATCAATGATAAAGTCAGGGCCCTTGCAGACGAGTTCGACATTGACCATTGTGTTGCCACGCCATATCACCCTCAGACTAATGGTCTTGCCGAAGTATTGAATAGAGAGATCAAGACGATCTTACAGAAGGTTGTCCGCCCAGATCGAAAGGATTGCTCATAGCTTTTGGACTCGGTCTTGTGGGCCTATCGGACTTCCTTCAAAAATCCATTAGGGACATCTCCCTTTTGTCTCGTCTATGGCAAGTCGTGCCATTTGCCAGTGGAAATCAAGCACAAATCATTTTGGGCAGTCACTGAGTTACTGTTAGATCCCAAGAGTATAGGAGAACAGAGAAGAGCAGAGTTGGTAGCCTTGGAGGAGTTAAGAGATACAGCCTTTTCTAGCAGCCTACAATACAAGGAGAAAGTAAAGACATGGCACGATTCCCATATCATCCATAAATAGTTTGAGCCAGATCAGCACGTATGGTTGTTCGATTCCAAGCTGTAATTATATCCAGGGAAATTACAGAGCAAGTGGAAAGGTCCTTATATGGTCAGGAAGGTACATGACAATGGCAGTATAGACATATCCGAACCATCATCTTCCTCTACCTTCCGTGTCAACGGTCAGCGCCTGAAGCTGTATCTCGGTCATGATACGCCGACCGTTGATGTTGCCCCCATTCGTCTGGTATGAGATGTGTTCTTTGACTCCGATCATTTGCATCTCGTATATGGTTATCACTTCCATCTTCCGCTGTATAGATCCATCTGTTGATATCTTTTCTTTTTTTCTTCTTTTCCTATTCTATCTTCTGTATCTATCAGAAAGGTGTCACCCCTTGTAGACAGTTTTCTATACTTAGGACGTACTCTGTCCTAAGTATAGGGGGGTGTGCACCCCAAGTGATTCTATTCTTTTTGATCCTCTCCCTTGTCTCCTCTTCTTGTCTATACTTAGGGATATCTTACCCTAAGTATAGGGGGAGACAATCTGAGTACGATCTGTTCATTCCCACCCTTGACCCTCCCTGCTTTGTATACAGTCTGCTATACTTAGGATTATTTGATCCTAAGTATAGGGGGGACGGTCGGCTTCTCATTCGTTTATTCATATCTTATTTATTTATTCGTTAGGCTTTTTTATACTTAGTACGAGTTATGTCTTCTCTTTTCTCTCCGATCTATGAGGACATAGCTCAAGCTAAGTATAGGGGGGTCGTATATACTGTGTATATACTTTAGCCATAACTCGTACTTTCGTATTTTCCTAATAATTATGGCTAATTATTCTTTAAAATTACACTAAAAACCTTAATAAAAAGATGTTACCATCCCTCAAATTCTTTGTGTATTTACTGATTAATAAATCAGGTGAAAATATTTTTTGCAAAATGTTTAAAAAATAGTTTGAAAATCCTTGAGAAAAATCTTTTGAAAACTATTTTGTAAAACATTTTGTTACATGTTTTCAACCTTTGTAAAAGATTTTGATTGTAAAGTTTATTTTCTCTGTGTGAAACAAAATGTTTGAAAAATGATTTGCAAATGGTTTGAAAAATGATTGCAAAAATATTTGAAAAATCTGTACATACTATTTGGAAGACCTTTGCAAAATATATTTCAAATGTGTGTACATGTTTGTAAAAACTGTTTGTAAAAATTAGTTTGGACTATAGTTTTCAAAATTGTTTGAAAAACATGTGTCAAATAAGTTCAAGGAATACATGCATCTCACCTAAAATTCTGTATGTATATATTTATAAAATTGACCACTTACCCTTGTAAATTCTTAAAATCTACTTCGTGTATATATAAGAAGCACTCCCGTGTAAATATTTGTACCTAGTTTTTAGCTAAAACCTTTTTACTTTCAAAAATCCCAAAAATATTTGCAAAATTAAAATCCAAAAACATTTGAAAAACTTTTCCAAAATACAAAAAAATGCATATGCATTATCATCTTTTCAAAAATCCATAAAAAGTTCAAAATCTTTGAAAATTGCATCACAAAAATATTTTCTGCATAGCATTGCATAGCATGAGCATTTTTTTCGGATTGAGTTTGATAGTTGAACGAGTCTAAATAAAATCCGGAGATTGGAGCTTGGTTGGACCTTAAATCTACCTAATTAACAGGAACCTTATAGGAACTGGGATTGAGGTACTTCAGGTCTAGTTGACTTAATTCTTTGAGGATCACGGGACTTGGTTCAATGGATTCCTGACTGCCTAAGTAGAGTATTTCGGAGCACACACACAACTCTTGTTGATAATGACCTAACTTGGACACCTTCACCTTTCACATGGCTCAACTCAGTTGGAGTGGTGAGGAGGTTGAATTTGCTGGTATGAGACGCACACAGGTGGAAACACTTGTCCTCCTCTAGGGAGGGAAGTGCGCCCCAACCCGTCCAGTAATGAGCAAGTCTAAAGACAAGAGAGTGTGGGTTGCAATAAAGCTTCAAAAGAGGGATAGTCTACTGGCTCAAGAGGAAAAACTCCTTATGTAAATGCTGTTGTATATAGTATTCAAAAAAAATTGCAAAAGCAAAAACTCCAAAAAAAGTGTTCAGGCATGTACAAAAATAAAAAACCTGCAAAGTATGTACAAATGTTGCGACGTCAATAAGCAAGCTTGAGTTCCAAAGTCAAATATGTGAGCCTGCAGCTGGATGACTTGACTACACTGGTCTTGCATTTTAGGATAGGTAGCTACACTGGCTACCGTCCATTCTTCTCTTCACCCCCTCCTCTTGGGTTGGTTGCCACTTGAACTTAGAAGGAAATACCCTGCTCCTTGAGGAATGAGTTGTTGGATTAGGGATCATTGGGTTGTCATACTGGAGAAGTCAGTCTCTTTATCATTTCAGTTGGCGAGAGCCACCATCACTTACACTGTACAAGTCAGATTCATAGTCGTAAGGGTTTGCGTATGAGTTGAAATATTTCTGACCTGGCTATTGAGGAGACTTGAGCAGAGTTTTGGGAGTCTCAGGGACTGTTGGATTTCAAATCCGGTTCTCACTAAGGTTCCGCCCGCACTAAAATTTCAAAGGTCTAACTTAAGCTCCAAACTTTGATTTTGTGAAGAAAAGTTTGATAGTTAAATTTAATCCATCTTTCTTCTTTTTCTTTTCTTTGTTTTTCTTTTCTGCACTTATTGCATAAGTGTTTGCTAGGGACTAACAAATGTAAAGTATAGGGGGATGATGAATCCACATTTCATCATCTTTATTCTATCATTTTGGCCTCAAAAACCCTAGTAAATGCGTATAAATACCCTTAAAACCATCATCTTAGCATTCATGCATATGCATGTAATTAGTATATAAAATACTGTAATTAAAGCCAAAATTATAGAATAAATAAAATAAAAGAAAAAGAATAAAATATTGTATATATTTTATGACCCGAAACCCGAGACCTAGGCATCTTGATGGATAGGTCGACAAGGAATAAAGTAGGGGGAGATAAGGGCCAGAATACAATAAAATTACCTATTCTTTTTACTCATTCTTTATTCATTTTGGGACCTATTTTTGGTTCCACTTTTTACACATCAAATAAAGAAACTTTGTACATAAAAGTTGTAGATAATTTAAAAAAATACAAAATTTATTTCACTCAAAAATATTATACGGATAAAAAGTTATGGTCTGAATAAAAATCCAGATTCCCAACTTCCCAGACCCGTATCTCACAGATGAAAACTCCAAATGCAGCAAACTCACCTTTAATTGTATATAGAATAAAATAATCTATTTAATGGCGATAGTTTCGCATTTGACGGAGCTACGATTTGAAAGTTGAGTTTTGGACCCTCATTGTATACTTGTACAGATTAAAATATTCAATTTCTTATTCATTTATTATTCTTATAATTTTATATTTTTATAATTTTGTAAATATTACTGATAATAATTATGTCCACTAAAATCAGACTAAAAACCTAAATAAAATATCAAATAAAATATATGTATATATAATACATAGGTATCATGCCTATACTTATACCTATATAAATTATACTTTTATTTAATTCAATATACAAAACAATTTAGAAAAATAAAACAAAAATATATTTGTGTGTATAAAAGTATTTTATGATTTTATAAAATACTAAATAAAAATAATAAAATTAAAATACACAAAATATAAATAAAAGAATAAAATATGTAGATATTATACCTATAAAGGGTATAAAAGTAAACTTATAAAAATATACCTCATAAAAAAAATTAAAAATCAGAATAAAATACTACATAAAATAATAAATATTTTTCATTCAATAACCAAAATCTAATTCGTTTATTTTCTATTTTTAAATGAATTTACAAAATCTTTTTCAGGGATTTTTCCTGATTGGTCCACGTGGACCAATCAGGAGACGGCCCCAGTTGACCTCGGTCAACTCACCGTCCTTCCCCATGTGTCTCTGTCAGACATCGGTTGACCCCCCCCCTTTTTGTCGATTTTTCTAGCCTCCATCTTGCACTTTTTGAGATCGATTCCTTCATGACTTTTGTCCCTCGATCCTTGGTCTATCACACCCAAGGATTTTCTTGGGCTGTGGATCGACAATTTCACCGCTTCACCTCGATCTTTGAGACCCGTCGGTCAGCCCTACAAAACTCCTCCTTGGATTTGGATTCGATTTTTGAACCCCATTTGTCTGGTCCTTCGTCCCCATTTCACCCGCCTTGGATCCCTGGAGGTGACAGCTCCAGTTTGGATCCCTCGAGGCGGCGGAGCGGCGAGGATTTTGGGCGTTCCACCCTACCTCCGGTGACCTTCCCATTGAGGTACACTCTCCCTCGCCCTTCCTGGGCTTGAGGCTGTTATTTTCCTCTTTTTCATCATTGTTTCAGTCGTTGTAGTCCTAGGATCTCTTAAGTACCCTCATCTTGTCCAATCATCCATCGATTCGCTAAATCGACAACCTCGCCGGAGCTTGCTCCGGCCGAGCATCCATATCACGATTCGCCCCGTGAGAGAACCATCTGGAGGCTGAGGCATTTTTCCCTCGTCTCTGTTGACCACTTTTACAAGTGCAGGAGCTCAAAGGACCCACGCAAAGGGTCGATTTTGGAGAGCCAAAGGTACCTGGGCCGCCATTCTTCCTGGGCTTCGCCGCGGAGCGCCAGTGCCTCTCGAGCCATTTTGGCTCCGCCGGTGCACTCAGGACTCTTCCAGTCTTCATTTGGGACCTTCTGCGACGAAGACGAAGGCCGAAGCAGCGCCCGAGCATCGATTGGAGTTCGTCGGAGGCTGGGTTCTTCCCTGTTCTTGCAGGAAGGTCCCCGGCCGTCCGATCGAGCTCCATCCCCAGGAGCTCCAGCCATCGTTGGATCTGATCGCCTTCAGCCGTCCGATCGTCGTCACCGCATCTAATCTCAACCGTCGGCGGTCGAAGCGTCATCGCGCGAGGAGGAGCGGACACGTGGATAAGTGGACGCATCTGAGCCGTCCGCCAGCGCCTAAGCATAGGAATTTTGCAAGTATACCCGTGCTCTTTTTGTAATTAGTAGTTAGTACTTAAACGTTCATTTGCAGCGTTAATATTTTTGTAATACTTATTTTTAGGCCCTGGAACTTTTAGCATTTGCAATTAGGTCCTCGGCCACGTCACCTCACGTGACCTAATCACGTGACGTGCGGGGCTTTTTGCAGCGAGGCCCTCGGCCGTTTGTTTATTTCGTCTAGGACCAGGAACTTTTGTATCAAGAGTGAAAGTTTTGGTAAATTTTTCATGTGAGCCCCCGGGGTTTTTGAATATTACAGTTGGGTCCTTCCCAGGCGCGTGCAAGTCACGCGTTTTGGTGGGAATTTTGCACCTGTACCCTTGCGGGTTGTGTTATTTGTATTCAGTCCATTAGAGTTGTTTATTAGTTTAATATTTTTGTGAAACTTGCACTTTGGCCCCTGGATGTTTTGATATTTGCACTTATGCCCTTGCTAGTAATGTAGTTTCTTGATGTTGTCTCTATTTAATTAGTGTATCTTTTTAATTCGAAAAATTACCAAAAAAATCACATAGGCTCTGTTTACTTGCTGAATCACGCCATATTTTTGTATTGCATTTTTGTTGCATTTTCATATTTATTAAAAATCAAAAACATGAATTTTTCTCACTGTTTGCATTAGAAAACCCTTAAAAATTATAAAAACGTTTTTAAAAATTCCAAAAAAAATTATATTTGGTGTGTTTCATCATCTATTAGTATCAATCCAAAAACCACTAAAAATTTCAAAGTAAAAACCTTAAAAATTAGAAAACACTTAATAACTTCAAAAAAATCTAGAAAATCATAGAAAACTCCTAAAAATATAAATTCAGTTCCTCTTGTTTCCCTATTTTATTTTCGTTATTTTAAAATTAGATTGAGAAAATTTTGTGGCTGTTTGATATTTTTCATTCCTATTTTACTTTCAGCCAGCAGCCAAGTAACTGTTTTCCCTTATTTTGCCTTTTGAAAATACCAAAAACATTCTGAAAATTCCCCAAAAATCACAAAAACATCTTAAAATTATAAAAAGACCAAAAATGTTTCAATTTTTGACTATTTTTACCTATTTTTATAAATACATTATTCTCTCTTACCCTATATTGTATATATATATTCTAGTATTGAAAAAGAAAAATATAAAAATATAAAATATAAAAAGAAAATATAAAATCAGAACCAAAAACCAAAAACCAAAAATTAAAAATTAAAAATTAAAAATTAAAAATTAAAAAATATAAAAATTAAAAACCCACAAAAACATTTACATTGCATAGTGTAGACAATACATCACATTCACACACATACACACTTGTTGATCTATCCTGCCTTGCTCCCTGTGTTCGAACTCTCTGCATACTTGCTTCTATACATCTTTTATGTAGAATTAAAAATAAATTTTAACTTCACATCGATTTTCATTGTTTGAATCATTGGACTGTGGGTTAATTGTTGATTTTAGTTGGGATTTTGCGTGGTCGACACTTCGACTGAGTTCCCGCTTTGTATGGAACTTAAGACCACCGAATCTTGGCTAAATCACTCGATCAGATCTTTGGATTATTAATGTGTCGGAACCTTATTTGGACTTAAGCTTAAAACCTAACAACCTCCAAGTTCCACCAATCTATGGGCAAGACTCCTCAATAAACCAGATCAGAACAAGTCTAATACACAAAATCTAATGACCATGAATCTTTCCTTGTACGGTGTAAGTGATTTGTAGCTCCCCACCTCAGAAGTAACAAAGAAGCAACCTCCCCCAACGTGGTAACTCTAATGCCTCGGTCTAGCAACTCTTTCCTCGAGAAGCGGGGTATTCCCTTCTAAGTTCAAGTGCAACCGGCTCAAGAAGAGGGGGAAGAAGAAGAATGGACCATGGCCAGTGTAGCCATGTATCCTTGGGAGCTCTAACCAGTGTAGCTGAGTCTCCCGCTGCAAGCTTCATGAGATGGAACATGTATACCATAAGCTTTTGCTTTATTTGACTATGTACACTCCGGTGGGATTATTAAATTTTCAATCCGACCCACCACTTTTTTGGAGTTCTTTTCTTTTTGCACATTCTTTTTCATGTGCATCTGTACAACATATCTACATGGTGCAGCATATATACAAGGAGTTTTTCCTCTTGAGCCAGTAGACTATCCCTCTTTTGAAGCTTTATTGCAACCCATGGCTTCTGTCTTTAGACTTCATAACCACCAGACCAAGTTGAGACGCACTTCCTTCACTAGAAGAAGAAGAGAGGTTCCGCCTAGAAGTACTACCCTCATATGCTACCCCAAGCCAAAGGAAACTGCCCCCTCACCACCTCATCCGTGGAGAGCTATGTGTAAAGTGCTGGTGCAAGCAAAGCATTGTCTCTGAGAGTCATGCATGTGTTGTTAAGTGCTCTACTTAGGCTCATCAAGATGACATATGCTCATAGCCTAGTGGACTCAAAGAATTAAGTCACCATGGACCTGAAAAGCCTTAACCCTAAGCCCTATAAGGTTCCTCTTATTGTTAGGTGGATTAAGATCTTAATCAAGCTCCATTTTCCAATTTAATTCCAGGCTAGTTTAAATGTCAATTAAAATCCAGGAAAAACTATACAAATATTTACAAAGATGCTATTTACAAAGATGCTATTTACAAATATGCAATTTACAAGTATTTACAATCGTGCAAAATTTTTGAAAAATGTTTGAAAACATGGATGTATGCATGAATGCAAAGTTTTGCAAAATATTTACAAACATTTACACAAGGTTTTTGCAAACTTTTTATTTTCAAAACATTTTACAAAAATTTTGTACTTGTATACATAGATTTTGATATGAAAATATTTACAAATCCTTTACTCAAATCATTTTACAATCATTTGTACAAAAATAATTTGTATAAATAAATAGGTATGTGCAAGAGGAATTTTATATACAAGGGAAATTTTTTAATTTTTGTGGATTTTTGGGTTTTTAGCCATATTTTTATTTATTCACACACTCACACAAAGTGGGTTTTTAGCCATATTTTTATTTATTCACACACTCACACAAAGTACAAGTTATGGCTAAAGTATATATGAAATATATACACCCCCCATACTTAGCTCGAACGATGTCCTCAGAGTGATCAAGAGCGATGAAGAAGACATAACTCGTGCTTAGTATAGGGAAGTGAAAAGGAATGGCTATATACAAAGATGAATCAAAGAATATATGAAGAGAACTCGGTGTTTTCCCCCCTATACTTAGGATCAAGTAATCCTAAGTATAACACACTGTACATAAAGGGAAATCCGAGTGAAGGATGTACAGGTTCTACCCCTTATACTTAGGGTGAAAGATCCCTAAGTATAGGTAGCAAAACAGGGGTAAAAAGAATCAAGAGAATACCCGAGAGTCCTACATCCCCCCTATACTTAGGGTAAAGTACACTCTAAGTATAGCATAATCATAAGATGAGAAAAAGGGATGTGGGACTAAAGAATAGAGTGATATGGACAACTGAATCTATACAGGTCGGAAGAACAGTGATAATCAGGCGTGAGATGTAATAGATGTGAGTCAAGAGACCACATCTCACGCAAAGTGAATAGGGGCAACATCAACGACCCGCGACTCATGATCTAGATATGGCTTGAGCCGCTGGCCGTTCACTCGAAAGGTACTCTTAGAAGATCAACTCAGATATGTCAATACTCCCATTGTCGTGTACCTTTCTCACCAAATACGGTCCCTTCCATTTGCTCTGTAGCTTCCCTGGGAATAATTTAAGCCTAGCATCAAACAACCATACTCTCTGTCCTGGCTCAAACTGCTTGTGGCTGATGTGAGAATCATGCCACTCCTTCACTCTCTCCTTATAATGTAGGCTGTTTGAAAAGGCGGTATCACGAAGCTCCTTCAGGGCTGCTAACTCTACCCTCCTCTGATCTCCCACACTATCTGGATCCAAAAGTATATCAGTGACTGCCCAAAGTGACCTATGTCTCAGCTCAACAGGTAAATGGCACGGCTTGCCATAAACGAGGCGAAAGGGAGATGTACCCAAAGGAGTCTTCAAAGACGTCTGATATGCCCACAAGACCGAGTCCAAAAGCAGTGACCAATCCTTTCGGTCAGGGCGGACGACTTTCAGCAATATAGTCTTGATCTCCTTGTTCGACACTTTAGCAAGACCATTCGTTTGAGGGTGGTATGGAGTGGCAACTCGATGGTCTATGCTGAACTCGTTAGCAAGGTCCTTTACCTTGTTGTTGACGAAATGAGACCCCCCGTCAGATATCAACACTCTAGGCACCCCGAACCGTGAAATGATATTCCTCCTCAAAAATCGGCAAACAGTCCTAGCATCTGCTGTTCGGGTGGGTATGGCCTCAACCCAACGACTCACATAATCAACGACCAACAGAATGTACTCAAATCCCTGACTCTTAGGGAATGGACCCATGAAATCGATGCCCCATGCGTCAAGAACCTCACAGAAGTGTATGGGATGCATCGGCATCATATCACGCTGTCCACAAGTGCCCATCCTCTGACAGTCAGTACACCTCTTCATGAACTCATCAGAGTCCTTGAAGAGAGTAGGCCACCATAGGCCGGATTGGAGCACTTTCTGTACCGTTCTCCTCCCTGAGTGATGTCCTCCTGCCTCCAGCTTGTGGCAGTAAGTAAGGACGCTGTGGTGCTCCTCCTGAGGAATGCACCGACGCCAGATACTATCCTCTCCCTCATGGTAAAGGACGGGATCCTCCCAATGGTAAAACTTAGCCTTCGCGAGGAAGGTCTCAAGTTTCTGCCTGGGCCAATCTTGTGGAACTTTCTTGGCGACAAGATAGTTCACAATATCTGCATACCATGGGAGCGAGGCGATAGCAAGGATTGACTCATCTGGGAAGGTCTCACAAATAGGGTCAATCTGCTCAGAATCCTCAAGATACTCCACTCGGGAGAGATGATCTGCCACCAAATTCTTGACTCCAGGCTTATCCTTAATCTCTATGTCAAACTCCTGGAGTAGAAGGATCCATCTGGTCGATCTAGCTTTGGCATCCTTCTTTTCCATGAGGTACCTGATGGCGGTATGATTGGTAAAGATGGTCAATCTAAATCCGATAATGTACAATCTGAACTTATCTAGGGCAAAGACTACGGCTAGCATCTCCTTCTCAGTGACTGTGTAGTTCCGTTGTGTGGCATCCAATGTACGGCTAGCGTAGTGAATAGCAAATGGGACTCCATCCCTCCTCTGTCCTAGCACGGCCCCCACAGTAAAATCGGAGGCGTCCGTCATGATCTCGAATGGGAGAGACCAATCAGGTGGCTGAAGGACAGGAGCCTCTATCACACATCTCTTGAGAGTCTCAAATTACGATAGACACTTGTCATTGACAAGGAACTCGGTGTCTTTCGTCAACAGATCAGTCAACGGTCGGGCAATCCTGCTGAAATCATGAATGAACTGTCGGTAGAAACCGACGTGCCCCAGAAAAGACCGTAACTGCCGCAAGTTGGATGGTGGATTGAGTTTGCTAATGATATCCACCTTGGCCGGATCAACCTCCATGCCCCTGTTGGAGATGATGTGGCCAAGCACCGTCCCTTGAGTCACCATGAAGTGACTCTTCTCCCAAGATAATACCAGGCGAACCTCTATGCATCGCTGAAGGACTCGGTCTAGGCAGTTGATAAACGCAAATTATCGTAGGTCTAAAAAGTATGTCTCACACAAGGCGGAGACAACCGATGTCGATGCGGTGACCCACAATAAAGTGTATTTAATCAACAATTAACCCACACTAAAGATCAATAAATTAGAAATAATGTGGAGTTAAAATTTATTTTTAACTCTGCACAAATGATGTAAAGGGCAAGTATGCAGAGAGTTCGAACACAGGGAGCAAGCAGGGTAATTCAAACAAGTGTGCACAAGTGAGTGTGTGTGATGTCTACACTAAGCAAGCAAAGAAATTTTTGTGGGTATTTAATTTTTAATTTTTTTTATTTTAATTTTTAATTTTGTATTTTGATTTTTAATTTTCTGATTTTTATAATTTTATATTTTATATTTTTTTTCTTTTTTAATATCGGAATTTAAAACAATGTAATAAAAGACAAGATAGAGTAATTATAAAAATATGCAAAAATCACCAAAAATTCAGAAATAAAATGTTTTTGATACTTTTAGGATTTTTTACTTTTTTGTGATTTTTAGGTATTTTTCAAAGTGTCTTTGGTATTTTTAAATACTGAAATAAGACAAAACAGTGAAAAAAAGTGCTGGCTGTGAGTAAAATAGGAATTAAGATTAGCAAACAGCAACCAAATTTTTTCACACTAATTTTCAAATAAAGAGAATGAAATATAGAGCAAACAGGAACTGAGTTTGTGTTTTTTGGAGTTTTCTACAATTTTATATAATTTTTTGAAGTTTTTGAGTCTTTTTGAATTTTTAAGGTTTTTCTTTTGAGATTTTTAGTGATTTTTGGACAGACACTAGAAAATGGTAAAACACACAAAATATAATTTTTTTGGAATTTTTCAAAACGTTTTTATAATTTTTGTGGGTTTTCTAATGCAAACAGTGAAATAAATGCATGTTTTTGATTTTTAATACATATGAAAATGCAATAAAAGTGCAATGTAAAAATGTGGCGTGAAAGTTCAAGTACACAAGAGCCTAAGTCTATTTTTGTAGAATTTTTGGAGGCCAAATGATAATTTAAATAATTAGAACTAGCATCCAAACATTAATCAGGCCTGGCAGGGGTATAAGTGCAAATATCAGAACTTCCAGGGGCTTACATGCAATTTTCCTCAAAAACTAACATGTAAAATTTGCTTTTCAGTACCTAACACCAATTACAAAACTCGCAGGGGTTTCCTAGCAAGTTTTCCACCAGGGCGCGTGACTTGCACGCGCCTGGCAAGGATCAAAAAGTAATTATTAAAAACCCCAGGGGCCAACTTGCAATATTTCCAAAGATGTAACACTTAATATCCAAGTTTTGGTACTGAAACGAAATAAAACAAAGACCGAGGGCCTCTATGCAAAATGCCCTCACCTCACGTGTACAGATCACGTGACGTGACGTGGTAGAGGACCTGTTTGTAAATAAAGTAAGTGCGAGGGTCTACTTGCAAATATTACACAAATTTTATACTACATGCGGAAGTTTAAGGACTAAACAAAAATATAAAATGCGCAGGGGGTCAAGGTGCAAAATACCCCTATTCGCGCGATCCAGCGGCGATGAAGAAGCCACGTGACACGTGGCGCAATCTAGATGGCCGATGACGCTTCGCTTCGACGTCTGAGATTAGATCTCAGAATGAGATCCAACGGCAGCTGGGCTCGGATGATCTGATGGTCGACGCGCGATCTGACGCTCCTCCTCGATCCAACGGTGGCGAAGGCCGGAGCAAGAACTGCGGAGAACTCCGGCGAGCCGAGGTTCTCCAAGGTGCTGCTCCGTCTCCGGAAGGCTTCTGAGCTCCAAACTGGATCTGGGAGTTCCTCTGGTACTTCTCTATCTCCTGGGGGCGGCAAAAGATCTCGGCGACGGCCGAGATGCTCGCGAGAGGGTGGCGGAGCTATAGACCTCCGTTAGCTCCGGCGAGACTCCAAAATGTCCTCCAGGCACGAGTCAACGTGCTTTGACCTGCAAAATCGAGTGAGAGGGTCTAGGGCAAGGTGCCTGGACCCCGCGGAGGTGGAATAGCGGCGTGGAACGAAAGGGGGTGACTCGGCCGGAGTTGCGCTCCGGCGAGAGGGTTCGATAGGGTGATTCGATCAATGGGACTTCAAGATTTGATAGGGCTTTTCATCCTTAAGCTAAGGCGAGTTAAATGGTGAAGAAAATGGGGGAGATGGGGCTGCCTCGATGGCCGGAGCCAGAGGGAGAAGATACCTCAACCACCGGAGTTGCGGGAGATGGTGGAGACGCCTCCGACCTCGGTCGCCTTGGCTGAGGGCACTACGGTGGAGCTGTCACCTCCAGGAGTGTCCTGAGCACGAAAAAGACGAAGAGGGGTGGACCGAAGGTGTTCAAATCGGGGATGGAAGTGGTGCGTTCGTATTTGAAGAATGGTGGATGCGTGACTTCGAGGCAAAGTCACGGGCGCGGGAAGGAGATCTAGTGAGATCAGGTAGGTCGGCAATGGAGGTGGATCTACAGGAACAAGTCCCATGAAGGAAGCGATGGCAGAGGGTGTATGGTGCGACCTCGAAAAATCCACCAAGGCGGGGGAAAAACGAGGCACGCCGAGCTACAGAGGAGGGTAGGTCAGACTGTTGACCCGCCGGTCAACAGTCGGAGGCACCTGGTTGGTCCACGTGGACCAACCAGAAAAAAGATTTCAGAAAAGTTTTATTAATTCGTTTAAAAATAGAAAATAGTCGAATTAATTTTTGGTTATTAAATAAAGAATGCTTAAAATTTTATGTAGTATTTTATTATGATTTTTAATTAATTTTATGAGGTATATTTTGATAAGTTTACTTTTATACCCCTTATAAAGGTATATTATCTATAGATTTTATTACTTTATTTTTATTTTGTGTATTGTAATTGTATTATTTTTGTTTCTTATTTTATAAAATTATAAAATACTTTTATACATGTAAGCATATTTTTATTTTATTTTTCTGATGTGTTTTGTATATTTAATAAAATAGAAGTGTAGTTTATATAGGTTTGAGTATAGGTATTATACCTGTATGATCTATACTTGTTGATTTTTATTTTGAGTTTTCTTTGCACTTTTGTTCTGATTTTGATACCCATAATTATTATAAGTAATATTTACAACATTATAAAAATCTAAGAATGTAAAAATAATGAATAAATAATAAATTGAATATTTTAATCTGTACACTTATACAATGTGGGTCCAGAACTCAACTTTCAAACCGTAGCTCCGCCAAATGCGAAACCACCGCCATTGGATAGAATATTTTATTCTATACACAATCAAAGGTGAGTACGCTGCATTTGGAGTTTTCATTTATGAGATACGGGTCTGGGAAGTTGGCATTCTGGATTTTTATTCAGACCATAACTTTTTATCTGTACATTATTTCTCAGTGAAATCAATTTTGTATATTTCTTTATTTAATTATCTACAACTTTCATGTACAAAGTTTCTTTATTTGATGTATAAAATGTGGAACGAAAAATAGGTCCCAAAATGAATAAAGAATGAATATCATAAAAGGAATTTGTGTTGCATTTTGGCCCTTATCTCCCCCTACTTTATTCCTTGTCGACCTATTCATCAAGATGCCTAGGTCTCGGGGTTTCGGGTCATAAAATATTTACAAAATTTTATTCTTTTTCTTTTCTTTTACTTATTCTATAATTTTGGCCTTATTTACAGTATTTTATACACTAATGTGATGCACATGCATGAATGCTAAGATGATGAAATTAATGATATTTACAGGCATTTGCTAGGGTTTTTGGTGCCAAAATGATAGAATAAAGATGATGAAATGTGGATTCATCATCCCCCTATACTTTACCTTTGCTAGTCCCTAGCAAACACTTATGTAATAAGTGCAAAAAGAAAAGAAAGAAAAGAAAAAGAAGAAAGTTGGATTAAGTTTGATTATCAAACTTGTCTTCACAAAATCAAAGTTTGGAGCTTAAGTCGGACCTTTAGAATTTTTGTGTTGGCGGAACCTTAGTGAGAACCGAATTTGAAATCCAACAGTCCTTGAGAATCCCAAAACTCTGTCCAAGTCTCCTCAATAGCCAGGTCAGAAATATCTCAACTCATACGCAAACTCTTACGACCATGAATCTGACTTGTACAGTGTAAATGATATGTAGCTCCCCTCCTCAGAAGTAACAAAGAAATAACCTCCCCCACCTTGGTAACTCTAATGCCTCGGTCTAGCAACTCTTTCCTCAAGAAGCGGGGTATTCCCTTCTAAGTTCAAGTGCAACCGGCTCAAGAAGAGGGGGAATAAGAGGTATAGAATTTTGGGAGCTCAAACAGTGTAGCTAAGTCTCCCGCTGCAAGCTTCATGAGATGTAACATGGATACCATAAGCTTTTGCTTTATTGGACTATATACACTCCGGTGGGGTTATTAAATTTTCAATCCGACCCACCACTTTTTTGGAGTACTTTTTTTAAGTGCATCTGTACAACATATCTACATGGTGCAGCTTACAACATATCTACATGGTGCAGCATATATACAAGAAATTTTCCTCTTGAGCCAGTAGACTATCCCTCTTTTGAAGCTTTATTGCAAGCCACGGCTTCTGTCTTTAGCCTTCCTCACCACTAGACCAAGTTGAGGCGCACTTCCTTCACTAGAAGAAGAAGAGAGGTTCCGCCTAGAAGTACTACCCTCATATGCTACCCCAAGCCAAAGGAAACTGCCTCCTCACCACCTCATCCGTGGAGAGCTATGTGAAAGGTGCAGGTGTCCAAGTTAGGTCATTATCAACAAGAGTCGTGCGTGTGCTCCGAAATACTCTACTTAGGCAGTCAAGAATCCATTGAACCAAGTCCCGTGATCCTCAAAGAATTAAGTCAACTAGACCTGAAGTACCTCAAACTCAGTTCCTATAGGGTTCCTGTTATTAGGTAGATTTTAAGGTCCAATCAAGCTCCAATCTCCGGATTTTACTTAGACTTGTTCAACTATCAAACTCAATCTGAAAAATGCTCATGCTATGCAAATGCGATGCAGAATGCATGAAATATTTTTGTGATGCAATTTTCAAGATTTTTGAACTTTTTATGGATTTTTTTGAAAAGATTTTTCAAATGTTTTTGGATTTTAATTTTGCCAATGTTTTTGGGAATTTTGAAAACAAAAAGTTTTGGCTGAAAGTTAGTGAAAATATGTACACGGGAGTGCTTCTTATAATTACAAGAAGTGGATTTTAGGGATTTACAAGGGTAAGTGGTCAATTTTATAAGTACATATATATAATGGATTTTGGTGTGATGTATGTATTCCTCAAACTTATTTGACACAAACTTTTCACATAATTTTTGAAAACTATAGTCCAAAATAATTTTTACAAACTTTTTACAAACATGTACACACATTTGAAAATCATTTTGCAATCGGTTTTCCAAATAGTATATATAGATTTTTCACATATTTTTGCAACCATTTTTCAAACCATTTGCAAATCATTTTTCAAACATTTTATTTTACACAAGGAAAAGAAGTTTTACAAACCACACATTTTTACAAAGGTTGAAAACACGTAACAAAATGTTTTACAAATAGTTTTCAATAATTGTTCACAAAGATTTTCAAACTATTTTTCAAACATTTTGCAAAAAAAACATTTTCACCTGATTTATTAATCAGTAAATACAAAAAGAATTCGAGGAATGATAACATCTTTTTATTAAGGTCTTTAATGAATTTTAAAGAATTATTATTAGCCATATTATTAGGACAATACGAAAGTACGAGTTATGGCTAAAGTATATACACAGTATATACGACCCCCCTATACTTAGCTTGAGCTATGTCCTCATAGATCAGAGAGAAAAGAGAAGACATAACTCGTACTACGTATAGGCAAGTCTAAAGAATAAATGAATAAATGAAGGAATGAACAAATGAGAAGTTGACCGTCCCCCCTATACTTAGGATCAAATAATCCTAAGTATAGCAAACTGTACACAACGCAGGGAGGGTCAAGGGTGGGAATGAACAGATCGTACTCAGATTGTCTCCCCCTATACTTAGGGTAAAAGATCCCTAAGTATAGACATGAAGAGGAGACAATGGAGAGGATCGAAGAATATAGAAACTCGAGGTGCACGCCCCCCTATACTTAGGACAAAGTACGTCCTAAGTATGGAAAACTGTCTACAAGGGCGACACCTTTTTGATAGATAAAGAAGATAGAAAAGGGAAAGAAGAAAAGAAGAAAAGAAGAAAATAAATCAACAGATGAAAGAGTGACATGGACAGATGATCTGTACATCGGAAGATAGAAGTGCTCACCATGTATGAGATGCAGATGATGGAAGTCAAGGAGCACATCTCATACCAGAAGAATGGGGGCAACGTCAATGGTAGGCGGATCATGATCTAGATATAGTTTCAGGCGTTGACTATTGACACGGAAGGTAGAAGAAGATGATGGTTCGGATATGTCGATGCTGCCATTGTCGTGTACCTTCCTTACCACATATGGACCTTTCCACTTGCTCTGTAATTTTCCTGGAAATAATTTCAGCCTGGAATCAAAAAACCATACTCTCTGATTTGGCTCAAACTGTTTATGGCTGATATGCGAATCGTGCCATGTCTTCACTTTCTCCTTGTACCGTAGGCTGTTGGAAAAGGCTGTATCTCTTAGTTCTTCCAGGGCTGCCAATTCTGCTCTTCTCTGTTCTCCTATACTCTCGGGATCTAACAGTAACTCAGTGACTGCCCAAAAAGATTTATGCTTGATCTCCACTGGCAAATGGCACGGCTTGCCATAGACGAGTCGAAAGGGAGATGTCCCCAATGGATTCTTGAAAGAAGTCCGATAAGCCCACAAGACCGAGTCCAAAAGTTGTGACCAATCCTTTCAGTCTGGCCGGACTACTTTCTGCAAGATTGTTTTTATCTCTCGGTTCGAGACTTCGGCAAGACCATTAGTCTGAGGGAGATATGGAGTGGCAACTCGATGGTCAATGTCGAACTCGTCTGCAAGGGCCCTAACCTTGTCATTGATGAAATGAGACCCCCCGTCTGAAATCAAGACTCTCGGTACCCCGAACCGTGAAATGATATTTTTCCTCAAGAATTTGCACACGGTTTTAGCATCTGCGGCTCAGGCGGGGATAGCCTCAACCCATCGGCTGACATAATCCACAGCGAGCAAAATATGCTCGAATCCCTGACTTTTAGGAAATGGGCCCATGAAATCAATCCCCCATGCATCAAAAACCTCACAGAAGTGAATGGGTTGCATGGGCATCATGTCTCTCTGTCTGCGGGTTCCCATCTTCTGACAGTCAGTACATCTCTTCACGAACTCATCAGAAACCTTGAAGAGAGTAGGCCACCATAGACCGGATTGAAGCACCTTCTGTGCTGTCCTTTTTCCAGAATGATGTCCTCCTGCCTCAAGCTTGTGGCAGTAGGTTAGGACGCTATGCTGATCTTCTTGAGGAATGCACCTCCTCCAGATACTATCCCCTCCTTCATGATAAAGGACGGGATCCTCCCAATGGTAAAACTTGGCCTTAGCTAGGAAGGTATCAAGTTTCTGCCTGGGCCAACCCTGAGGGACTGTGTTGGCGACAAGATAGTTTACAAAGTCAGCATAACATGGGAGTGAGGTGACCGCCAAGATCGCCTCATCTGGAAATGTTTCTGTGATAGGTGCACTGGGCTCAGATTCCTCAAGATTCTCCAATCTGGAGAGATGATCCACCACCACATTCTTGACTCCAAGCTTGTCCTTAATCTCAATATCAAATTCCTGGAGTAGAAGGATCCATCTGGTGAGGCGTGCTTTGGCATCCTTCTTAGACATTAGGTACCGGATGGCGGTGTGATCAGTGTAGATAGTCACTCTAGATCCGAGAATATACGATCGATACTTATCAAGAGCGAAGACTACGGCCAGCATCTCTTTCTCAGTCACAGTATAATTCCGCTGAGCGGCATCCAAAGTACGGCTGACGTAGTGAATGGCAAAAGGTAATCCATCCCTCCTCTGTCTAAGCACAGCCCCAACGGCAAAATCTGAAGCGTCCGTCATGATCTCGAATGGGAGAGACCAATCAGGTGGCTGAAGGACAGGAGCAAAAACAACCATATTCTTGAGAGTCTTAAAAGATGCAAGACACTTATCATTGACAATAAACTCGGTGTCTTTTGTCAGCAAGTCAGTGAGCGGTCGGGCAATACGGCTGAAGTCCTGAATGAACCATCGGTAGAAACCGACATGCCCCAGAAAAGACCGCAACTGACGCAAGTTGGACGGTGGATTGAGTTTTCTGATGATATACACCTTGGCAGGATCGACCTCCATGCCCCTGTTGGAGACGATATGACCAAGGACCGTCCCTTGAGTCACCATAAAGTGGCTCTTCTCCCAAGATAAAACAAGATTGACCTCTATGCAGCGCTGAAGAACACGGTCTAGGCAGCCAAGACAAGCATCGAACCCATCGCCATAGACCGAGAAGTCATCCATGAAGACCTCTAAACAGTCACCCACCATGTCCGAGAATATGGACAACATGCACCTTTGGAATGTTGCAGGAGCGTTACATAGACCAAAGGGCATCCATCTGAAAGCATACGTCCCAAACGGACAGGTGAATGTCGTTTTCTCCTGGTCTTCGGGCGCAATGGCCACTTGATTATATCCAGAGTATCCGTCAAGAAAGCAGTAATGACTCTTCCCATCTAGCCGCTCGATAATCTGATCAATGAAGGGTAGAGGGAAGTGATCCTTCTTGGTGGCCTCATTCAATCGTCTGTAGTCCACACAGAACCTCCAAGAAGTGGGCACTCTGGTAGCGATCTCCTCTCCAAACTCATTGACAGCTGTAGTGATACCTGTCTTCTTGGGTACCACATGTAACGGACTAACCCATTTGGAGTCGGAGATGGGGTAGATAAAATCGGCGCTCCACCACTTTGAAATTTCTTTCATGACTACGTCTCGAAGATTCGGGTTCAGCCGTCGTTGGAATTCACGCGACGGCCTAGCGCCCTCCTCAAGATAAATGTGGTGGGAGCACAGAGCTGGAATAATCCCCTGGAGATCAGTTATACTCCATCCTATTGCCTTGCGGTTTCTTTCAAGAACCTCCATCAGACGAGATTCTTGTTCTCCAGTCAAATCGGCTGAGATAATGACTGGGTACATGTCTGGCTCACCAGCAAGGAATCTATACTTCATCGACTGTGGCAGAGGTTTCCGTTCTGGACAACTGGGAGGTGGCAGATCTGGCTTCTGGTATGTCTGTGTGAAGGCGACCAGGTCTGCGTGGGAGAACTCTCGCTCTACATGAATCTCTGACGAGTGGCGGTCAACTGAATCATCAATGAACTGCACTGGCTCGCACTCTGTCATGGTTGTTGGCTCAGAAGGAATCAGACAAGGTAAATATTCATCAAAATCATCCCAGTCAATGTCTGAATCCGAGGGATCGGAAGAAGATGAGCAAGAATGAAAATCATCGGCACCACTCGTCCCGACACTGTCAGCCTCAGGTGTATCCTCATCCAGGGATGTGCTCTCCCGGCTCTCGACTGCCATGAGCTTGAGATATAGTGAATCTGTAGGCAAGGCGAGGGTCGGTGCTACAGGATCTGTCCAGTTGGATTCATCATCAGTCATCACGAAATCACACACCTGGTGGATGTCTAGCTCTTCCTCTGTCATCTGCTCAGCTTCACTGGACTGCTCCAGGCATTCTATCTCTCTAGTTCTGGTCTCCTCAATCGTCTCTATTTGTATGGTTTCGCCCTCTATGCGAAAACATACCTTCCCACTGTCATGGTCGGTCACCGCCTTGGCTGTGGCCAAGAATGGACGTCCGAGAATGATGGGGGCATAAGTTACCGACTCAGGGATCTCCATGTCCAACACAACGAAGTCCACGGGGAATTTCAGGCCCTGAATGGTAACGACCACGTCTTTCAACAACCCCTTCGGCCTCTTAGTCGACCTGTCAGCAAACTGAAGGACTGTCCTGCTCCTAAGAAGAGGACCAAACTCGAATCGGTCGAGTAAGGCTGCCGGAAGAAGGTTGATTGAAGAGCCGCTGTCTAATAGAGTACGATCAAACTGCTGCTCTTGAATCTCGCATCTGACATAGGGAGCTCCTACGTCTGGTCACTTGGCTGGCAGCTTGTTCTGGATGGTACAACAAGTAGAATGAGTGAGCACATGGATCTGATCTCTGTGGTTCCTCCTCTTCCTGCGGATGGTAGTCTTCTCTTTCAGGTTCTTCTTGAAGAGGGGGATGTGCTCAAGTGTTTCTTGTAGAGTCAACTGAATATGGAATCTGTCTATCATCTGATTGCCGAACTCTACCTGTTGCTTTTTTTTAGATTTTCTTTTTTGTTCCCCTTCGATCGGCGGAGCGCCTCAGGGAAGGGGATGGTAGGGGCCTCCACAGATGGAGGGCTAGGAATAGGTCCCTGTGCCTGTGAGGAAGAAGGGTCCACACAATTTTTTTCATGCGACACATATGGATCCGCAATGTGAACATAAACCTTTCCTTTATTCATATTTTTTTCTTGTTGTTGTTACCATAGTCCATAGATACAAAAGGTGGTAACATCACAGAGGGAGACTCAACAAAAGGAGGAGTGGTGGCCTCAGCACCACCACCGGCACCTGTCTCTGCGGCATCAGCACCGCGCTCTAGCTCAGCATCCAAAATGGTGGCTTCAGCACCACCGTCTGCATCTGGTATCACGACGACATCAGTACCGTCGTCTGGAACTCCACCATTGGTGGTATCAGGACCACCGTCTTCAACATCATCATTAGCGGCATCAGCACCGCTACTCTGCTCCTCTGGCGCCCCTGATTCAGCTGGTTGTTGTCGCTCAGAAGAGGCGCCGCCGGCAGGCATCCTACCGCTCCTAGTAGTCACAAAATCAGCATCATAGAAGGAATACGACATATCGCTCAAATAATCACTAGGAGAGGTATCCTCTGTAAACTCTACATGCTCAGACTTTCTTTTCAGATTGTTTGGGTTAGGTTCAATCTGAGCGGGTATGGCGGCCTTCCCTTTGATAATCTCCCTCATCTCTTGCCGGAATTCATCCATTTCTTTCCTGAAGGATGCTCGCTGTTCGGAGAGCAAGCGGGCAAGATCATCGAGAGCTGGGTTCTCAAAAGCAGGACCCTGAGAACCGGATGGTTGTCCCTGCTGGAAATGGGGTTGCTGCTGCTGCTGGTACGGATAATTCTGGGTCGGCTAGGCATAAGATTGCTGAGGCTGCTGTCGCTGCCTCCACTGCTGTCCCTGATAGGAGGGACGAGGACCACTCTGATACTGCTGCTGATGGGCATACTGGGGCTGTTGCTGCTGGTGTGGCTGGCTGTTCTGCTGTCCTTGGGCAGGATTCTGCTGCTGGGAGGAGGAGCCACCGTTGCCCAAACGGAATCCAGGATGATCACGACGAATCCCGGGCTGAGGATACCGGTCGTACCATATCCCATTGACTTATATCAATGGGTCCTGCTCAAAGGAGGATGGAGGAAGAACTGCCAGTGGCTGCTCCGGCTGATAGAACACCATCTGCGTGTCCGAAGCTGGCGGCTGCGCTGGGTAGTACTGTAGCAGTGGAACCGGCTCTGCCTGGATATGATTCACTTGGCGGTATGAGATAGAGGGTTGGTTGGAACTGCTATTGCTGGAGTCGGCCAGTGACCTGGGAGGCTGATGGGAATGAGCTTGTGCCTCTTGAATGCATAGGATTTGAGTTTTCAGGTCACTCATATCATTGGTGAGAAGGTCCATCTGGGCAAGACCTTGGTTCTGCTTCTTCTCGAGGATCTCCATGCGGTCCAACTTCTCACTGATAATGCCCATGTCGGCTGCGGCTGATTCGGCTTGGGCTGCGGCTAACGACGATGTACTGGGACCGGCATCGATGCGGGCAATCCTCTGGAATGAGCCTCCTCCCTGAGATGGTTTTTGTTGTGTGTAGACTCTGGCTTGGGTCATCACAGTTGAATTTTCCTCCATGCCTTCATAGATGGCCCAGACGTCGTCTTCACCCTTGGAGAAATATGATCCACCGCAGGAGGCGTTGACAAGCCCCTGCAGCTCCGGTGTCAACCCACAGAAGAAACTTTGAACCAGATTGGGCTTGGATATATCATGATGTGGACACCGGTCGATGAGCTCTCTGAATCGATCCCAGGCTTCATGGAATTGTTCATTTGGGATCATGACAAAGTTGCTGATCATAGCTCTAGCTGCATTGGTCCGACCGAGAGGATAGTACTTCTTCAAATATACGGTCCGGAGATCTACCCAAGTGTCGATGAATCATCCCAAGTGTTTGAGCCAATATGCGTCTCTGTCAACCAATGAGAATGGAAAGGCGATCATCTTGATCGTGTCCTCGGTCAGCAGCCTATCATGTATGGTACTGCATATCATCTCGAATTCTTGAAGGTGGAGATGTGGCTCTTCGGTCGGCAACCCATGAAATTTGGGTAGAAGCTGAATTGTGTGGGGCCGAAGCTCGAAATCTCCATGGATCGGTGGGAGTCTGATCCAGCGGTGAGTGAGGGATGCAGCTGGGTTGTGTAATTCCCTCATAATGGTCTGTGGTGGTCTCTCAGCGTCTGGATCACCTCCTCCTGCATCAGGTCCTCCTCCTCCTCCACCACCGCCCCCAGGTCGGTTTTCTCTCATTTGAGCAATTTCTCTCATGAGATCACCCATGAAGGTACCCTGGTCACGAATCTGCCTCTGCATGGTCTCCAGGGATGCAAGAAGTGAATTGTTGATGGCCGCCTGATCAAATAAGAACGGAGGTTGATCATGGTCATCCGGGTGCTCGCCTCTGTCTGCCATCTCGGGGTTCTCTGAAAAAGCAAAAGAGGCCATCTCAGGTGCTGTTGAATGATCTGAACTCTGTGATGCATTGAATTCTGACACTCTTGGACTAATGGAAGGGGAGTAAGAAGGGTGATCGAGGGGGAACAGGGTGGAGGTAAACTCAGGCTCGGAGAGCGGACTCTCCGAGGTAGTCCTAGATGAATAAGGAGGAGTGCTGGATAGCGGTGCCGACAAAGTCGACCTAAGAGATCTCCGTCCCATCATCTTGATTATTGGCAAGAGTAGAGGGAGTGCAGAAGAAGAAGGAAGAAATGAGAAGCAAAATTGCGCACAATTGTGTTGTGTTTTTTATCTTGACCTTAGATAAAACTAGCAATCAAACACAAGACAGGGGTGAATTCACCAACTCAACACATGAAGCCATGAAGGTCCGGCTTTTATCTTTTCGGTTTTAGCTTGAATTCAGGAATTAATCTTTTCACGAGTCCTTAAAGCGCTACGCCTAAAGGAGAGAGAGTACTGCCGGAAGAGTATCCCGTACTTGTCCTCCTCCTGTGTAACCTGTAGCTTGCATTTTTTGAGGTCCTTGTAACCCTTCCTAGATCCCTACTCAGCCAAAGAATAAGAGAGGAAGCCAATAGGCAAAACCGATACTTCGGAACTCGCTCGCAACGGAATCACCCGTGAGCGTGCAAGAACCTACTCGGACGCGAGACGATGAGACAGACACCCCCGTGAAGGCGTGGCCTAGGCTCGATACTTCGGACAAGGTCGATGCTCTACACAATAGAGAGTCACCAATGTTGACCAAGCCCTACTCGTCCACGTACGATAGAAGCGCCAATACTTCGGAAATCCAGGCGATACACAAGGCAGCCACAAGCTGGGATTTTGGCTCTAATCCTTACGAAACGCTCACCTCACTTGGAAGGAGACCTTCCCATGCAACCTGAAAACAAGTGAGGGTGTTACTCTCCCCAATCAATGAATCCAATTACCAATTTTATTTTTGGTCAAGATTTTCTTAGCAGTCCCTTTTTAATTTTTTTTGGTGTTATCGCTTCTTTTGAGTAGATTCAAACAAGCGCCTAACGATTTTTGTATTTTCTTGATTCTACTTTGTCCAAAAACAGAGGGAGAATAGAGTCGGAAAAGCCGTGCAAGTCGACACAAAGATGGAAATCTCACCTTTGTGCCTAAATGATGGATGCAAAGTAAGAAGACTTACAGCGAATCCCATCTCTCTCCATGCGGGATGCAAAGAAGAAATTTATAAACCTAGTCTATATGCCGGTATGCAATGCGAAAATCGTCCTAAGATAGGCAACTGCTAGCGTGAAGAACCACAAGTCAACCACCGATCGTCGATCCTAAGAGTCTGGTCTAGACCCTCCCCTCCTCTTCTCGACACATCGAGTTCAGGAGTAGCGCTTGATGGGGAGGGCTCGCGGTACGGCGGATCTAAGATGATGAGCTAATTGTTTAATTAGTCTAAGTCCAAATACGATCTATAGGAACATGCAAAGGTTATTAGTGTGTTTGGACCTATTCTAATCGAATCAAGCAGGACCTACAACTAAGGGCTTAATCCACAAAAGAAAGTGAAAATGAAATCAAAACCGGCAAATGACAGCGGTGAAACTCGACAAAAACCGCGGTGAGCCCCCGGGTGAACAAACACCCGGAAATTACGCCCAGAGTGTCCAAAAGTCCAAGTACCTGTATTATTACAATTTAATAAGTCACTCTCTCACAAAATAAAATGCAACTAATCTACCACTCTCTCTCGCGCTTCCTGCTCTCTCCTGCCGGCTTGGCTAAAGAAAAGCCGGCTCCATTTCCCAAGGTTGCTTCGGGTCACCTAGGCAATCCGCCTTGCTTTGCGGTCCCTCGCAAGAAGACAAGAAAGGATGGTCAGAATAGCTCAATCAATATATGTATCAAAAGTGCAAGAGAGATAACTGACGCTATGGTAGACAACAATCACAAGCAAACAAAAATGAGAACTACTCGCTGTTGCTCCCCGGCAACGGCGCCATTTGATAAACGCAAATTATCGTAGGTCTAAAAAGTATGTCTCACACAAGGTGGAGACAACTGATGTCAATGCGGCGACCCACAATAAAGTGTATTTAATCAACAATTAACCCACACTAAAGATCAATAAATTAGAAATAATGTGGAGTTAAAATTTATTTTTAACTCTGCATAAATGATGTAAAGGACAAGTATGCAGAGAGTTCGAACACAGGGAGCAAGCAGGGTAATTCAAACAAGTGTGCACAAGTGAGTGTGTGATGTCTACACTAAGCAAGCAAAGAAATTTTTGTGGGTATTTAATTTTTAATTTTTTTATTTTAATTTTTAATTTTGTATTTTGATTTTTAATTTTCTGATTTTTATAATTTTATATTTTATATTTTTTTTTCTTTTTCAATATTGGAATTTAAAACAATGTAATAAAAGACAAGATAGAGTAATTATAAAAATATGCAAAAATCACCAAAAATTCAGAAATAAAATGTTTTTGATACTTTTAGGATTTTTTACTGTTTTTGTGATTTTTAGGTATTTTTCAAAGTGTTTTTGGTATTTTTAAATACTGAAATAAGACAAAACAGTGAAAAAAAAGTGCTGGCTGTGAGTAAAATAGGAATTAAGATTAGCAAACAGCAACCAAAATTTTTCACACTAATTTTCAAATAAAGAGAATGAAATATAGAGCAAATATGAACTGAGTTTGTGTTTTTTGGAGTTTTCTACAATTTTATATAATTTTTTGAAGTTTTTGAGTCTTTTTGAATTTTTAAGGTTTTTCTTTTGAGATTTTTAGTGATTTTTGGACAGACACTAGAAAATGGTAAAACACACAAAATATAATTTTTTTGGAATTTTTCAAAACGTTTATATAATTTTTATGGGTTTTCTAATGCAAACAGTGAAACAAATGCATGTTTTTGATTTTTAATACATATGAAAATGCAATAAAAGTGCAATGTAAAAATGTGGGCGTGAAAGTTCAAGTACACAGGAGCCAAAGTCTATTTTTGTAGAATTTTTGGAGGCCAAATGATAATTTAAATAATTAGAACTAGCATCCAAACATTAATCAGGCCTGGCAGGGGTATAAGTGCAAATATCAGAACTTCCAGGGGCTTACATGCAATTTTCCTCAAAAACTAACACATAAAATTTTCTTTTCAGTACCTAACACCATTACAAAACCCGCAGGGGTTTCCTAGCAAGTTTCCCACCTGGGCGCGTGACTTGCACGCGCCTGGCAAGGATAAAAAAGTAATTATTAAAAACCCCAGGGGCCAACTTGCAATATTCCAAAGATGTAACACTTAATATCCAAGTTTTGGTACTGAAACGAAATAAAACAAAGACCGAGGGCCTCTATGCAAAATGCCCTCAACTCACGTGTGCAGATCACGTGAGGTGACGTGGTAGAGGACCTGTTTGTAAATAAAGTAAGTGCGAGGGTCTACTTGCAAATATTACACAAATTTTTATACTACATGCGGAAGTTTAAGGACTAAACAAAAATACAAAATGCGCAGGGGTCAAGGTGCAAAATACCCCTATTCGCGCGATCCAGCGGCGATGAAGAAGCCACGTGACACGTGGCGCAATCTAGACGGCTGATGACGCTTCGCTTCGACGTCTGAGATTAGATCTCAGAATGAGATCCAACGGCAGCTGGGCTCGGATGATCTGACGGTCGACGCGCGATCTGACGCTCCTCCTCGATTCAACGGTGGCGAAGGCCGGAGCAAGAACTGCGGAGAACTCCGGCGAGCCGAGGGTTCTCCAAGGTGCTGCTCCGTCTCCGGAAGGCTTCTGAGTTCCAAACTGGATCTGGGAGTTCCTCTGGTCCTTCTCTATCTCCTGAGGGGCGGCAAAAGATCTCGGCGACGGCCGAGATGCTCGCGAGAGGGTGGCGGAGCTAGAGACCTCCGTTAGCTCCGACGAGACTCCAAAATGTCCTCCTGGCACGAGTCAACGTGCTTTGACCTGCAAAATCGAGTGAGAGGGTCCAGGGCAAGTTGCCTGGACCCCACGGAGGTGGAATAGCGGCGCGGAACGAAAGGGGGTGACTCGGCCGGAGTTGCGCTCCGGCGAGAGGGTTCGATAGGGTGATTCGATCAATGGGACTTCAAGATTTGATAGGGCTTTTCATCCTTAAGCTAAGGCGAGTTAAATGCTGAAGAAAATGGGGGAGATGGGGCTGCCTCGATGGCCGGAGCTAGAGGGAGAATGATACCTCAACCACCGAAGTTGCGGGAGATGGTGGAGACGCCTCCGACCTCGGTCGCCTTAGCTGAGGGCACTGCGGTGGAGCTGTCACCTCCAGGAGTGTCCTGAGCACGGAAAAGACGAAGAGGGGTGGACCGAAGGTGTTCAAACCGGGGATGGAAGTGGTGGGTTCGTATTTGAAGAATGGTGGATGCGTGACTTCGAGGCAAAGTCACGGGCGCGGGAAGGAGATCTAGGGAGATCAGGTAGGTCGGCGATGGAGGTGGATCTACAGGGAACAAGTCCCATGAAGGAAGCGACGGCAGAGGGTGTATGGTGCAACCTCGAAAAATCCACCAAGGCAGGGGAAAAACGAGGCACGCGAGCTACAGAGGAGGGTAGGTCAGACTGTTGACCCGCCGGCCAATAGTCGGAGGCACCTGGTTGGTCACGTGGACCAACCAGAAAAAAAGATTTCAGAAAAGTTTTATTTAATTCGTTTAAAAATAGAAAATAGCCGAATTATTTTTTGGTTATTAAACAAAAAATGCTTAAAATTTTATGTAGTATTTTATTATGATTTTTAATTAATTTTATGAGGTATATTTTGATAAGTTTACTTTTATACCCCTTATATAGGTATATTATCTATAAATTTTATACTTTATTTTTATTTTTATGTATTGTAATTGTATTATTTTCGTTTCTTATTTTATAAAATTATAAAATACTTTTATACATGTAAGCATATTTTTATTTTATTTTTATGATGTGTTTTGTATATTTAATAAAATAGAAGTGTAGTTTATATAGGTTTGGAGTATAGGTATTATACCTGTATGATCTATACTTGTTGATTTTTATTTTGAGTTTTCTTTGCACTTTTGTTCTGATTTTGATACCCATAATTATTATAAGTAATATTTACAACATTATAAAAATCTAAGAATGTAAAAATAATGAATAAATAATGAATTGAATATTTTAATCTGTACACTTACACATTGTGGGTCCAGAACTCAACTTTCAAACCGTAGCTCCGCCAAATGCGAAACCACCGCCATTGGATAGATTATTTTATTCTATATACAATCAAAGGTGAGTATGCTGCATTTGGAGTTTTCATTTATGAGATACGGGTCTGGGAAGTTGGCATTCTGGATTTTTATTCAGACCATAACTTTTTATCTGTACATTATTTCTCAGTGAAATCAATTTTGTATTTTTCTTTATTTAATTATCTACAACTTTCATGTACAAAATTTCTTTATTTGATGTATAAAATGTGGAACCAAAAATAGGTCCCAAAATGAATAAAGAATGAATAGCATAAAAGGAATTTGTGTTGCATTTTGGCCCTTATCTCCCCCTACTTAATTCCTTGTCGACCTATTCATCAAGATGCCTAGGTCTCGGGGTTTCGGGTCATAAAATATTTACAAAATTTTTATTCTTTTTCTTTTCTTTTACTTATTCTATAATTTTGGCCTTAATTACAGTATTTTATACACTAATGTGATGCACATGCATGAATGCTAAGATGATGAAATAATTGATATTTACAGGCATTTGCTAGGGTTTTTGGTGCCAAAATGATAGAATAAAGATGATGAAATGTGGATTCATCAGCAGTCAAGACATGAATCGAATCCATCGCCGTAGAGCGAGAAATCATCCATGAAGACCTCCAAGCACTCCCCCACCATGTTCGAAAAGATAGACAACATGCATCCTGAAAAGTCGCAGGGGCATTGCATAGCTCAAATGGCATGCGTCTGAAGGCGTATGTGCCTAAGGGACAAGTGAAGGTGGTCTTGTCTTGGTCCTCTGGCGCAATGGCCACCTGATTGTAGCCGGAGTACCCATCTAAAAAGCAGTAGTGGCTCTTTCCTGCCAGTCTCTCAATGATCTGATCTATAAAGGGCAGGGGGAAATGATCCTTCTTGGTGGCCTGGTTGAGTCGTCTGTAATCCACACAGATCCGCCAAGAAGTGGGTACCCGGGTAGCATCTCCTCTCCGGACTCCGTAACCACTGTAGTGATGCCCGTCTTCTTGGACACCACATGTAGCGGACTGACCCACTTGGAGTCGGAGATGGGGTAGATAAAATCGGCGCTCCACCACTTCGAGATCTCCTTCATGACAACCTCTCTCTGATTCGGGTTCAGACGCCGCTGGAACTCACGCGACGGCTTTGCCTCATCCTCGAGATAGATGTGGTGAGAGCACAGAGCCAGACTAATCCCCTGGAGATCTGTTACACTCCATCCTATCGCCTTGCGGTTCTTTTCAAGAACCCCCATCAGACGGGATTCTTGCTCTTCAGTCAAATCAACGGAGATAATGGACTGGGAACATCTCATGCTCACCCGCAAGGAACCTATACTTCAACGATGCTGGTAGTGGCTTCAGCTCTGGACAAGTCGGTGCTGGCAAATCCGGCTTCTGAAGAATCCGCGTGTATGCTGCCAAATCTGCTCGGGAAATGAGAGCTCTCTCTCTCGCAAACTGGATCTGGGGAAGGCTGCTCAACTGGACTGTCTCTACTCTGCATGGCATCAACCTCCTCCCTAGCTGTAGGCTTAGAAGAAGTCAGATCAGGTATAAGCTCATCAAACTCTGCCCAATCAAAATCTGACTCCGAGGGATCTGTATCATCATCAAATAACTCTGTCTCGCGGTCACGAACCAGATCTGCTGACTGAAAAGTATCCTGGACCAGGAATGCACTCTCCAAGCTCTCCTTTGCTGGCATCTCTGCATCAGCGAACTCTGAAGGTGAGAGGATGGCCTGTGCGTCTGGATCTGCCCAAACTACCTCGTCATATGTGATCACAAAATCACAATCCTGGTGGATAACTGGCATTGCATCTGTCATCTGCTCTGAATCGGAAGTAGTCTCTGAGCAAGCCTGAATCTCTGACTCTGATGTCCTCGGTCGTCTCTATTCGTACACTCTCGCCCTCGACGCGAAAGTATACCTTCCTGGTATCATGGTCGGTCACTGCCTTGGTTGTGGCCAAGAACGGGCGACCTAGAATGATGGGGGTATCGGTCACAGATTCAGGGATCTCCATGTCCAACATAACGAAGTCCACGGGGAATTGCAGACCCTGAATCGTGATGACAATGTCCCTCAGCAACCCCTTCGACCTCTTGACAGATCGATCAGCAAACTGAAGGACTATCCTGCTTTGTCGAAGAGCGCCCAACTCGAAGCGGTCGAGAAGGGTTGCTGAAAGTAGGTTGATCGAAGAACCGCTATCTAATAGAGTGCGGTCGAACCTCTGCTCTCTGATGTGGCATCTGACATAAGGGGCTCCAGAAATCTGGCCTCTTGGCCGGCAGACAGTTCTGAATTGCGAAACACGTGGCTCTGGTCAGCACATGGATTTCTAACTGGTGGTTCCTCCTCTTCCTCCTACTGTGGTCCAGTCTCTGAGCGATCTCTGGAGTAGAGGGATGTGCTGCAAGGCCTCCTGAAGAGTTAGCTGAATGTGAAATCTGTCGATCATCTGCTGGCTGAACTCTTCCTGCTGTCTCTTTTTGGGATTTTCGGTTTTCTTCCCCTTCCCAATGTGGAGTGCTCTAGGGAAGGGGATCACAGGGTCCTTCTCAGATGAAGGACTAGGAGAGGGTCTCGGCTGCTCAAGCACGGCAGAATCCACACATACATCATCGTGCACCCATAGGTGGATTAGAATAAAATAAACCCTTTCCTTTATTGCCAGATAAGTCTTGAGATACATGAACAGAAGGAAAGGACTACAGGACTCAGCCAAGAAGTAAAAATGGTGGCATCAGCACCACCCTCGGCATGATCGCGGCATCAGTACCACGCTCTGGCTCGGCAACAATGGTGGCATCAGTACCACCTCCTCCATCTGGTGAAACGACGACCTCAGTACCGCCGGTGGGATCAGCATCCATGGTGGCGTCAGCACCACCGTCATCATCTCTCGCGGCATCAGTACCGCGCTCCTGAAGTAGCATGGGAACGTCGCTCAGATGAGGCGCCGCCTGCTGGCGTCCTATGGCTTCTAAGTATGACAAAATCAGTATCAAACAGATATGCAGACAAATCACCAAATGTATCACTAAGAGTGGCATACTCTGTGAAATCTACCTGCTCGGACTTCCTCTTCAGATTGTTCAGGTTCGGCTCGATCTGGGCAGGGATGGCGGCCTTCCCTCTCACTATCTCCCGCACCTCCTGGCAGAACTCATCCATCTCCCGTCTGAAAATAGCTTGCTGATCGGTAAGGAGGCGGGCTATGTCATCTAAGGTGGGGTTCTCATAGGATGGCCCATGAGAACCTGACGGGTAGCCTCTCTGGTAGTGAGGTTGTTGCTGTGTCTGGTGCTGCAGGTGAGAGGGGTATGACTGGGGATGATACTGCTGCTGCTGAGGCTGATCGCGCCTCCAAGACTGTCCCTACTGATAGGGACGAGGACCATACTGTGAGGACTGCTGCTGCTGCTGCTGGTGTACTAGGGGCTGCTGCTGGTGGTGATCTCTCTGATAGTTGTACTGGCCACCCTGACCTGAAGGCTGCTGCCGGGAGCTGGCACCTCCGGCCGACCAACGGAATCCGGGATGGTCTCGTCGGATACCCGGCTAGGGTCGGTCGTGCCAAATCCCGTTGACGTCCATCAACGGCTCAGGCTCGTAAGAGGGGCGGGAGTACTTCCAGAGGCTGATCCTCCTGGTAGACCACCATCTGTGTGTCATGAGATGGTGGTGACTGGTAAGAGGGTTGCGGCTGCTGGTACGGCTCCACCTGTACAAGGTGAACCTGTCTAGGCTGATGGTGGCTGGAGCGCTGGGACGAGCTGCCGGTGCTACTCGAATCGCCTCGTTCCTGAAGACGGGGTTGGGAAGCCGTCTGTGCCTCTTAGAGACACATGAGGTGTGTCTTCAGTCACTCAGAGTCTGTGCCATCTGCTCCATCTGTGTGATACCCTGGCACTGCTTCTTCTTTATGATCTCCATCCGGTCCAGCTTCTCGCTGATGATGCCCATATCGGCGGCTGTGGACTCGGCCTCTGCTGCTGTCGCCGACGAAGTAGAAGGATCGGCGTCGACCCGTGCTATCCTCTGGTACTGCATGGACTATGGCTGGGGGCGTCCTTGTGTGTAGAGTCGGGTCTGGGACATCACTGTGTAGTTCTCGGACATCTCCTCGTAGATGGCCCAGACCTGATCATGGTCCTTGGCGAAGTAGGACCCCCCACAAGAAGCGTTCACCAGGCCCTGCAGCTCTAGTGTCAACCCGCAAAAGAAGCTCTGAACAAGGTTCGTCTTCGAGATGTCGTGGTGCGGGCATCTGTCGGTAAGCTCTCTAAACCTCTCCCATGCCTCGTGGAACTGCTCATTGAGGAGCATGGAGAAGTTGCTGATCAGGGCCCTCGCTGTGTTCGTCCCCCGAGTGGATAGTACTTGTTTAAGTACTCGGTGCGAAGCTGCTCCCAGGTATATACGCACTTCCCCAAGTGCTTCAGCTAGGTGGCTGCTCTATCGGCCAGTGAGAAGGGGAAGGTAATCATGCGGATGGTGTCCTCGTCCACCTGTCTGTCGTGGACTGTGCTGCAGATCATCAGAAACTCCTGAAGGTGGAGATGGGGCTCCTCAGTAGCCAGCCCATGGAACCGGGGAAGAAGTTGCAAGGTGTTCGGGGGGAACTTGAAGTCCCCCGCGATAGCTGGAAGTACCACCCAACGGTACGTCAAAGTCGATCCGGGGTTGTGCAACTTCCGCATCGGTCTCGGAGGCCCAGCTGCTGCTGTTGCGGCTGCTGCCGCACCATCGGGTATGTCCTCGCGCTGCTCGCTATCGGCTCTCATCTGTTCCATCTCTCTCCTCATCTCAATTATAAATGCTCCCTGATCCCTCAACTGATGCTGAACTGAGTTAAGGGAGGCGATCAGGGTGGAGTTGATCGCACCCTGGTCCAGGACAAATGTCTGCTCTCCTCGGGGACCTCCAGTGCGGTCATCACTGCTGCCGGCCATGGTCTCTGCAAAGGCAAAAGACCCAAACTCAGCTGCCGATAAATCAGGCTGCTGTCTCTCATCTGGCTCAGATAACTCAGGAATGGTAGAAGGGTGGTCAAGGGGGAACAGGACGGAGTCGGACTCAGGTTCAAAGAGTGGGTCTGAGCTCTCACGAACCGACCTAGATGAGTGGGCTGAAGTGCTGAAAAGCGGTGCAGCCAGATGCTGCCTAAGAGACCTCCTGCCCATCATCGTGATCTGGCGAGTCAGGTGGATGGGATCTGGTAACAAATATGATCAGCAAGCAAACCCTGGATTTACCTACTCAACACGAGCTGAAGACCGTAAGAGTTAGGTAAATTATCTTGTCAATTTTTATTAGGTGATCAAGTCAAGATAACAGAGCGGTTACGTGACCTGTTGGGATTCCAATCCGTCGACCAGACTGTCCCGTATAAAAGGTCGGTAGTCTGATCGAGGCTCGGATATGGCTCTATCCTAGTGTGCGAGTCACTCTCTCGCTCAAGCAAACCAGACAATGAGGGGGTTGCTCTCCCCAAGACAAATTTTTATGGTGAGTGTCTTTTAGGGTCAAGTTGAGTTAGCAGTCCCAATTTTATAGTTTTTTTTAATATTTTTCAATAACAAACAATCTCCTAACAAAATTTTCGGTTCTCCTGATTATTTTAATCCAAAACAAGAGGAAGAAGACGAAAAAGCCGATGCGCGAAAACCAATGATGCATGTAGAGTAAGAAATGCGTACCTGACTCCAGCAGTCTACATGCAAAATGATCCGCGCAGAATTTAAAGACTGAAATAAAACTACCTAAATGATGCATGCGGAAATCTGAGCCCTAAGCAAGCAGTTCTACTCGAAAGAACGGTTAGTCAACCACCAACCTTCAATCCAAGAGTCCGGTCTAGGCTCACCCCTCCTCTTCTCGACAAATCGAGTTCAGGAGCAGCGCTTGACAGGGCGGGCTCGCGGCACGTAGGCTCGAAGGTAGTGGATCAACTAATTTTTTAGATTTTTATTATTGGTCCAATTAATCGATCTATAGGTACAGGCAAAGTTATTAATGTGTGTGGACCTACTTATTTATGTCACAATCAAGTAAAAATCCTAAGGCTAGGGACTGAAAACTGCGAGAATCAGAAAGGCAGGAAATAAACGTTAAAGAAGAAGCGAAAATCGCAAAAAACTGTAAAAAAACTGAGGGGTCCCCCGAGCACACCGGTGCTCGATGAAATAGACCCCGAGAGTCTCAAAAGTCTGGCTGAGTGTCCTGTTTTATTACAACAATAGTTCAAATAAGCTGAAAAGAAAACCTAATCTACTCTAAGCTAATCCTCCCGTACTCTGATGTCTCCTCACGCTCTCCTGCGGCTCCGTGTAGAAGGAAACCGCCTCCGATTGTCGCGGTTGCGTCGGCCCCTCGAAAGTCGCCGCCTCGGTCCTCAGGCCCTCGCAAGCAAACAGGCAGAGTGTATCAGACAAGGTTATTTGGAAAATTATATAAATGAATGATATATATACAAAATATGCACAAAGCCGTGAAAAAGAAAACCACGGGAAAAAATAAAAAAGCGACTACTAAGCCGTGCTCCCCGGCAACGACGCCATTCTGATGACCGAAAAATGAACCAAGCGATTAAGGAATAAAAATAACTCGGGTCGTTGCAACCTCAATCACTCGAGAAATCAATCAGTCGATCAAGAAAATATAAGGAACAGACCACCAAACGGAGAAATCAAACACGAAAATCAAATAGTGGTCCTGGCTATGAGATTAGACTGCTGTAGCACCCAAGGTCGGACTCAGGGAGCACGAGTTGGCCTTGCGGCCTACGAAGTAGTCGGAAATGAAAGAAATAGAAACAAATATTTTTTGGTGGCTTTTTAATATTTTTATATTTTTTTTGGATTTTTAATTATGAAGGAAAACAATAAAGAGGGTAAAAACAATCACATTCAACCAATTATTTAAATGCTAAAAAATGGTCCAAAAATTCCAACAAAAATATTTTTAGGTTTTATGGATTCTTTTACTGTTTTTGGTGAATTTTTGAGGATTTTATAATTTTTATGGAATTTTCTAAAAATCAAAGAAGGCAGAAACAAAGGCAAACTGTCCAGTCAGGCTTGGAGGACCAAAATAAAATATAAAATGATCATGTCAAAGCCTGAAGGTATTTTTCATGAGAAGTATAAACAACAAGGAAAATTCAGAAGAAAAGTTTATGAATTTTCTATGATTTTTTAGAATTTTTATGAGTTTTTAACAGTTTTCAATTTTTAGGGTTTTTATAAATCCAAAAATAGTCAAAATTGCATAGAAAATAAAACACACCAAAACTAACAACTCCTAATTTTTTTAGAATTTTTGAAAGAGTTTTAATATTTTTTTGGGATTTTATAATCTGAACAGACAGAAAAACAAGGGTTTTTGAATTTTTAAAATACTAAAAAGGCTAAAAATATTCCCAAAAATTGGTGAAAAATTCTACACAGTGGCAGGGGCCACGTTTCCAATTTTCACGCAATTTGGACTTGATTTGGTATTTTATTAAAATCAAACAACAAGGCACAATGCACAGGGACCTAGATGCAATAAAACATGTTTCCAAGGGATAAAATGTAACAAATTTAAGAACCTGGGGGTCCCTCGTGCAAAATTTCCAAGTTCTCATGCGCAAAGCACGTGTACTGGGCACGGAGGGACCTATATGCAATAAAAATTACTTCTAGGGACTTATTAACAACAGGTGCTAAAAGTCTAAGGAAGAAATTACAAAATGTCCAAGAAATTCAACACATGTCTAATAAAACCACGCACAGGGGTATGGATGTAAATATTAAAAACTAAATTTCATTCCATAACACCTTAAAATATCAGCCCATACATTGCAAATTCACCAAGAAAATCACGTGACGATGTACGTGCTCCACGTAGACAGGGGTATAAATGCAAATAAACTAAGCACGAGGTCCTAAGTGTAAATGTTCCAGAATAAAAACAACTGCAAGAAATATTTACATGACTAGAACGTAAATGACAAACAAGAGGAGCATAAGAGTAAATTACCCCTATTTATTATCCGAGGGTTGAGGGGAGGCCACGTGGCTGATCTGACGGTGTAGAGACACTGGCAACCCTTCGATGAACACTGGCTCTGATCCAACGGATGGAGGCTTGCCACGTATATGATCGGACAGTGGAGATGCGCTGCGGCTAACCCTCGTTGGCTTGGACGGTCCGGATCGAGCCTCCAAATGATCTGACGGTGACGGCTGCTCCTCAAATGAACGGATCAGATCCAAACTGGAGCTGCGGGGCTGAACGGACGGCTCTGGAGGATGCTCCAAGAACAGGTGGCCAGCGAAGTTCGCCGGCCCAGTACTCACGCTGGGCTCCTCCTCGGCTGCTGCTGAGGTGCGGAATAGATCCGTCTTGACGTTCCGCAGCTGATGCGCCTATCCGATGAGGCCGGGAAGCTCCGAGGAGCTCCGACGACGACGGCGGAGCTTGGGCTCCTGTGCTCGAGGTGTGGACCTCCAGATGAGGTCTCTTTGACCTGAAAAGCGACACATAAAGCACACTAGGTCAAGGGCAAAGTGCCTCGACCCTGTAAGGAGCGAAATGGGTGCGTGGGTGAAGTGGGGCGGAGACCTCCGGTGAAGCGTCGGCGAGGGAGGTCGGGACACCTGCTCCGGGGCGAGTCAGGGGGTGTGAGTGGGTGTAGAACGTGAAGAGGAGTCTCGCAAAGGTGTGGGTGTCGTCCGATGATCGAGTCGAAACGTAGGGTGATGTGAATTGATAGGAGAGGGCGGAAGATGGATTTGGGCGAAATCCGAAATTAGAGAAATATGGAAAGAATTAAGGGTACCTGATGGATGTGGACGATTGGGAACGAGCTCCTGGAGCTCTGGTCTTCGCCTCGAGGGTCGTCGATGGCCCGAGGCTCGGGCGCAACTCTTAGTGCTAGGGTCCGAGAAGAATGGGAGTCGGACGCGACGTCGAGGCACGGACCCCTAAGATCCACCCTGGGCGTGGGTCTCAGATCTACAAGGAAGGATTAGGACCCGGGGTTTAGGGTTTTAGTGATCGGATCAGCTGAGGAAAATAGGGCGAAATCGGGTCCGGCGCTGGATCCGCTGAGGAAGAAGGTCCGCGGGGGAGTTGACCGGGGGTCAGCATTCCCCGTGGACCAATCAGATTATTTCGATTTTAAATTATTTGGAAATTCATTTAAAAATAGTAAATGACTTATTTTCGAAAAATTCCAAACATGAAAAATGTTTATTTATTTTCAAACTATTTTTTAGTGATTTTTATTTATTTTTTTGAAATATAATTTAGGTATTTACAAAATATTATTATTATATACATGTATATACATATGTATTTTTGATTTTTGATTTTTAATTATTTATTTTTATCCAAATTATTCCAATTTTATATTTTATTTATATATAAGATAAAATTTGGAATAATATGGTAATTTTATTTTATTTTTATTAATTATTTACAAGGGTGAAATAAAGTTTCATTTATATACATATATGGTATATATACAAGGTGGCTATTGGTTTTTATTTTATTTATTTTTATTTTTATTTTATTTTTGTGATTTTTATTTTATTTATATACATTATGGAATATGAGATGAGAAAATCTTTTTTATTGAATTTTTATTTATTTATTTACAAGGAGAAAAAATAGAGATGTGGTTTTATGTATATGGTGTATATACAATGATGAAGGGGTTTTTAATTCCTTTCTAATTGCTTTTATTTTTCCATTTTTATTTTGATTTTATATTTACAGATATATACATATTTACACAAATGCATTTTTATTACATTTAGAGGAAAATATTTTTTTATTTATTTACATGTATATGTACAAACATATGAGTTGCCCTATCTCCCTCTACTTGGTTCTTTTTGCGGTCAGGCCCATGCTGAGCCCTCCCTTGGGATTAGATCGCTCAATATTTATTCTAAATATTTCCCTCTTTTTCTTTTATTTCTTTATTCTTTTATTTATGCACAAAAATATGTTAATAGTGCATATTCACACAATGCATGCTATTTGACAATTATTATTATTATTTACAGGAATATACATGTGTTTTGCATGGGTTTTGTAGCTAAAATAAAAGAATAAAGAGTGGTGAATGGGTATTCATCACCTACCCAATTAGGTATGAAAGCGAATGTAAATATATTCGTATCCCACCATTATCATTTCATTATATATATATATATATATATATATATATATATGGTGCACTTGAATTGAGGTGGCACCTTTCCTTGATTTTGGAAAGGTGTCAATTTCAGCCATTGGATGGTAAATGTGCGTTGGAGATTAAAACCACCATGGTATAATTGTTGGTTTTGGTGTAACAAAGCTTCCTAAAATTGAGGATATATTAAATTAATACTTTATAAGTACAATCCACGTCATCGAATATACTATATTTAGACAAGCCCGATAAGTGCGTGTTGTATATTTCAGAAATATATGATGGAATAAATGCTTGCGTTTTGAAATAATTGTTATCAATTTACAAAAGATTGATATATTTTACAATCACTTGCTGTAAATTACAAAAATAATAATCACTGATGTACGAAAAAAGATCAAATTCGACACAAAATAGTATGTTCTGTATAGTTGTGTTTCCTAAAATATAGGAGGCTTTTAATGGTATAATTAATTGATTTACACGTGGAAAATATTCCTACAATGATGGGATTTTTGTTGTAACTATATTTCCTAATATATCAGATGGGGTAAATTCCGAACGCATTATATATGCTACACATCATACGTATATTGTTTTAGGAGGTTTAAATAAGGGATGTATTTTTAATTCTTAAATTGAAAAAATGCACATTGTAGCATACACTAAAACTCATTTTCTTCCTAATTCTGTAGAAAACGATGTTTGTATTGTAAATTTTGTAGTATCTTTTGGAAATGGCATTTGATTTATTTTGAAAAATTCTGCAGTTTTCTTTGAGAACATTCTGTCGGAGCAAAGTTTGTAAATTGTGATATTGTTTTGTAAATTTTACGATCTCTTTTGTAAAATGATTGTGATTTTTGTAAAATAGATTTCTTATTATTAATATATAAAGTTTTTTAAATGTCCATCTATTACAATATCGTAGGTCTATCAAAATTCGTCATCCACTGTAAAGTATGTGTAGCTTTGGTAAAATCCATGCTCTCATTGTAACAATTATGTGTGTCTGCAAAATAAAAGAATCAATCAGTAATTTATCATTTATTCTTTAAAGAGGATAACATGAAAAATGTGAAATGTAAAATGAACGTAGGTAATGTAAAAATACTGGGTGCATGTTTGAACTTGCGGCGCAGAAGTCGTTTAAATGTAAAATATACCATGGCATTGCAAAATGAGATAATGAAATGTAAAATAATCATATGTATTGTAATTATTATATCGTATTGTTAAAATTAACGCAATCAAAATCACAGAACATAAAAATTTCATGCGTATAAGTCATTAATGCAATTAAAAAGAACTTAACTTAAAATCGGATGCATATATACATGTTGTGTAATCTATATAGAGGAGAAACAAGATCTCTAATCGAGGACGATTGCATATTGGATCGATATGGAGTCAAAATCAAAAGAAAAACTAAAATCAAAATTAAAAATAAAAGCAATGTAAAGTAACTTGGATCTCAATCAATGGATGAATCAAAAATTACTAAGAATATGAATAAAGTATAAAGAACAGTCAACCAGTTCCTACCACTCAACCATCATCGTCATGCACCCCGTCGTCTTTGTCATACACCATCATCTTCAAGCGTAGCCACGGCCTCTACATCGAGTGTTGACGAAGAAGAGAGAGAGAGAGAGGATCCTTACCGAGTTTTTCTTTTGGAAATTCGAGAGACCCAAGATCATGATGGATGTTATATTTAGAAATTAAATTCGAGTAATTAATAAGCAATGGGATAATGTCGTAATCAAATGGAATATTCCAATTTTTTTTTCTAAAAATAGCGATTTGGAGGTTGTTTCGACAGTGGTTTTGGATTTAATTTAGTGGTTTTGTTAACCACCGTTGATCTCAATCGGAAGGCTCTTAAGAGGTGTCGCGCCATACTCATGGTAAGGTGGCACCTCAATTCAAGTTTTCCCTATATATATAAACTTTCGTATTCATATTCATTTTAAAATGGGTGTGAATATGGATATCACTTTGACATTCGCTAACATTCATATTCGTATTCATATATTCGTTTTCGTACGTAAGTGTACTTATATATTTGTTTATAAATGTTTGTAACACCATTTTATGAGTGCATTCACCATTGTTGATATAATTGTTATGAAATTACTATGTTTAACATATCTATTGTATGCGTAAATCATGTTAACATGTGAATTTTAATTAATCTATTAAATATTCTGTTATTATTTGTATCTGATTCGTATTTGTTTTATATTCATATTCCTTTTAAAGGATATGGTAACACATTTCTCACATCTGTCAGTTTTGTATATGTATTCGTATTTTAAAATGGATAAGGATACAATTATACCTATATCCGTATCTGTATCCGACCATTTTCATCCCTATACCCACTGCACAACCATATATGCACATGGTTGAATTGTAGGAAAACAAACTCTATGCATACGTCCATTAAATTAAATGGAAGGGCATGTAGAAATCCAACAGTATTCTCATAATTATTGGTAGACTCATGAGTAAATGTGCATGTGGAATTCCTATGAGATGACAACACTACTAAAATATCAGCAGAAAGAGACGATAATGGTGAGTACGACATTCATTATTTAATTTCATGATCATTCAACTGTATTTTCATTTCAGATCGATAATTGATTTACTTTATCAGTTTGTTTTCCAGCAAAGAAGCAATATTGCCTCTGATAGTTTAATTTCCTCTAATTCCCTCCTTTCACCAACTAGTCCCGTTCTTTGCACGATGTGTGCACTAGTATATCTGTATCCGAGGGCATCTCTAAGATTTTTTCATTTTATTTTTGGAACAACCCCAATAAAAGCTCTAAAAAGGAAGATATACACGTGGCCTCCATGCCTGATGACGCCCGAGCCATAGCCAGAATTGGCACCGAGCCTCGACCTCCTCTGAACCTAGCCTGCACACGTGTAGCGCGGGTGTACGCTGGGTAATTTGCACATCATCCCCGCTGGCTTCATCATATTGCATACAAGTCCTCAAGGCACATACTTCGCGTACGCGCCTAAGATATTTTATAGGAAGGCCCCACCGATTTTCAAGAATTACAGAAAGGCCCCTGCACATAAGGGAAATTTACAATTGGGTCCCTCCGTCTTCTTGAAATTACAAATAGGTTCCTCCATTGACCTATTTGTGATATTTATCAGTTTATTTTCATGCATTTTTATTACATTTATACAATTGCATTATTTTGATCATATCTTGAGCATTTTAATTCCAAATCGAACGATTACAGCTTCATTTTTAAGCTTGCTTCATCCTCTATCTAATAGCATATTTAATTTCATGATTTGATACTTAACTGAATTTAATCATATTATCTCCATGTCTTTAATCTAAATGTCATTAATTATCGTTATTTCTCAATCTGGCGCTAAAATCGACCCTTATTTTATTACTCATGTATATAATTATTTTTGGCATATTTGCGCATACCTATATATTTGCATAATTATTTGTTTTGCATTTCACGTTGCATCTTATATTAATAGCATAAAATCAAATAAAAACTGCATACATCATATCAATCGTTTCTACATCATGTCTTTTGCATTTGCATATCATTTTGCGTACATATTGTATATGCATATGAAGACCTAGATTTTAGAATTTAATTTAACCAATAATTTTCGATAAATAGACTAGGAGGCTCGTGTCCATGTGTTCGACCTTGGTAGACTAGCCAAGTAAGATAACTTCAACATATTTGAAAGGGATCTTTGCTGAATAGAAATCTGTCTCGTGTACTATAATAATATAATATTATTAAAGAGGTATTTTTCAAGCTTATCGGATAAGTCCCATTGAACCCACATATATGGGACCTTTCAAATGAGGTAAACCTTCTTTTGAGATTGTAAAGACTGCTATCAATTTTGGTAAAAACTCTGTAACAATTTTATAAAAGTATAAACTGCATATTGTAAAAAAATGATTTTGTAAAATATAGCTTCCAAATTTAAATTAATATTTTCATCTAATATAATAATATTTTTATATTTTTATTTCACTATAAATGTTGTTTTAATATTTATTATTAAGTCCATGAAATAAGAGTTTGTAAAATACAATGGAAAGATGCCTAAATTGACAACGGCTCACCATATATATGGTGAGATCCCACCTCATTTGAATTGACAGTGGCACACACACACACACACATTTTTTAATTTTATTTCACCTCACCATATATATGGTGAGATTCCAACTCATATAAATTGGTAGTGGCAAGCGCGCACACGTAGACATACACACACATACATATTTTTATAATTTTATTTCACCTCACCATATATATGGTAAGATCCCACCTCATATAAATTGACAGTGGCATACACACACACACACACTCACGCACATACACACTCACGCACGCACACACGCACGCACACACACACACGAGGAGTCAACATGCTTATAGGATTATTTGATGTAGTTGGACATCTAAGGAGGCCATATTGTGCCTCGAGTATTATCTATCCCCTTTATGAAAATTTTAAGCAGAACACAATCAATCTGAAAACAAGATCAATCTACAAGCTAACCATGCTCAAGAATTCCTTCTTACTGTTCATATTGATGGCCTTGGAACACATATGTCACTCATTGAGTATTGTACTATTCTCAAACATCGTCTTATAATTCCTTTATTCGCAAATGATGAGGCATGTCTACTATGCCGTAAATCCTGCCTAGATGCTTTTAAGGACATGCAATTCATTATCGTGAACTCTTAGATTTTAAATATAGATATAATCTTGTCAGGGATGTCCATTATTATGTACTCATGCATGCTGAGGTTGCTTCCAAGAAAGAAACACATGTGAATTTTTTACTGATCCACAAGAAGGAAGATCAACACTCAGTTCAATATATGTTTTAATATTGGGACGGGCTGAGGAAAACATGCATGTGTTGATTTGATTGGATTTTATCCATTGGTGGGTCTGATAAGTGGTGATTTTATAGCGAGATACGCTGCACAAAAAGCTGCCTCAACTAAGGTTGTTAAGCATGAGAAGGCTTGTATTGACAATCAACATGTTTTCATCCCTTTCGATTTTGATACCTTTGGGTTCTTGACAACTGAAGTGGCGGAGCTCGTCAAAAGCGTCCAAAAATTTATGCATAGCAATGTTATGGTTCTCATATCGATGGATGTCGTTGTTCAAAGAATTATATTGTCATCCAGAAGGAATTGATGGCACAACTTATTGCCCGTCTTCAATCAATCTCTATGTAAAACTAAAACCTTTTAGTAACTAATGATGGTTTTAATATAGTTTAATGTAAACTCATCATTTCCTAACTATTAGAGGTTTTTGCACGGAACAAAGAAAATTGGGTTTTTTTAAAAAAACAAAGGGGATATATGGATCACAGATCATTCTTTATTCAAAGCATGTCCCAATTGATGTGTCCAATGACGCTCTGTCTGAAGTATGTATCCGTATCATATGCTAATTTTTTTTACCTCTGAGCGGTTCATACCCGACCTTTAAATCGTTGTGTAGATCTTTCGGGTCATCCTCTTGAGATGGCATGTGTGTTCAACGTGACATAATAAGTTTGTTAGAATTTAAATAATATCGCACTTTTCTATATTGTGATTTAAATTCATTTACACAGCAATCAACTGTAGGACATCATGTCTTCCATCGTCCAAATACGTATTCTAATTTACTAACGTCGCATCTGCATATTCCCATGTCATGGATTGCCATGTCTATCCTTAGGACATGTTCGTTTGGAGAATAAACACTGTAATAAGGGGTTAATTATCTGTCTGATACAGTTCTTAAGAGGAATGACTATTCCCACTCACATCTCATTATTTCACCTTATTCCACCTTACTCATGTCTTTATTCCACGTTACATATCTTTATTCCATCTTATTCTCATTATTCCTATCTTTCCAGCCGAGAATATATCCTTATTTTCCTTATTTTCCATCATTATTCCTACTTATTCCTGAACCAAATGCCCCTCAGTAGACATGGCCAAAGTGTGAAAAGGTTCTAAACCTCCAGTCCAGGGTTCGGGCCGACCCATGAGCCATACTACAAGGCTCAAGCCCGACCCATGCCTGAATGTAAAGTATTTTTTTCTCATTTTTAACTTAATTTATAGAGATAAATAAGTTTTTTGAGCATCACCTAATCATTTTAAATCTAAGTTACCATAATAAATGTTACGTGATATGTAAACTATAAAAAATGATGTAATATTGACAATATAAAATAAAAACACGAAGTATATTATACTACATGTATGTAAATTGCAATTTTTAATATATATTTTTTATATTTGCGAGCTGGATCGGGTCAAATCGGGCGGGATTTTGCGGCACACGTCTACGGTCCGCCCAGTTGACGGGCGTACCAAAGAGTGGGCTGAGTCAGACTGGCCCATTAACGAAATCTCTTGGCCCAAACTCGACCCATGAGCATATGGACGGACAGCCCCGACCCATTGACCATATCTTATCCTTATCCTCGGTACAAATAAGAAATTTTGAGAAGTTCTCCCTGACATAACTGGGAGAACATAGAGCGGCAAGCAATCAATTGGCAGTCGAAACATCATCTCATTGAAGAACATGCGTACTCTATTGTCCACAATCTCCTTCACAACAAGAGGAGATGCACACAGGGCCATCCCCGAGGCTAGTTTCCAAGTGCAATGGTCCAGGACCCATCAACTTTAGGAGTCTATTTTTACATGTATTCAACCTTCTAATTCAGAAAAAATAGTATATGTCATAATGAGGTCTTGTAGAATCACTTTTTTTAGTAAAACAACTCACCGAAAAAAGAGCTCTTGTGGAATCGAGTTTTTCGATGAAACAACTCGTTGATAAATAAACCCTTGTGTAGGGTGGAGCATGGGCCGGGCTCGGGTCGGGCCCAACCTAGCCCATCCTAGGCCCATTTAGGAAATCGTGCCCACAGACCGGGTCCAAGCCTGCACATTTTTCATCAATTGGGCCCAAGCCCGAGCCCAGCCTGACTCATGATGGGTCAGGCCAGCTCGCGAATCCATGGGGAGGGAGGGATGCGGTGGAGGGCGGGAGAGAGGGGGGAGACGTCAAGTCGACGGTTTCCGGCTGGAGGTGGAGAAAGAAGAGAGGGAGAGGGAACACGTGGTGGTGTTGGCTCGCTGGGTGGTGAGGAAAGGAGAGAAATAGAGGATGGGGTGGCGATGGGCGACGCTGGGTGGGGAGGGAGGGAGGAAGAGGAAGGGAGGAGGTGATGCGACCCGAGGCACGATGCGAGGTAGAGGGGGACCGCGGGGGAACCTAGGGAGGGAGGAGGCGACACGAGGGGGATAGGGGCCATGGGCCGACGGAGCCGCGGATGGCTACACGTGGCGTCGAAGGCTTGAAGCTTTGGGAGTTGGGTTCTGGCAAGGGCGGAAGGCGGTACTTGGGAGGGGAGGGGAGAATCAGGGAATAGGATTCGGGTCGGCCCGTGGGCTTCGGGTTCGAGCCCATGCAAACCCGAGCCCAACCCGAATAGCTAGATGGGCCAAATTTGCAACCCATGCCCGCCCATTAAGACAGTGGGCTCGAGCTTGGGTTGGGCTTAAGCGGGTCGGGCAGCGGGCTGGGTCGGGCCGGCCCTGGCCCATGCTCCACCCTACCCTTATGAACTCAATTTTTCGATGAAACAACACATCAAAAAATGAGCCCTTATATACTCGAATTTTCAATGAACTAACTCAATACTAAAGTTCAAAATTTAATGGAATTATATAAGGATACATTGTTCATTGATTTTTTTTTATAAAGACCCATTTTTTTCTTTTGCTCAGGGTTCACGAAATGTCAGGAACGCATTGAACACATTGCCCTATATGAAAAGATAGCACGGTTGGTTATATGAAAAGATAGCACGGTTGGTTGCATAAACTTCTTTACAAACTCCTCACATCATCATCACAGAAGGAGCGCATATCATGATAACTCAAAAAAAGGGCATATTGAGAAATCCACGTACAACCAGGGACAATCATGCAAAAGCCCCCGAAAAAACAACCTATCCCCAACAAAACCCCTCCACGTCGACGCCTTCAACCCTTCCAATTACTGCCCGCCACGTCAATCCCAATGACGTCGTGGATCTTCCACGTCATTCTACCCGGATCCCCGATCTCCTCCGTCCCCACCCTTTATAAGCCCCCGTTCCCCCCACCTTCCCACCACTTCAAATCTCACTCTAACAGAGAGAGAGAGAGAGAGAGAGAGAGAGAGAGAGAGAGAGAGAGAGAGCTCAGATCGAAGATGCGGAGGTGGACGATCGCCTCAGCCCTAATCGTTGTCGTCCTCCTCTCCTCCCTTCCCGATCCAGGTAATCTGCCCCCTTTCCCGTCCAGATTCGTCTTCCGGTGCTCCCGATCTGCTCCCTTTGCTCACCGATCTCGTCCATTGGATCGAAATCGCAGGTCGCAGATCGCGCGCGAATGCTGAGGAGAGCGGCGATGCGGATACTCTAACAGATCCCCCGAAGGTCGAGGAGAAGATCGGCGCCGTCCCCGGAGGACTCTCCACCGATTCCGATGTCGTTCGGAGGTGAGATCACTCTCCGATTCGCGAAATTCTGGTGATTTTTTTTGTTTTTTGTGGTTATTTATGGATTTTGGTGTCAGGGAGTCGGAATCCATGTCTAAGAGGACGCTGCGGAGCGGTGCTGAGAAGTTTGCGTTCCAGGCGGAGGTCTCGCGGCTGATGGACATCATTGTTCACTCGCTCTACAGCAATAAAGATATCTTTTTGAGGGAGCTCATCTCCAATGCGTCGGATGTGGGTGATTTTTTTCATTCGAATTGCTGAGCTTCCGTTGCAGCTTGGGGTCGTAATAGTTGTTGTGGTGATGTGCAATGTGCAGGCGTTGGATAAGATCAGGTTCCTCGCATTGACGGATAAGGAGGTGCTGGGAGAGGGGGACAATGCGAAATTAGATATTCAGGTTGGTAGAATTTATGCTCGTAGTAGAAAAGTTTGAAACTTTGCTTGTTCAGATGGATGAAAGTTTGGTTTTATGACGGTTGGAAACAGATTAAGTTAGATAAAGAGAACAAGGTGCTGTCCATCCGTGACCGGGGTATTGGAATGACCAAGGATGATTTGATCAAGAATCTTGGGACGATTGCCAAGTCTGGGACATCTGGTAAGCATTGGGCGTAATTTTTTGCGCTAGGAAGATCGTGGCAGATCGTTTTGTTGATATGTTTGAGGTTCACTGCAGCGTTTTTGGAGAAGATGCAGACGGGTGGTGACCTTAATCTTATTGGGCAGTTTGGAGTTGGTTTCTATTCTGTATACCTTGTGGCCGACTATGTTGAAGTCATTAGCAAGCACAATGACGACAAGCAGTAAGGATTTAGATTTAGTACCAGTAGATTTGTTATCTGGATGCTGTTTAAGTTTAGGAATCTAATATGTGTTTGGTTCTCAGATACGTATGGGAGTCGAAAGCCGATGGTGCATTTTCAATTTCTGAAGACACATGGAACGAGCCACTTGGGCGCGGCACTGAGATCAAATTGCATCTTAAGGACGAGGCCCAAGAATATTTGGACGAGTTCAAATTGAAGGTACCTAGCCTCTATTTTTTATCGCTATCTTTCCACGTCGTCTATCTCTATTGAATGTTATAATTAGTCATAAAACGGGAAGATGTAAAGGGTTGTTAGCTTTAAAGTTATTTTGGCAAAGATAAGCTTCTAAGAGGAGTTGGACTGGGTTCATTTTTTTGCGCTGCTGTATAACTAATGATGTGCAGTGCAGTCTCCTAAAGGGAATCCATCATTCAATTTCATAGTTTCAAATGAATATAAATACACGTCTATCCGATCCCTGAAAACGTTAGTTACACCACGAATTCTTCCAAAAAAATCACTAGGTACATGCTGTAACTAAGTCTACTGCATGCATGAGATAAGAATTCAATAGTGTATTTCCGTTCGAGATCCTCCATCTGATATATGTCGGGAGATAAGTCAGGGAAAGGGTGTATTCATTCAAGTAAACTAAATGGACTTTAATCATGATATTACAATAAGGATTTGATTTGTTTGGGCCTGAGTAAATTTCATAACATTGATCATTTAAAAAATCTATAGTAAATTCCATTAATATTCAATTCAGAAATGTTCAGAGGAAACACGTCCATGTAGTTGGCATCGGTTAAGTGGGTATGGATTGGTTGTTTTATGCAGTTTGACGTCATGAAAAATATTTGACTATAATTATTTTTGGTAATTTCAAAGTTTTCTGACTTTTTTGTCACACAAAAGACCCAATCAGATTGTGTATTTGTATGGGTGTGTTTGGTACGGAGGTTAGGATGGGTTAAACTGATAAAAGGTAATCCATTTTTTGTGTTTTGGTGTTTGGATAGAGGGTTAAACTGGTGGTGGATTTGTTGTGATTTGATTGTATTGAAGTTTGAAAAAGGGTGCAGTTATTGTGATGTGATTGTATTGAAGTTTGGAAAAGTGAGTAGAAGTAGGGTAGTTTATAATTTTTATATGATATGATGCTATAATATATTAATATTTTTGATGGAATTGATAAAAATGAATTGCTTTATTTAATGTTTTAAAAAAGAGAAAAAATGGGATCCACATGAGAGAGAGAGAGAGAAATTGGGTTAAGGGGGGCAAACTCCATGAAGGTGAGTTTACCCCACTACCCGAATGGGGTCTATTGGTTCCTACTTCCTACATCCCAATGCCTTGTTTTCCAACCGGTGGGGACATGGGTAATAAAGGATGTTTGCCAAAATTTTTGGTATGCACATCCCAAATGTGAGATCATCTATGAAGTTCCATATTTCGGTTGTTGGGATTGGTTTGGGCCTGGAAGAGGGTTTGAGAGGCCAAGGCGGCATGGTTGGAGCCTGGAGGACTTATCTAGGGAGGTGGAAGGTGGCAACCAACAGGGGCATGGGGGAACGGTAAACTTGGAATTTCGGGCCACGTTCTACCACTGTGTAATAGTCTATTTTTCAAGAGGTTCTGAAGGAATCAATATATTGAGGGGCTGTTTTCCATCCAGCCCCATATCTGTGGAGCGCCTTTTATTTAGTCCAGAAAAAGTATCTCGCATTATCATTGGGCAGTCTTTGGGCCAAGTTTGTCAAGTTGATGTCTGTTGTGGATTCTATTGGCTCCTCTCGAGCCTGCTGATTGTCTCGCTTATACATTTGTTGTTTTTGAAAGTTTTCTTTTGAAATTGTCTCCCTTCAATGTTATTTTTAACTACTATTTTTTTTTAAATTCTAAATCAGAAGAAAATCAGTTATTGCACAATGATATCTTGAAGCATATTTTTGACGACCTTTCTGTAATGTTGCCCCTTTGTTTACAATTATTTGAATGAGATCATGTAAAATGATTGCTAATTTGAATATCATTGATCTTACACGGCCCTTCTCATTGTGATAGATGTACTACTTGGTTGACTTGCAACATCTCTCTGTTTTTCTATGGGCTCATGGCATAGCGAGTTTTACTAGTTCAAGAATTGCTCGCACCAATTTTCCTTTTGATTTTAGAAGATTGTTCAACACTTATACACTACATTATGTTTTGCATGTCTTGATTCTTGATCCAATGAATTATAGTTATTCTCCGATATTAACCATTTTAAACTGTTCTAATTTGTTCAACTGCTGGCAAGGTCTTATTGTATGTGGATTTCTTTTTTCTGGTTTAGGATCTGGTGAAGAAGTACTCTGAGTTCATAAACTTCCCTATTTATCTGTGGGCCAGCAAAGAAATTGATGTAGAAGTTCCAGCTGATGAAGATGAATCTGGTGATGAAGAGGAGCCTTGTAAGATCAGATATTTCCCTCTTTAACAATTATCATATATGTTTTTTAGCTCTGTGTAGATACTTCACTATAAGATGTTAATATATGAAAAAGGTACGACTGTTCTAATCTAACATGCCATTTGATTTGCAATAGCTGAAACTGAAAGCAGCAGCTCCGAGGACGAAGAAACCGAGGAAGAGGAGAAAAAACCTAAGACAAAAACAATCAAGGAGAAAACTTTCGAATGGGAGGTTCTCAATGACATTAAGGCCATTTGGCTGCGCAGTCCCAAGGAGGTTTCTGACGAAGAATATGCCAAATTCTACCATTCTATCGCAAAGGTAACTGATTCATAAATAAAATTTGAATGCATATTAAAATTTCTGCAACAACAGGAGGATGGGATTCCCATTTGTTTGATTCTTTGTATATTAATGAACTTTCTTTCTCTTGTCTAGGATTTCGGTGAGGATAAACCACTATCATGGAGCCATTTCACTGCAGAAGGTGATGTGGAGTTCAAGGCATTGCTCTTTGTACCTCCGAAGGCTCCTCATGATCTCTATGAGAGCTACTACAATTCTAAAAAATCCAACTTGAAGCTTTATGTTAGAAGAGTATTTATCTCTGACGAGTTTGATGAGCTCCTTCCCAAGTACCTCAACTTCTTGAAGGTATGAATTAATCCGGGCTTCTATCAGCTCATGTACCCAAAGTGACGTTCTTCGTAACACATGCTATGGTTTTGATACAGGGTCTCGTTGATTCCGACACTCTTCCGCTTAATGTATCTCGTGAGATGCTGCAACAGCACAGTAGTCTGAAGACTATCAAGAAAAAGTTGATCCGTAAGGCTCTTGACATGATCAGGAAAATTGCTGAGGAGGATCCAGATGAGGCGAAAGCCAAGGAGGGTACAGGTATATCAAAAGGATTTGGATCAAGTTGTCATTTTCATCTTCACATTTTCCATCTAATCCATTCTTGTCTAACATCTATGGGATTGCAGATGCTGAAAAGAGCGACGAGAATGATGAGAAGAAGGGACAGTATACCAAATTCTGGAACGAATTCGGCAAGTCTATCAAACTTGGAATCGTGGAGGATGCAGACAACAGAAACCGTCTGGCCAAGCTTCTTAGATTCGAAAGGTAATTTGAAATCATTTGGTTAAGTCTTCTATACGATGTTCAAGAATTTAACTGAAGATGTTATGTTTCAGTACGAAATCCGAGGGAAAGCTGGCCTCGCTAGATCAATACATCTCTAGAATGAAGCCAGGCCAGAAGAACATATTCTACATCACAGGTTCCAGCAAGGAACAGCTCGAGAAATCGCCATTCCTCGAGAGGCTCACCAAGAAGAACTACGAGGTCATCTATTTCACGGATCCAGTGGACGAGTACCTCATGCAGTACCTGATGGACTACGAGGACAAGCAATTCCAGAACGTTTCCAAGGAGGGCCTCAAGCTCGGAAAGGATTTCAAGAACAAGGACATCACCGAGTCCTTCAAGGATCTCACTAAGTGGTGGAAGGACGTCCTCTCATCCGAGAACGTCGACAGCGTCAAGATAAGCAATCGTCTGGACCAGACCCCCTGCGTGGTCGTCACCTCCAAGTACGGATGGAGTGCGAACATGGAGAGAATCATGCAGTCCCAGACACTTTCCGATGCCTCAAAGCAGGCGTACATGCGCGGCAAGAGGGTTCTTGAGATCAATCCGAGGCACCCAATCATCAAGGAGCTTCGGGAGCGTGTTGTCAAGGATCCTGAGGTATGCCTATTCCTACATAGTGTAGTGCACACAGAGATAATAAATACATATCAGCTGATCTGTAATTCATTGTACTACATCAGGATGCAAGCGTGAAGCAGACTGCTCAGCTGATTTACCAGACCGCTCTTATGGAGAGCGGCTTCATGCTACCTGATCCTCAAGACTTCGCCTCGAGGATCTACAGCACTGTGAAGGCCAGTCTGAACATCAGCCCAGATGCAGCTGTAGACGAGGAAGTTGAAACTGAAGAAGTAGAAGCAGAGGAGAGGGCATCTTCTACCGAGAAGGAGACGCAGCCTGAACCTGAGCATGAGCTGAAGGACGAGCTGTAAGCTGTTAGGCAGTTGCCGCGGTAACAGCGACATACAAGAGATATCCCTGAAGCATATCATCCCTTGATCAGTTTTAAGTTAGAGGTCAGGAGTAGAGATGTTTTCTTGAGTTTCTCTTATTGAATGAAAAACAGGAGAGCGTGTTCGTTAGAGGACGTGCTCGGGTGGGGATTTCAGAATTTTTGCAGTATGTAGCTTTTATTTAACTGAGATTGTAACGGAAGAGTTTGCGATCTGATTAATTTTGTGTTTTGCTGTCTTCATCGTTGATCGTCCATTGATCAGTTGATGATATGCGTCCAAATCTTCTTATCCATCTATTTATTTCATTAATCGTCCATGCATACACGTGTCTACTTAGCCAACTATATCTTTTACATATTCTCCAGAACATGCATATTATTCTTTACCTTGGAACTTAAGTGACAAAGGGCACATCTTTAACGACACGCGCGGTGAATATGTTACGACTACTAAAACGTTGCAGTCAAAGAGCACTAGAAATTAGATGTCCTCATTTGATTGCAATTGTTGTTTACTAAGAATGGGCGATATCCAAAAAGCTGGGTTTGATTTTATCATTTGATGCTATACGGAGTGAAGAATCTATCGGGGTTTTTTAAAGGAAAAAGTGCCTCCACCGTCTGAGTGTGCTAAAAAACTTTGCCATTAATCATCAAAAGAAAGCACAAATGTAAACATTTATCAAAGTTAAATTACATGTTCCAATGTTATGTTATTGCTCTAGCATGCTCATTAATATTCTCTCCATAGTATCGTTCTTGCCGGAAAATCACATCATTCCTGGCCAACCAAATCGTCCAAATCATAGCCAGATAGTTCGATCTATCCATCTTCGTGTCATTCATGTCCGTACCAATGGATTCCCAGAACCTAACGACACCATCTACACAAGCCACATTGTTCTCAAAAAGTCTCCACACCTTCTGTGAGCTCCCACACTCAAAGAAAAGCTGATCTGCATCTTCCACCTCACCTATACATCGCATACAAGTCGGATCAGCTGACTGAACAAATTGAGCAAGTCAGTCCCCAGTCAAGATTCTACCCCTCTTGAACAGCCATAGAAAGACCTTCATGCACGTTGGAACCTTCCATTTCTAGATCCTTCTATAATCCGCCGTACATCCTCCTGGATCAAAAACTACCGACCCCTTTAAAACATTGTATTGCCAATCGAAAACATCTCATCATACCAACTCCAACAGTCTCACCCCTCAGTGGGCCCATCCACATTATCCAACTCCGCCAATAACATCAACAGCTCCTCCAGGCGCTGGTCTGATAGCTCAAAGCGAAATCTAGGGAACAAGGAATTTCCATCCCAAATATTTGTCATAGAGCAACTTGGTTCCACTGCTAAGGCCATCAACCTCGGGAATCTAATGCTCAACAACCTAATCTCGCTCAAATTGTCAGTCAAGAACATAAATCCAATGTCGTCCCCAAGGATGGGTCTTAGAAATGAACGGATCTCTTGCGTCACTCAACATACCCCTCGCCAAAAATATGAAGGTGTGTGTCCAAAGATCCCATGCTCAGGCAACAACGAGTAGTTACCATAGATCTTTCTTACCATGGTGCAAATCAAGCTGCTACAGTCACCTCAAACCCGAGTAATCCACTTGCTGATCAGAGCTTTATTCATCTCCTTTAAGCTATGCTCTCCCAAACTGCCATCGTCCTTTGAACAAGAGATCGATTTCGAATCCACTGAAGGTATCCCACTTGATCGTCTTGACGATGATCAGAAAAAAGCGTCTCGTGATTTTTTCAAGTATGTTCCTCACTCCCACGGACAGGATTCTGGAGGACAAGAAAAAGATTGAGATTGCAGATAGAACTGAGCACAACAACACCAGCCTTCCACCTCTAGACAAGCACACATACTTCCAATCTGTCAACTTCCACTCCATCTTCTCAACCACTGGTAGCTAATTTGCCAAATGAATCTTCCCACTCACCAGCGACACCCCAAGATAGCGTAATGGCAAGTCCTTGCGAGGGGTAAGTAGCCAGCAAGTGCAAAGCTTAATCTTTGCATCCTCCAAGCCGAGAGGGACGAACTTCCCGAAACAATGCCGAAAATATCGAGGACCACCAACAAGCCTCTACAACTCTATGCACCTCCTTCCGCAAATAGGATCATGACATCATAATATTGAAGCGGTGGGACTAAAAACTTCTCCTTAGTGCAATTCTTGCAAAATCCTCTCGTCACTGCTCGGGCAAACTTAACATGTAGTCCATCCATTGTAAGGACAAAAAGTAGCGGAGCCAGGAGCATCTTTGATGAAGCCCACGATGCGGCTGAAAGTAACCTCCCCTCGACTGGCCATTCACAAGAACAATGCATGAAGCAGTCATGATGCACCTCTTTATTTATGAGATCCACCTATTTTTGAATCCACGTCTAAAAACATAGATGCCCAAATGAAACATCAATCCAAACTGTTATAAGTCTTGAAAAGTCGACCGTCCACAAAACTCTTTTTATGTTTTGTCTGCACCAATCTGCAATAATCTCCGAAGTCAATACCACATTGTTCATAAACTGCCTACCAAGTAAAAAGGCATTTTGTGCTGACGAGAAGTTACCGAGATCACCCTCACCGATTTTTTATCTCCTATAAATAAATGTTGTATTAAAAATTATATTTAGGTTTTAATTGGAAAGCCTATGTAATTAAAATTGGAATTAATTTGGTTTCAATTGGGAAACCAAATGGTTTGGAGGGAAAGTTGGGAATTCCCAAATTTGAAACATTAGTTTGTTTGGATTGAAGTTTAGTACCATATCTTAGATATCTAAACTCCTGATGAACTTATATATGAGTTCACAACCAAAGCTCTTGTAGAAATAGTAGAGAGGAGGAATGGAGGACCACCACGTGCGCGCGCGCTCTGCTCCGTCTCTGGCTCCGGCTCGGGCTCGGGAGAGTCAATTCGGATCTCAGATCTCGATATTTTTGCTGCGGGTTTCATTTGGCTGATCGAATAAATTAATCAGGCAGATTAATTTGATTTCGATCACATTGGGAATCAGACTTGATCCAAACGGCTCGATTTAGCCGCGGGTTTGGAATTCGAATGGACACGCCCGTTGAGGGGCGTTTTCGGAAACCAAAGGTCACCGCGCACTGGGGCACGCGAGCCTCTCTTTTTATATCCCTCACCCGACGTCGTCTTTCTTCACTCGTAAGAAAAACCTCTCACGTCATCTCTCTCTGGTTCTTCCTCTCACGGACGAACGTCTCCCTCTTCTCCTCTCGGCTGCAGCTCTCTGAGGTACAATCGAGGACGATCCCGTTGGTGTGCGCCGACGAAGATCGTGAGTAGTCGTATCCTGGGAGCAGATCGCCAGTAACCTACGCACATGTATTGTGGGAGCGATATCTTCTCTAAGGACAGTCCATTTCATGAACGCTTCGGTGACTTCTAAACTAATCTTTATTTCATTTTGGTTGTCGCAATATGTTTATCGCTTTACCCTTTCTGGATCATATCCTTATTTATATTTCCGTTCATTTAATCGATTCTTGTTTGCATATTATAATCGGATAATGATTGGGAAACATACGATTAATATAATCTTATTCGGTATTGTTTCTCTGTTAATTCATTTGGATCCATTGATCTACTGTTTAATATATGCATTGGCAATCTTATTAACAACAATCTTAGAGAAGATATCCCGAACCGATTTTAGAATGTCGGAAACAATGTTTAAATCGAGGGTAGATATGACGGGTATGTCTGAAAAGTTCGGTGGACAGAACTTTAAGCGTTGGTAACAACGCATGAAGATCTGGTTAACCACCATAGGGTTAATCTCGATGCTTGAAACCGACTGTCCTACGGTGGAGATGAAAAACCTCTCACCTGATAGCCAGAAGGCGCAATCTGCGTGGAAGGAACACGACCGTATATGTCATGGTTGCATCTTGTTGGCTCTGTCCAACACGTTGTTTGACGTATATTGTTCGTCCACGCAGACTGCGAAGGAGCTATGAGAAGACTTGGATCGGAAGTATAATACCGAAGACCTCGGTATTAAGATATACTCCATAGCTAAGTTTTTAAAGTTTTCCATGGCCGAAGGGAAGTTAGTCTCTGAACAGGCACACGAGTTTTTACTCCTGCTCCATGGTTTAGAAGATGCCGAAATGAAACATCCAGAGAAGTTTCAGGTCATGTGCATCATAGAAAAATTCTCCAAGTCATGGGAAGACTTCGGCATGATCCTGAAATACAGGAAGGGGAAAATCTCTATGGATGACTTGATGGTGGCAATTGCCATAGAGGAGGAACACAAGAAACAAAAACTTGTGCTTCCTGTTGATATTTAGGCTAAGGTCAATTTCATGACCTCGAAGGGCAAGGATAAGAAGGGAAAGGGTCCTAATAACAATAAAATGAAATCAAAGGGCAAGATCCAGAAAAAGACAAAGAATAAACCCTGCTGGCACTGTAATCAGGTTGATCATTGGAAGAAGGACTGTCCGTCCTTGAAGGCTCAACCTAAGGCTGCAGACGGGAGTCCACAAGTAAATATGATCACTATGGGACTCGAGGCTAGCGAGGGGTAGGTCTCTGTAAAACCTGAACGATACCATATCCATGATCCAAATGAGTGGCTCGTGGATACGGGAGCCAATGTAAATATTTATTCTGACAGAACGTTGTTTTCTTCTTATCAGACCTGAAGATGGGGAACAATTCTGCAGCCAGGGTGCTAGGGTCATGACAAGTCAACTTGAGGTTCTCCTCTGGACGTTGCACAGGGTGCTGCATGTTCCTGACATCAAGAAGAATGTTTTATCTGGCTCTATCTTAGTTAGAAATGGTTTTGAATTAAACTTTAAATGTAATAAAGTTGTTATTCTGAGACATGGTATTTTTTATGGAAAAGGCTATTTGGCTGATTTTGATTTGTTATTTAGAATTAGATGTGATTCAGTAAACACTAATGAGATGAATGTTTTGAGTTCTAAATGTTCTAATTCTATGTCTCATGTTGTGAATAATCTATAATCTTGTGATCTGTGGCATGGTAGATTGAGACATGTAAACTTAAATTCAATTAAAAGAATGATGAATTTAGAGTTGATCCCTAAACACACTATTGATAAAACTCAAAAATATGAAATCTGTGTACAAGCTAAGACACTTAGGAAGTCTTTTCAGCCTGTCTCTAGAGATAGTGAGATCTTGGATCTAGTGCACACGGATATCTGTGAGTTTAATGGTGTGTTGACCCGAGACAGTAAGAAATACTTTATCACTTTTATAGATGATGGTAGTAGATACTGCTATGTATATCTAATGAAAACCAAGGATGAAGCCTTAGAGAAATTTCTTATCTTTAAGAATGAGGCTGAGATACAAACAAGAAAAGTGCTTAAACGTTTTAGGTCAGATAGAGGAGGTGAATATAACTCTAACTTATTTGATGAACAATGCAAATCGTTTGGCATAGTTCATGAAGTTACGACCCCATATTCACCGCAATCAAATGGGATAGTAGAACGGAAAAATAGAACCTTAACTGACATGATCAATGCTCTCCTACAATGTTCTGGACTTCCGACCTATATGTGGGGAGAAGCCTTGAATACGGCTTGTCATATTCTGAATAGGGTACCTCCAAGACATATGCAAAGTGTCCCTTTGAACTTTGGAGAAATAGGAAACCGAGTTTAAGATATCTCAAAATGTGGGGCTGTCTCTCTAATGTTTTAGTCCCAGAACACAAGAGAAAGAAACTTGGTCCTAAAACTATTGATGCGGTCTTCTTAGGTTACATGGAAAATAGCTATGCATATAGGTTCTTGGTAATTCGGTCCGAGATACTGAGCATAGATGTCAACACTATTGTTGAACTCTGTGATGCTACCTTCTTTAAGGATGTATTCCCGTTGAAGACTGGGATTCCTCAGAATCTGACCATTGAGGGCGCCTCTACATCAAGATCTATTCCAGATCAAGTGGAAAGGATATCGAATATGGGGGTTGAGATTCAACTTGAACCTAATGATCTTTCTGAAGATATTGAGCCAAGGAGGAGTAAAAGACCTCGAATAGCCAAGGATCTCAGTAGCGACTTTGTTGTCTACCAGATCGAGGGTGATCCACCAAGTTACAAGGAAGCCATGGCTTCATCTGAAGCAAAACAATGGAAGGAAGCCATCAAATATGAGATGGATTCCATTATGGCTAATAGAACTTGAGAGTTGGTTGATTTACCCAAAGGATGCTCTACCATTTAAGAGAAAGCTTAGAACTGACGGATCAATTGAAAAGTATAAAGCTAGATTAGTTGCCAAGGGCTACAGGTAAAAGGAAGGTATCGATTATTTTGATACCTATTCCCCTGTGACTAGGATGATCACAATCCGGATGCTCATAGCATTGGCATCTGTATATGATCTCTCTATCCACCAGATGGATGTGAAGTCCACCTTCTTGCATGGCGATCTTGAGGAAGAGATCTATATGGATCAACCTGATGGACTTGTGACTCCTGGGAATGAGGGAAAGGTCTGCAAGCTTGTCAAATCCCTTTACGGATTGAAACAAACACTAAAGCAGTGACATAAAAATTTGACAAGACTATTTTGTCACGTGGCTTTAAGGTTCATGAATCCGATAAGTGTGTCTATTCCAAGGTGAAAGGAGATGAGTGTATTGTCTTGTGCCTGTATATTGATGACATATTGCTGTTCGGATCACATATGAGGATTATTAATGAGACTAAGGCATTCTTAAGTAGCAAGTTTGAGATGAAGGACATGGGTGTTGCTGATGTGATCTTGGGTCTCAAACTGACAAGGTCAGTTGATGGGATTGTAGTTTCTCAATCTCATTATGTTGAGAAGGTACTTGAGAAATTTGGATATAAAGATTGCAAAGCTGTAAGCACTCCATTTGATTCATCCAAAATGATGTTTAAGAATAAAAATGGAGTAGTTATAGCTCAGCTAAGGCATTCACAAGTGATAGGAAGTTTAATGTATCTTACAAATTGCACGAGACCTGATATTTCATTCTCGGTTGCAAAGCTGAGTAGATTTACTAGCTGTCCTGACCGTACTCACTGGGAGGCTCTGGATCGAGTACTGAAGTAATTGAAGGGAACTATTTCCCTTAGTTTGCATTATTGTAGACATCCTTCTGTAGTAGAAAGATACAGTGATGCAAGCTGGATAGGGAAAATAGAGGAGTCTGTGAGTAATGGTGTTACAGGGTATGTATTTACCCTTGGAGGCGGTGCAGTCTCCTGGAGCTCTGTAAAGCAAACCATTCTAGCTCGATTCACTTTTGAGGCCGAGCTGTGTGCTTTGGACACCACTGGAATTGAGGCTGAATGGCTAAGGGAACTTCTGTCTGAGATTCCCATGGTAGGTCAGCCTGTTCCTGCGATCTCGGTACATTGTGATAATATGACCACAATTGCCAAGATCAAGAGTTCAAAGTTCAATCAGAAAACAATGAGACACATACAAATCAGACTTAAGATGTTAAGGGATTTGGTGTCTCGAGGAGTGTTGGCTGTGGATTTCGTTGGATCCAAAGACAACACGACAGATTCGTTGACTAAGGGACTTGATAGATCTTTAGTCCTAAAGTCTAGGCTTGGGATGGGACTGAGACCCATTAGGAGTTCCTCTACAGTAGCAACCCAACCTATCTGAGTGGAGATCCCACAAAGTAGGTTCAATGTAGTAATAACAAGCTGTTTGGAGAACTGGTTGACACTCTAATCTTAATGCGTAAGCATGAGTGTCTTATCCCTGTAAGCCTGAGTGCCATTTAAGCTACAAGTATAGGAAGAGCGTAGGCTCTGAATGGGTTCAAGCCTTTTGGGCAGCATGTTAGCAGTGCATCCTTGGAGAACGCCATCTATGTGAGTGTTACTGTGGGCCGCAGTTAAAGGAAGAGGGTCTTTCCTGAATACACTCATGAAACAGGATAAGGGTGCATGGCCTTTAAGAGCACCAACCCTGAAGATTGTATCAAGAACAACGCTTTGTTGTTTATACCAGATACTTTAACACCAAGGTCTGAAGTTCAAGACGTAGTTCACTTCGTTCCTGTTAAAGTGAAAGTAGTAAACTCAGGTAGAGGTTCAAATCGGAAGGTACCTTTACTGAAAGCAAAGTGTGGGCAGCCGAAAGAAGTCTCTTAAATCTGTTTGAATCTCTTTTTCAAATTGATGAATTCGGGGGGATTGTTGTATTAAAAATTGTATTTAGGTTTTAATTGGAAAGCCTATTGATTTATCACACTTTATCGAGGGTCTAAATACGTCGCTGTGGCGACCCACAATAAAATGTAATTAATCAACAATGAACCCACAATCAAGTATCAAACAATGAAAAACAAGTGTGGAGTCAAATTTATTTTTAACTCTGCACAAATGGTGTATAGTGACAAGTATGCAGAGAGTTCGAACACAGGGAGCAAACAGGGCAGTTCAAACAAGTATGCACAAGTGAATGTGTGTGATGTCTAGTGTCTACACTAAGCAAGCAATCAAAGGAAATTTTTGTGGGTTTTTAGTTTTTAATTTTTTTATTTTTATTTAATTTTAATTTTGTATTTTGATTTTTAATTTTCTGATTTTTATATTTTATATTATATATATTTTTTTTCTTTTCAATATTGGAATTTATAAACAATGTAATACAAGACAAGATAAAATATTTATAAAAAAAGTGCAAAAATATCCAAAAATTCAGAAATAAAAATCTTTTTGGTATTTTTGTGGTTTTCTACTGTTTTTGTGATTTTTGGGGATTTTTCAAGGTGTTTTTGATATTTTTAGATAGCAAAACAAGGCAAAACAGTGAAATATGTGATGGCTGTGAGTAAAATAGGATTTAAAAATAGCAACCAGTACTCAAAATTTTTCACACTAATTTTCAAATAAAGCTTCTGAAATATACAACAAACAGGAGCCGAGTTTGTATTTTTTGGAGTTTTCCTTGATTTTTAGGATTTTTTTGAAGTTTTTGAGTCTTTTCAAATTTTTAAGGTTTTTCTTTTGAGATTTTTAGTGGTTTTTGGACTGACACTAAAATAGGATAAAATAGACACTAGGTAATTTTTTTGGAATTTTTCAAAACGTTTTTATAATTTTTAGGGGTTTTCTAATGCAAACAGTGAAATAAATGCATGTTTTTGATTTTTAATAAATGTGAAAGTGCAATAAAAATGCAATGTGAAAATATGGCGTGCAAGTACAAGTTACCAGGAGATTAAGCCTATTTTTGTGGAATTTTTGGATTTAAAATGCTCGGTTAAATAATTAGAACAAGCATCCAATCATTAAACAGGTCTGGCAGGGGTATTTATGAAATTTCTCAAACATCCAGGGGCATACATGCAAATTTCCACAAAGGTTTGAACTGAATATTCAATTTATAGCACCAAAATCCAATTACAAAACCCGCCTGGGTGTCCTAGCAATTTTCCCACCAGGGCGCGTGACTTGCACGCGCCTAGCGAGGATTAAAATATAATAATCCAAAACCCTGGGGGCTTACTTGCAAAATATCCAAAAATTTAACACATGATGTCACCGTTTGGGTACTAAAACAAAATACAACAAAGACCGAGGGTCCCAGTGCAAAATGCCCACACCTCACGTGTACTGGTCACGTGAGGTAACGTGGCGAAGGACCTGGATGCAAATACTGAAAGTTCGGGGGTCTTAGTGCAAATAACCCAAAGTTTTTACGCTACATACGAAAGTTTAAATGCTAAATACTAAATACAAAAGGCGCGAGGGTGTAGATGCAAAATACCCTCGACGCGCGATCCAACGACGATGAAGGAGCCACTTAGACACGTGGCGCTTGATGAACGACCGATGACGCTTCGCGGATGAGCGGCGACGATCAGATCTCCAGCGATGATCAGCGGTCGAAGCTGGGTGGAGATCCAACGGTAGCTGCTCGATCTGGGACTCCACCCTTGATCGGACGGTGGCGAAGGCGGCTGGAAGAACACGACGGAGCTCCGATTGGGCGAGGTTCCTCGAGCTCCTCCGGCCGACTCCGGTGGCTTTTGGGGTTCAAAATTGGGCTGGAGCCTCCGCTGGTCCTCCTCTATCTCCTGGAGGCGTCAAAAGGCCACGGCGGTGGCCGTGGTGTTCGCTGGTGGCTGGCGGAGCTGGAGAGCTTCGTTAGCTCCGGCGAGCTTCAAAACTCGCCTCCAGGTGTCTTCACTGCGGCTTGGACCTGCAAAAATGGTCAAAGTATCCAGGGCAAACTGCCTGGACCCTTGGATGCACTCGGGGATGCTCGGATCGAGATGTAGATGCACGGCCGGAGGTGCGCTCCGGCCGAGGTGCTTGATTTGGCGATTTGGTCGATTAAACTTCAAATCTTTTTGGGGTTTTCGAAGCTAAGGTTAACAGGGATAAAATGGGCTGAATAAAAGAGCGGGGCAAGGCCCTCGATGGCCGGAGCCAGAGGGAGGAGCAAACCTCGACCGGCGACTTTGCGGGAGGTAGGGGAAGCACCTCTGACCTCGGGAGCCTTGGCTGAAGAGCCCACGACGGAGCTGTCACCTCCAGGTAGCTCTGGAGCACGAAAGAGGCGCGAGGGGTGGACCGAAGGGTGTTCAAACTTGGGCTTGAAGGTGGCGAGTCGTTTAAGTAGAAGATGGTGGCGTCTCCTTCAAGCGAGATCCACGCGCGCATCATGAGGATTTTGCGTGATCTGAAGATGCGTCGTGGGAGAGGGATGATCAGGGAAGAAGTTCCAAGAAGGATTCGGGGCGAGAAAATGGAAGGATCGGGCGCCAAAATTTCTTGAAAATGGGGGAAAATCAGGGCGTTCAGAAGTGGCAGGCCTTGGTCAGGGAGCTTACCGAGGTCAACTCTAGACCGCACCAGGTTGGTCTACGTGGACCAACCAGGAAAAAGATTAAAACAATGTTTTATTAATTCGTTTAAAAATAGAAAAAGGCCGAATTAATTTTTGGTTAAAGAATAAAAAATGTTTAAAATTTTATGTAGTATTTTATTATGATTTTTAATTTATTTTATGAAGTATATTTTTACAAGTTGCTTTTATATCCCTATATAGGTATATTATTCTATATATTGTATTCTTTTATTTTTATTTTGTGTTTTTATTATTTTTATTTAGTATTTTATAAAATTGTAGAATACTTTTATATACACGTATATATTTTTATTTTATTTTTCTGATATAATTTGTATAATTAATAAAATAGAAGTATATTTTATATAGATACAGGTATAATACCTATGTATCAAATATGTAATGTATTTTATTTTAAGTTTTATTTAGGTTTTTATTCCACTTTTAATGTACATAGTTATTATAAGTAGTATTTACAACATTATAAAAATATAAAATTATAAAAATAATAAATAAATAATAAATTGAATATTTTAATATGTACAAGTAGACAATAGGGGTCCAAAACTCAACTTTCAAACCGTAGCTCTGCCAAGTGCGAAACCACCGCCATTAAATAGATTATTTTATTCTATATACAATTAAAGGTGAATATGCTGCATTTGGAGTTGTCAGTTGTGAGATACGGGTCTGGGAAGTTGGGATTCTGAATTTTTATTCAGACCATAACTTTTTATCTGTACATTATTTTTTTGTGAAATCAATTTTGTATTTTTCTTTATTTAATTATCTACAACTTTCATGTACAAAGTTTCTTTATTTGGTGTATAAAAAGTGGAACCAAAAATTGGTCCAAAAATGAATAAAGAATGAATAGAATGCATAGGTATTTTATCTGTATTTCTGACCTTATTTCCCCCTACTTTATTCCTTGTCGACCTCATTCATCAAGATGCCTAGGTCTCGGGGGTTTTGGGTCATAAAATATTTACAATATTTTATTCTTTTTCTTTTCTTTATTTATTCTATAATTTTGGCTTTAATTACAGTATTTTATACACTAAATAGATGCTCATGCATGGATGCTAATATGATGAAATAAAGGCTATTTACAGGTATTTGCTAGGGTTTTTGGTGCCAAAATGATAGAATAAAGATGATGAAATGTGGATTCATCACTCTACTAGCAATTTGTGAACGGCTAGTCTCCGCCATTTGCTCCAGTATTTTCCAGACAGTATCAGCTCCTTGGGATGTGTAGTTTCCTCCACAGGCAGCGCTGACTAGACCCTGAGTCCTGTGGTTAAGGCCAGAATAGAGGGATTGGACCAGGATGTTATTATCTAGGTCATGGCAGGGACATTTTTGCAGCAGATCTTTAAATCTATCTCATGCATCACAAAGTGGTTCATTTGGCATCTGAGAGAAGCTAGTGATGCGAGTCCTCATTTGATTGGTTCGACTCAAGGGGTAGAATTTTTTCAAGAATAGGTTCTTGAACCTATCATAGGTGGTCACCGTCACTCCCAAATTTTTCACCCAGTAATCTGCCTTACCCTTCAAGGCGAAAGGTAATGTAGTGAGACGAATGTAGTATTGGCTGACTTGTGGGTGCCTCTGATTAGAACATACTAGCTCCAAATCACGCAAGAATTCATAAGGTTCTTCATCCGAATTACCATGAAATTGTGGTAATTGATTCATGAAGTGTGGCTTCAGTTCATGGTGAACCTCAGGCTGAGGTGGCTGTAAGTAATTTATGACTCTATATTGTCCGGGATTGTATGCATCCTCCATTGGTGGTTCTTCCTCTGCATTCATTCTTTCTATTTGTTCCCTCATCAAATTTTGCTACTGCTCAGATGCAGCTAGTCTTGCGAGAATTATTTGCATCGGATCTTCATTGAGGTCATCTTCAGGATTGGTCTTCTTTGGAGGCATTTTTTGTGAGTTCTTCTTTTCACCTTCAGATTGTAAAAAATAGGAGTCAATAGTTTGAAGAGCATTATAAGATGAGGATTCCAGGGGAAGGTGTCCCTGAACCCAAGGTGGTTCTGAGTAAGAGTGGCTCAGAGCATTTGAGACTGGAAAGTTTGTGGTGGTCAGAAAAGGGTTCGATGAGTTCGAGCAGAAATTACCACAATTTTCCATTCTCGAATTCAAGAGATTATCAAGAGGTGTATGGATGTTGATCTAAGTACTAGTGAGGTATTAAGTTTTACGCACAGATCAAACACAATACAAAATTTTGTTTCACCAACTCACACAGTGAAGGTCGTAAGAGTTCGACCAATTATCTTGTCAATTTTAAATGGTGAAAAGACAATCTTGTTAGCGAGCTGAAATTTCGGATTTGGGCTCTAGCCTTAAGTGTCGTCTCTCGCTCACTTAGAAAAATAGAACATTCAAGGTCGGGGTTGCTCTCCCGCAGAAATTCTTGATTTTATGGGTTCTTTAAGATCAGCTATATTTAGCAGTCCCGATTTTAATGAGGTGATCACTGAAAAATTAGATGAGCACAAATACACGTCTACCGTCCAGTCCCAATTTTCTTTAAAGTTATGTTATAAAACAAGAGAGAGGAATTCGGGAAAAGCCGATGCACGCGGAAAACTATGATGAATGCTCAGTTAGAAGACTTATAGTGAATCCTCACAATCTCCATGTGGGATGCTAGACAAAATTTAAAAAATTATTCTAAATGAAATGCAAGCCGATGAAAAACCGCACCTAAGCAGAAAGTTCTATTAGCGGGAAGAATTGATTTAAATTTTGGCTAAATTGAACGATCTATGTGCATCTCAATTAGGGATGAGCATTGGGCTGGGCCGGTCCAGCCCAGCCCGAAGCCCAGCCCACCAAGCCTGGCCCAGCCCAAGCCCGAATCCACATTGGGCCGGGCTTGGGCTGACATTTTTGGCCCATTTTTTAATTGGGTCGGGCTTGGGCTTGCCTCGGCCCAGCCCATCAGGCTCGGTAGCTCGGCCCGTGTCAAAGGCCCGCTATGTGGCCCGGAACCCGGCCCGAAGAGGCCCGAAACTCAAGCCCACACCAAGTTTAAAACCCAACTTACCTTTTTTCCTAAAGTGTACAACAAAATCCCTAAGTTCCCACCCCACTGTCACAGACCCCCGACCCTGAGTCCCCAACTTGAGAGGCGCCCTTGTCCGAGGATCAAAGCCCTAACTCTCCATGGTCGTTGTGCCCACTCGCCACCCTAACTCTCCACGGATCTGACCGACAAAGTACACTTCCTCCCCTACTGCGTATGCCAGAATTAACCCTGCCTGTTGCTCTGCTTCAAGCCCAAACCCACAGATCAGTACTCCCTCCGCAACTGGGAGGATGGGGTGATCATTAGATGTGGGTTGAATTATGTGAGGATATCTTATGTTTATGAAACATAGTTTCATAACCATTTGATCTGAGCGAGAGTCTCTTCTGCGTTATTTCTGGTAAATACAACAAATGTATTCACTGTTTATTATCTTTATTTGGTGTTTATTTTCCCCTTTATTAGTCTTTATTCTTATCAGCAGAACTTCTGTGACCATCTTTAAATCAACACTGAGCAATATGTAATAATACATATTCATTTCCTTCTCAACCATGATATCATGTACCATCCCGAAGACATGATTAAATTTTATGTAGCATATCCTGAAATAATTTCATTTCTTCCAAAGAGGAAAATAGAAGAATCATGACGTATATAACTCTTCCGTCATTGCCCAAGGTATATAATTCTTACTTAACTTTGATAATTCATCTTCATATTAATTATTTAATAATCAATCTAGTTGTCAGGTATGAGATACAATCGATTTTGAATTTGATAGGCTCGTACATATCTAAAATTATTTTAGTTAAAATGTTGTCACAGGAATACCAACATTGTTTGCTCACTTTTTAAATGATAAAATTACATATGTTCAGCTTGAAAACACAGAGAAAGTTCTAAAATCTTGATATATGCATATTTATATGGGTCGGCCCGGCCCAAGCTCGGCCCATGAAAATTGGGCCGGTCTTGGGCTTGGGCCGCCAAAAATAAAAAAACTGTGGGCCTTGGGCCCAACCCAAGGCCCGAAATTTTATATGGGCCTGGGCCTGGGCCCTTCAGGGCCCAGCCCAGCCCGGCCCACGCTCATCCCTAGTCTCAATTAAAGTGCAGTGTGGCCTTAAGATCCCACGAGCACAAGAAAAATATAAATGCTCTGAGAGTCGTATGTGCAGGTCTATCCTAATCGCCACTCAAGTCGGGCCCCACCCTCACTGGAGAGTGAAACAGGCCACGACACACCACAGAATAAAGTCAGAGGTCCTTCTACACACGCGAGAGTCCAAACAGACACCGCTGTAAATAAGCAATTAATTACAAAAATTAAAATTTGCAGAAATAAACCTAGACTCTACGCTCTCTCACGACTCGATCTTAATTTTATTTGCGGTTTTTGCAAAAGTCGGTGAAGTTGCGTCTGTTTTTTGAAAAACCGCTCCACGTACAAAGTACCTCGCAAGAAAAATAAGAGAGAAAATGTAAGAGAGTGACTCAAAAAGATATGAAAAATAAGTGCTGACAATAAATTGCAGGAAAAAATGGAATTTACAATGCGAAATTCGGGGGTCAGACTACCCGAATGCGGAAAACCGAACAAAAATTTTCAAGACAAAAATCTAAGCCGTTTGCCTCCCCGGCAACGGCGCCATCTGACGGATCCGGATATGCCGGGTTTAAAAATGTGTTTTTATCGTTCGTGTTAAAGAATGATTTGTCGTTCGTTGTAGGCGGAAAATCGGAAACGGTCAAGAAAATAACCACAAAAATTTAATCAATTTTAATCAAGTGTGGTTTTATGTTTGTTTTACTTGGACAAGTCCCAAGGTCGATCACAAGGAGGCAAAGGAACAACCTAGAATTAAGTCTATCAAAATTTGTGTTCGGTTTTCGAGGTGGTCTTTTTTTTAGAATTTTCAATGCAATAGAGGGTGCAATATGCAAATTCGGCCTATTTTAGGGACTAAAATGTAAATTTCGATCAAACGATGTCTGAAAAATATGAAACTTAGCCACAATGTAAATTATGATGAAATGAGTGCACTGTATTTTTTTGGAATTTTTGGATGTAATATGACTTTTTTTATGGATTTTTAAATGCAAAGAGAATTATTTTCAATATTTAATTATAATAAATATTAAACCTACTTATTTTCAAGAGATAAAACTATCGAAGATCTATCACTAGGTGATGAATCTCAAAAATCCTAAACCTCAAAAATGTGGGGTTTAATACCTATTAAAAATTAAATACTAAAATATGCAAAATGATTTTTACAGGGCAAAGTATGCATGCAAATGCAAATCTTTTTAGGCACAATGTTAAGCACAATTAACTCTACAACGTGTGATTTTCCAGGGATTTTTAGAGAAATGGTTAATCAACTATCAATTTCAGAGCAAGAAATGGACAAAATATGCAAGTTTTTACAAAACAATTATTTATTAATTAACTATCTATCACAAAAATGCCCATAATATGTCAAAGTGTAGAGAATTAATTAACAAACATCATGCTATTTTTGAATTAATAAAATAATGTAAAGAGATGGTCCATAAATACGAAGAAACACAGGGGTATGAGTGCAATATAAATAAAATAAGTAAATAAGCAGGGGGACTTAAAAGTAATTACCGACACTGAGGGGGGTTTCTTCTGCAATTTTTCCAGAGGAGCACGTGCATTGCACGTGCCCTCTGGGCAGTGGACTGGAGCGCAAATATGAAGGAACCCCGGGGCCTTTCTGTAAAATCTCCAAGTTATCACGTGTTAGGCACGTGACTTTGGACTTCAGTGCAAATAGAGGGACGTCCGGGGTGCTGGATGCAATTGACCCAGCGGGTCACGTGCAGAGCACGTGACCCCTGGGGATGAGAATCGGCTGTTGAAGTTCCCTCGGCACGTGCTTCTCACGTGTGAGGGCCTCGGGACTCGTGCCCGGTGGTGGAGCGGTGCAGGTGGCGTAGGAGGCGGCCTCGTGGCTGGAGATGTTGGCAATGGCGAGGCGGTGATGTTCGGAGCGAGTCGAGGATTGTGTGAGAGTCGTGGTGGAGCCGAGGCGCAGTTGGAGGCGGCGGAGGGCCGGCGGTGCGGTGAGCGCGAGGCGGCGGAGAGAGATAGAGAGAGAGATAAAGAGGGAGAGAGAGATAACCTGAGGAGTGGCTCGACGGCGTGAATGGCCGGAGCAGAGCAACGGCTTCAGGGGGCGGTGCTGCGACGAGGACAGTGAGGCCTCGGATCACGTCGAGGATGGGTTGTCACCACCAGAAGGAGAACGACGGATGAAGAGGCTCTTCGGCGGAGCAGTTCTTTAAATAGGGCGTCCGATGGTGCCGGAGATGGAAAGGGATTAGGGCGGCGGTCGAGTTGGGATTTGTCGGGATTCAAAGAAGGAAGAAGATGGCGAGATTAAGGGGATTGAATGGAGATGGAGATACGGGCGATGGAGGAGGATCGGCGCCGGCGAGATACGCGGGGGTGGCGCGGGATTCGCGGCGCGGGGTGGCGGCGGCCCGAAGAGGAAAGGGGCTTGATGAGGAAGACGGGCAGGGGTCGTCCGATCGGCCGAGATCGGGAGGCCCTGCGTTGGCCACGTGGCGGTTGGGGGGAAACAGGCAGAGGCATGTGCGGAGCACGTGCTTGGGGAGGCGCGTGCGACGCACGTGCCATTTATTATTATTATTTTTTATTTATTTTATTATTATTTTTTTATTTTTTTATAAAAACGATTATATAAATATGCGAAAAAAAAAGGCTGACACGTGGCGGCATCAGGTGCTGCCACGTGTCAGCACCAGAAAATTCGGAAAATAATTCTTTTGTAAAATCAATAAAAAATAGTAAATGACCTTGGATCAAAAAGTTTCTTCACAAAAATTGCTCGTCTCGACGAGATCTACAATTTCATGAAGACATCAAAACGAAAATCGATCATTTGCACCAAGTGATATTTTTGGGGTATCCCATGTACATAGAACACTTTGATTTTGGGATTTTGTAATTTTATGTCATTTTTTAGATCAGATAAAAATCCTGAAAAAAATGATACATCATAGATAAATAAATACACATTAATCTAATTTTTTGGATTGTTATTAATCAATAAAATATGTACATAAAATATTAGGTCAAAAACCGCTAAAATATACAACATATAAAAGAGGCCAAAACCCAACTTTCACATATGAGCTCCGATTCACTTGAACTTGGTCTTGTCTTGAAGGTAATTGAACGTACATTAGTTCAAAAGTGAGTAGGATTAAATCGGACATTGGATGAGGGAGATATGAGGGTTTTAGTCCGGAAATCCTAAAATTAGGATTTGGGTTTTCGGTCCACTTATTTGGGTTAGTTATTTTTTTTGTATTTTTCCTTTATTCTTGTTAGTGATATGTACATAGTGGAAGTAGTTTTGAGTCATTCGGAGTTAGCATGAATGACTTAAAAATCAGGGAAGTTAGGATATTTACATGTCATTTTGGCTTGGATTTTTGGCTTCTTATTTTGTGCAGATTTTTGTGCTAAAATGCAATTCTTATGAAATCATGCACTAATGCTAATTATGCAGAGTAGATGCAAATATGCTGTTGATTTCAGGGGATTTGAATCTTATTAAATGAGATTTAGAGTGATGAACAGGGATTCATCAAGGACCACACACGCGCGGCGCGCGCTCCGCTCTGTCTTCAGCTCCGGCACCGGCTCGGGCTCGGGCTCGGGAGAGTCAATTCGGATCTCGGATCTCGATACTTTTACTGCGGATTTCATTTGGCTGATCGAATAAATTAATCAGGCAGATTAATTTGATTTGGATCACATTGGGAATCGGACTTGATCCAAACGGCTCGATTTAGCCGCGGGTTTGGAATTTAAATGGACATGCCCGTTGAGGGACGTTTTCGAAACCAAAGGTCACCGCGCGCTAGGGCCCGCGAGACCCTCTTTTTATATCACTCACCCGACGCCGTCTTTCTTCACTCGTAAGAAAAACCTCTCACGCCGTCTCTCTCTGGTTCTTCCTCTCACGGACGAACGTCTCCCTCTTCTCCTCTCGGCTGCAGTTCTCTGAGGTACAATCGTGGCGACTGGTGTGTGCGCGACGAAGATCGTGAGCGATCGATCCTGGAGCGGATCGTCAGTACCCTACGACCGGTATTGTGGGGGCGATATCTTCTCTAAGGACAGTCCATTTCATGGACGCTTCGGTGACTTCTAAACTGATCTTTATTTCATTTTGGTTGTCGCAATATGTTTATTGTTTTTACCATTTCTGGATCATGTCCTTATTTATATTTCTGTTCATTTAATCAGTTCCTGTTTGCATATTATAACTGGATAATGATTGGGAAACATACGATTAATATAATCTTATTCGGTATTGTTCTCTGTTAATTCATTTGGATCCATTGATCTAACTGTTTAATATATATGCATTGGCAATCTTATTAACAACAATAACCCCTCTTTTCCCCCCTCCACCCCCTCGACATTTTTATTTTCTCATCGTCTGCAAGCATTTACAGTGTGTCCGTAACCCTCTGTCTATCGTATTTCTAGAATCCGAGTGCCTTTCCCCCTCTTCGTAGCTTACGAAGAAAGGTGAGTTTTGAAAGATTTACGTGAGGAAAAGGTAGTTGTTTCAAGAAACATGACACCAACTCATGGGTTGGGGACTATTCGCAGGGTTGGGTGAATAGTAAACTGTGAGGAGGGAGTACCCCTGTGAATAGTACCCAACCCAACCCTGCCCAACCCTGCAACCCAAACAAACCCATAGTACAGAAGAGATTACACAACCTTTAAAAGAGAAGTTGTTAGAGGCAGCCTTTAGAACTATAGAAGGTCGTATCGGCGATATACCAGCGATATATGTCGATATATCAATATCGAGACGAGATCGGTATGGCGATATTTCCTCCTTTTCAAGCATTTCCTTCACAAAAGAGCGTAGATATGGATGATATTTTCGATGATATATCGTCGAAATATTGGATCGGCACGATATCGAAATCGATATGACCTTCCTTGTTTAGAACAAACATTTGTTTATATCTAAAGTAATGGAAACTTTTTGCTAAAGAAACGCGTTCACGTTGGACCATTGGTTTTCGGTTTTTCCACCTAAAGCCACGGGTTTTCCCAAGGTTTCTATCAAAACTCCGCAATTTCAACTCACATCTACTTTTTATTCGCCTGTGAGCTCACCTGAAAAACCACACACTCTTATTTAATACACCAAATCACATATTTATCTTTCACCCTCAAATATTATAGTGTACCATCTTGTTATCTAAAAATTATAAAAACACTTAACTTATAATCAGTTTTCCAAACTTCAATATAATCGCATCACAACAAATCCTCCCAACAATAAAACCATCTATCCACCGAAACACAAAAACATGCTATTAAGCAGATAACCCACTTTTGGTGTAGGTTCCCTCTTCCAGATAACCTCCGAACCAAATGCCCCTTAGAGATATGTCTTGAATATAACCCGTTTATCGATCTATGATATGGATACATACTTTAAGCAGATCTTGGCTGACCTATTGGATCTAGTTAGGATATGTTTACACTGTATCCTATATATACATATTTTATGATAAGATGTGGGTGATTTGAGACTCTCATTCTTGGAGAGCACCACCTCTAAGGTTTCTGTATAATGTACTATACTTTTCATCATAGTGAAAATCTTTTCTTTATCTATGTTTTTTTCCAACTTTGTTTGGTAATGGGGTCCGGTTGGATTGGAGTAACTTCATGTGAATAATAATTGTTTTGATGATTAAGAGGGTCGGAATGGTAAATACGATGTGATGTCATATTTTCTTAAGTGTTATATTAACTGTTTTTATGATTATAATATGTTTTTGATGTTAACTTTTCATTTGATCGTGGTTAACAAATATTATAACAAGGAAAATGTGGGAACCATACAACTATTTCTAACCTAGAAATGCAGGGGTAAAGCTGGAGGGTAATCATTTTATCCATTGGTAACCTGGCAATTAAACGAGGTGGATTGCTTCTGCACGCAGTATATTCAGCTTATTGTGTATGTCTTAACACACAACCTTGTTTCTTGTTACACCGAGAAAAGCTGCATCGCCAAGCATGAATAGATAGCTTGATGTGGATTTACTATCTTCTACATCCCCTCTGAAGTCGGCATCCAAACTTCAAGTGATTCATCTTTATAGACAAGTTTAGGATAAGAATACCTTCTAGGTATCTCAAAAATCCTTTTACAGCTTCTCAATGTTCTTGTCCAAGATCGGTTGGGTATCTACACACTAAATTAACTAGAAAAGTTAAATCATGTCTGATGCATAATATTTCATACATCAAATTTTTCATTGCTTGAGCATATGGGACATTCAATGATTTCTAACCTTTGCATGAGCATTGATTTTTGCTTAATCGCTTTCTCATAATCATATGTTTAGGAGTGAGATGTATTCTGCATTCACATCTTTTTAATACATAATGCAAATATTTTTCTTGATCCAAAGTCAATTTTCTTGAGTTTCTGTCTCTTGTGATCTGAATCCCAAGAGCATTGAATGCCTCCTCCATATACTTCATCTCAAATTCATCATTTAGTTTATAATATCATCAAGCTTATCTATGTCAAGTCCACGAGCAAAATATCATCCACATATTATGATACAAATTTTAACTTGATCTTATTATTATTATTCAAGATACACACAATTGTCCAATTTATTTGTTACAAATCTGATTGGATAATTATTTTATGAAATTTAAGATACCATTGTCGCGATGACTACTTCAGACTATACAAAAGATTTTTTTAACTTACACACTTTACTCTCTTGTCCTTTGAAAACAGTGAAATTATTATTTTATGAGTGTCCGAATTGTTGTACCTCGGATATTCAGTGACAAATCAAAACACTATAATGATAAATAATGTAAGAATGTGGTGAATACAAGAGGGCAAATTATGAGTTTAGTTCCACTCTAGACAATGGGAATAATCAAGATCCATAGAATGGAACTTTTTTATATTTTAAAATGAGTTGATGCAATGCAGATGTAAAGTACAAAATGAACGGAGATGTGTATTCTGAAACCCGAGAATGTACTTATATGTGGGTATTTTCGCTAATCACTTTCAAACCTCAAAACACATTATGAATATGAGCTAAAAATAATTTTGTCTTAGAATACATATATTATATACTAAGAAGTTGTTGGTATTTTTAAAAATCAGTAACACAAAGAACGGTTAATTTTACAGAAATTTAACTTCTTGTTAATCTAGAAATAGTAGGAATGTGATTTTGGTTAGAATGATATTTTTTCTCGATTTGATATATTAAAGCTACATAAAAAACGTTTTTATGTATTTTTTCATTTTAATATCTATTCGTGAAAAAGGAATAATTTTTGGACTTTTTAAACAATTTTTCATGCAATAAGTAACTAACAAGGATGATGCTTGCCAATAGGTATAATAAACATATTCTATTTCTTTTATAATTAGCGATATTAAAATGAATTTTAATGATTTTTTTTACTAAAACACAGTTATTTCGAGTATTTGAATCGTGTACTAAATATCAAACACCAATAATTTTGCAATTCAAAAATTTCTACATAGGTAAATAAAAAGGGAATACAATTCACTTTGAATTTTTGCAAAATATTAAAGTGAGAATCAATTTTCAAAGATTTTTAGTCACAAAATGAAGTACGTGAAGATCTACAAACAACAAACTTTGGGAACATTTAGAACAATGCATAATTTTCTATGAATCTAATGATTAAAATTAGGTAAAATACAATATTTGACCAATTTAATTTTAATAAATCAACCACATTACAGGAAAAATCCAAGTAAATTACCAAATGACAAAGCATCAAGTCTCTATAACATGCAATTTTTAGATTTTTAAAAAGATAAAAATTGATAGCTCAATGAATTGTTAAAAATGGGTGTAAATGCAAGTAATAAAAATAAAATAAATCTAATGCTCACACGGACACTTATCGAAATAGAAATAACTGCTTGAGAACTTTTATAATTTTTCCAAGACCTTACGTCACGTTGGTAGATTCATGTGCAATTTGATGAATCTAGAGGGGCTTGGATGTAATTAGCCTGTGCACATGCTTTTGGGCGTTGGGTTGACCCGGTCTAAAATCTGACCCGCATAACCCGATATAAATTCAAATCTGAAATTTAATGGATGGGTCGTGGACCCCAAAATGAGCCCGTATTGATTAGCGGGCCTGATTTGGAGTCTGAGAAGGTCCAAACCCGCAAGTCCGATAAACCGGCCTATACAATATAATTATATCAAGTATATTCATGTTCATTTCAAACACCAGTTCTAACTTTTATATTATTATTTCTGAGTGTGGAATAAATGCTTAAACTCATTAATAATCATATCCATTAGCGTGGATTGAGGACATTATTATATTAATATGCAAAAATAAAACTTGTATTTTCAAGTGCTAGAACATGTACAATTGTAAATAACCAATCTGTATTAGGTAATAGTGCCCACATCTACAATAGAATATATAATGATGAATGATGATGGTTTAAGTCACCATATTTTTTACCACATTTATATTTCCAATATACAACTAATGTCAGAATCACAAAGTGTACTTAAAGCCTTAAACATGTGCACTCATCCCGACCCGAACTCGATCTGAACCGAACCCATTTTGTTTGGGCCGAATTTAGACTTGGACCTGAAATTTGAAAATAAAATAGGCCTAGCGGTCCGACTCATTAGCCCATATACTTAAATAAGCTTGAGTCGGACCAACTCAAACCCCACCCGACTCAATGCCCTGATGTGGGTGAGATGCTTGCGACGAAGGGATGAATCGTTATTCTCCCGATGTGTAGAGGCTGTTGTCTCAGATGATGCTCCTCCGATGATCCTCGAGCTCAGGCGAAGGAGTTCTGGCACTGATTGAGGATGGACTGCTCCGATCAGAGGTGGTGCTCGTCCTTCCAGAACTCAATCGAGGAGGATCCATTGAGGACCACGATGCATGTTGTCTAGACCATCTGTGTAAAGGGATGGCGCTTGAGCTTGAAGGTGTTCAAACTCTTGCAGAGCTTGAGATGGTCCGCTGTGAAGAGTGAGGTGACGGAGAAGAAGGGCTGTCGTTTAGTTTTGGGGATATAATTGACAGAATGGATCCTTTGCTATAGCCGATGCTGCAGCAGGCTCTGCAGTAGCTGCTAGAGGCCGCTCGATTTTGATCAAGCGGTTCGCATAGAATCGCATTTTTAGTGGTCCGTACCGTTCGATTTCATGCGAACCACTCTATCAAGATCGCGAGCGGCTCCGATCATTACTGCAGAGTCTGCTGCAGCAACGGCTACAGTAGAGGATCCATCTCCTATAATTGATCGGGGATAAAGAAGATCAGGGGAGTCCCGTCGATTGAGGGAGAAGGAGCAAAGGGTCCCAAAGGAGTACTTTGGAGGTGATTGGTTGTGAAGGTCTAGAATAGAAGGCGGAGAGGAAGTGGTGGCGACTGTCTATGGTGACTGACGGGTCTCAATCAGAAGAAACAGGCAAGGGGAAGAAAGAAAAGAAGCAATGCATGTAGTGGCATCCTAGATGGAGTGGAGTTTGTGTTATTGGAGTTAACATGAATTTATTAAAAATCGAAGAAGTTTATGATTATATAAATGTGGATATATGTAAGGTTTTAACTTTTTTTATTTTTGCTTTTTTATGCAACTTTATTTCTTGATTTTTTTACAAGTTAATAACATACATTTAGTCAGATTCTATTGCATTGCATATATTAGTTTGTTATGTTAATGTTTTATGGATTTTTGTGTACTTTTGCTCAAGAATTAAGTACGGAACTTTAGTTTTAAGTCAATGAATCATGAATTCATCACCCTCCTATACTTAAACTTTGTCAGTCCCCTTAACACTTATTTCGCAAATAAGTGAAAAAGAAAGTTTGGGTTGAACTTTTGATAGTGTGAGTGAGCAAGACTAATTGATCAGCACCTACATAAAACGAACTCAAACTTTAAGGTGCTTTGGTTGCCGGGTTAGCCAGGTTAAATTGGGGGAGGGTAAATCATTTTTGTATTTTGGTATTTGAATAAAGGGTTAGGGTTGAGTGGGTTGTTATGATGTGATTATATTAGAGTTTGGAAAAGAGTGTAGTTATTGTGATGTAATTGTATTGAAATTTGAAAAAGTGGGTAGAAGTTATGTACTTTATAATTTTTAGATGAGATGATGGTATAGTATATTATTTTTTGATAGAATGGAGGGAAGAGAAATGATTTATTTATTGTATAAAAAAGAGAGAAGGAGTGAGCTCCACAAGTGAGAGAAAAGCTTCCGGAGGTTAAACCCACAGGAGGTTAACCCCCAACCGAATGGGATCTATGGGTTTCAGACCCTCTATGTACAATAGCTATAATGGGCTATGACATTAATGTGTTGAGCATAGGGATGCAAACTGACGGGTTCGGATACAGATACGGGTATTACCGTATCCTTATCCGTTTTTAATACGAATACAGTTGCGGATACGGATATTGACGGATATTCAAATTGTCTTACCATATCCTTAGAAAACGGATAAAGATGTAAAAATGAATATTGATCATACGAATAATGTTAGAAATACTCTATAGAATCAACTTAAATATATACGAATTGGATGGAAAACACATGATATAAATTTATTTAATGTGTTTGTATCGTAAAAATTACACTAACTTAGTAAAAGGAGGCAAAGAATTTTGTTATATATGATTAAAAATAAATCTATGACTATATTAATATACGAAAATGGATATACCGGATCAAAACGATATCCATATACGTATCCATTTTAAAATAGATACGGATACGGATGTCAAAATCTGCATAAAATAGATACGATGATGGATCGAATACGGATATATCCGTAACCTTTTGTATACCTAGTTGAGCATCACTTAATGTACGATCATCATTTCATACAAAATCCAAGTATGCGAGGTTTTGATTTGAAACTCAATCCTCAACTCTACTTTTAAAGCTCTTCTCGTTTGAATCCACATGTTTTCTAGTTGTCAAACTCAAAGGGAAGTGAGTTTAAAAAGGCATTTCTCCCCACTCATTGGATAAGAAATCACTCGGGTGTTGTACGCACAATATTTTTTGTCGTCGAATCAACACTTTCCTCAAGAAGTTTTTACCGAATGCACTTATTTTTTGAGAGTACATGGAGGTTGCAAGTATATTATACATCTCCACACCCGGCTTGTAACGTTTACGATGCAGAGTCATTTTTTTGTGTTTACACTATCCTTATTTGATGGACTTGGTATAGAAGTGAAAAGTGAAGATAAAGTTATTAGCTTTCATTCATTGATCCAAGTGAACAATCAAAAGGTTAAGAGTATTTCCATTGTTCTCAACAACATTTTTTGTGGAATTTTCTAGAATTTTGGAGTTCTTGTAAATTGTTGGAATTAGGGGTGTTCAAAAATATACGGGTCAATGGGTACCTGACTTGACTTGTTCATTTTGACCCTACAATCTCGGGTACCCGTTAGAAAATGATGGATCGGGTACCCACAATGTCATGGCCCGTGCCCCATATAAAAAACTCGACGGGTACCCCCCATATACTCGGTTTATAAAAAACTCGACGGGTACCCCCCATATACTCGGTTGGAAGCTTCCACCATCAATTGATTCACAAAAATACAAATGGTTAGATACAAATACCAATATAGATGTTACAATATTTTTATCTATTTTAAAAATATGGAAATGGATGTCGATACAAATATCAGTGAATATGGAAAACATATTGTCAAATCATTAAAAATGAATACCGATAGATAGGAAAAATAATAGAATCAAAATTGTACAGATAAGATATAAATTTATATGTATGGGAAGGCTCATATACATATCCATTTTGAAATCGAAATATCTATGGATGTCAAAATTTTGAATTAACATGTATGACAATGAATTGGATACGATCCGATCAATATACATACATCCTGGCATCCAAACATGATGATAATGAATACAATTGAATATGAACGGTATCGTACACGAACAATCAAGCCGCATCCACTCACCCACATGCGCGCCCGCGCCCATGCAAACGCCCACATCCACCTACGCGCGCATGCACCCATGCCCACGCCTACGTACACGTGCACGCACATAAGTGCACGCACACACACATCATGATAACCAATTGTGATGATAGCTAATACAACCATTTACAAATAGGAATATATACTCATATATAGTTTGTCATGTTGTCCTCCGATTACATATATTTACATCTCGTTTATCCATATTTGATTCATTTATGAGGATGAACCTACATGAATGTATCGTGATTGGATCTGTATTTGATAGTATTCCTTCCAATTGCATGTATTCATATGGTTTATACATTATCCACATAGTTCTACATATTCCCGTTAATTTATTCATCTATGTTTATATATCCCTATCTGAATGCATTCCGTACCATTTAGATTTCCGTATCCAACATTATCATTATGAATATGATATAAATACGAATATACATAATTGGACATATCATTTGCATTTTTATATATGTCATCTTTCACTAGAAGTATTTCTCTTTATCTCCGCGGGTACCCGTCGGTAGCCAACATCCTTGATATTAACCGAGTACCCATTACAAATGGGTATCCGTTTAAATGGGGCAGGTCGACCCATGACCCAATACCAATGAAGCAAGGCGGGTCACCATCAAATGGGACAGGTACCCGCCCCATGGAGACCCGTAGTTAGAATTGTTCATTTTGATCCACACTTTTATAGCATGTGAAACATACACATGCACATAGGTATACTCAAAGTAGTATAGGGATCATTGCTCCCATACTGACTATACACTGGAACTCAAGTTTATGAGGTGAGGAAAACTCCTTATTGTAGAGTTTTAAAGAGTGTAAACATGCAACCTTTTTTCAGGACGTCATTCTCCCCCATGAGAATTCTAAACAACCCTCGAAAAATTAGATTATTTCTATTTATAGAAATTGGTTCTCAAGACTTCTATTCATCATTTAAAATTTAAGGAATGTTGCCTTTTGTCCTTTAGAGTTTTTCCACTAATAGTTGTACCTTTTACTTATTTGAGATGTCATTTGTGCAATGTAGGGAGACAACTGTAACAATAGAAAGGCACGATTGCCGATTTAAGAATATATAGTCTCAAATATATTTGCAAAAAAGCTAGGGACAGATTATTGGAAATACTTGAAAGGTGCAACTTCCCTTCCTTACATTGAGTAGTGCTGCAAAATAAATTCAAAGTAACTCACCACTATGTTAAGATGTTCAAAATAGAAGGCTTTACAGTTTACATCATTCACACAAATCCCTTCCTTCGCATGAGTTTATCATAAATGTTTGTACGAGGGAGATGACGAGCATGATCGCAAGAGGGCTTGATCATTCTCTTTGAGGTTTCTTTTGTATTTGCAACTCTTAGTTCATAGAAGCAAAGGCATCAAGACAAGATTCAATTAAATATATCCTACGTTATTTACAGAGCATAAAAAGATCATGGTTCAAATACCATACAAAATGTGATCTAGTTGTAGTACAGTGTGTTTACCATACAACAAAAGTACCCACTTAATAGGCTAGTGGTAGTACAGTATGTCTATCACACAAAAAGAACAACGTTCAAATCCCACTCTTGCAAGGGATGCGTTAGGTAGTCGATGGCCAGTGTAAAAAAGAGTCAACACATGGGAACTTCTACAGCTCATCATATGTTAAAGCAGTACTAAGCATTACTCTGTTAACGATGACGCCATGAACTTCCACTGCCAACAAACTTGTAGACAAATTCAAAGGGACTACACACCTCGATGAGTGTAAGGAACAGCGCAAAAACAAGAGTTCCACACAAAAGATAAAAACATCCTACAGTCTAAATGCTTAAGAAGCTTTTGTCGGCGTTAAGATGGATGTAGAGACTTACTAGAGGTCTCGATTTCAATCATAAGATGAAATGGTACTCCTGAAAATACCATGCCCAGCTCCATAGAGTGTTCCAACAACATCAAAATGATATTATTAGATTAATTCCTACCAAAACCAGTACATGAATACAAGTCCAACTGAAGAAAATGCTTAAAGAAATTACTAAAAAGCTATGTTTGGCAAATTATATGACACCAGTTCAAGCCTCCAAAGAGTTGGGGCCATCCTGCTGGAACATATTGGGAAAAATCAGATCAACAGCTTCTCAATGGCATCCTGCAAAGAAGAACTTGGTTAAAATCAGATTTAAGTTTTGAACACAACCGACGATAATACAAGTTTACCATGCACATCCCTTAAAGTTTTTCCATACATAATCTAAGAGTTGAAGAACAAAGGGATATTTACACCCATAACCCTGAGTAATTTCGTAATTACCCCAAAAACCCTCTATAATCACGAATTACATCGAGGACCCACCCATAACCTTCCGTTAGTTTGATTCATTAACTCAACCATATGAGCGAGTTAATCTAACCAATCCTATATCTAACGGCTAGAGTTAATCAAAGGTAAAAAAAAGAAAAGGAAAAAAAGTTGCAAGTGTGAGCATGACTTGCTGGAAGTGGTAGATCAGGCAGAGAGGCTAGAAGCGGTGGTCAGGCAGGGAGGGGCTTACATGCGAAGCTGGAAGTAGTGGGTCAGCCTTACACCGGAGCTGGAGGCGAGGGGAATGTGCAGGAGGAATCGGGGGAGGGGGCTTGCTGGAAGCGGCGGGGGAGTTGCGGGCTTCGAGGCTTCAGGGGGAGTTGCAACCTTGCAAGAGCGTGAGGCTTGCAGGAGCGAGCTTGCCGTCGGAAGGGATGCAAGCTTACGGGAGCAGGAGGGGCGTGGGCTTGCAGGAGCCGGGGGTGTTGTGGGCTTACAGAAGCAGGAGGGGGCGCGGGCTTGCCGGCAGAAGGGGAGGAGGAGGAGTGTCGATGGAGGGATGACGGGAGGATGCCTTCCAGGTGGCGGGAGGGGGGAGGGGGTACAGGGTTCGCTAGAAGCATGTGAGGGGAGGGGGGGGGCCTGCAGCTGGTGCTAGAAGCGATGTCGGAGTGGAGGCCGAGCATGCTTGCAGGCAGAGGGGGATGTGCAGGTAGGGGGTTGCAGGCGAAGGGGAAGAGTAGGTGTCGGCGAGGGGAGGAGGTGGACAGGAGGAAGGGGAAGTTGGTGGAGGATGTCGACGAGGACGGGGGGTTGACTGGCTGGAGGAGGAGGTCGGAGGGGGTTGGTTGGTTGGAGGAGGAAGGGGAGTAGTCATTTGTAAATAATGGGAAATAAAAGGGTATAAAATGTAAAATACCTGACTGATACCGTCATAGTTAACGGGAAATAGGATGGAAGTTAACACGAGGGTCGTGGGTGTAAGAGTTAAGTATTATTGGGGGTCCTGCGTGTAATTCGTGATTATAGGTTTCTGGGTAATTACGAAATTACCCAGGGTTATGGGTGTAAATATCCCAAGAACAAAATGCACAATATATTCTGATTTGAAGGCGAATCTTTGTCAAATAAGTCATTATTTTGTCAATAATCATGAACACAAGATCATATACAGAGAAGGCCTCTTTGATATGATCCTATTTCTATAGGCAAAATCTGCACGTTTTTATCAGCATAGTAAGATCAGTTTTGTAGGTGGACTCAAGGAGTTGGTTTCCTTTCAATCACAAGCAAATATGCAACAAACAGAAGCGATCCAATGTTTTCAGATCTATATCGTTAAAAACCTCAAGCTCCATGCTGATGACCAATGATAGAAACTAGAGAGATACTAATGAACACAGATAAGATATGAATGAAACCTTGAGGCTCTGAATTTGTGGTTTCAACTGGCTACCCTCATTGCTTGTAACAGAACATGCGATCACCGGTCTTGTGACGCCACAGGCCCGGCCTAGAGCTTGTTTGGAGGGAACAAAAACATAGGGCACATTCTGATGAACAGGAAAAAGAAAATAATTGTGAGCATTCCAGCCGAAAAATCAGGATCGTGAGCAAACAAGTTACAAAAAGGATGCATATAAATGGTGGTAGAACTGATGTAGCATGTTTTAGGTCCCAAGTTCCACCAAGCAAACTTGGAACATTTTTTTTCACAACGTGCTTTGAACAAAATATTAAAAATGATAGAGTACAGAACAAGAAACTTCAATGGGTAGAAATATGTACACTTGTGCCCTTAATTATTTCATAATTGCCGATGACCCTATGAAACATCTTTACTGACAATCGTGCCCCTGCTGTATATGGCTTTAAATATTGATATCAGTGTCATTTTGAAAAAGCCAGAAAGGGGAAAATATCTGGGAATATTGCTGATATCCTTAGAAATCATGGAAATGGCTACACCAACCGATTTCCGCCAAAATTAAGGTTGCCAATGATCCTTAGTCAATAAATAATATAGAATGTACACTTGTTTACTATAACAGAGATGCATTTTTTTTTGAGAAAACGGCGGGATGGATCTCCTTTAGAGGTCCATCCAAAACAGAGGTGTAATTAAGAGGTTTAACTTCTACCACATCATGTACACCATGCTGGAATACCAATATGTCTTAAAAGGTAGAAGAATGTGGTGTTATGTTGAATTACAAAATGCCCAAGACAGTTACATACGTGTGTATGTCGAGAGAGGGATGGTTGATGCAACATAACTTGTCAATTATGCAATCATAGTTGGATTTATATTAATGATCTCCCTCATTAAACGGTAAAACTCCCCATCCAAAATGAAGTACTCATTGCTCAGTCATCGGGCCTTGGGGGGGAGGGGATTGTGGGGTGTCCAGGATAGAGCAGGTGCACCCACCCTGCAAGGCCTGTGGATGGAGCATCAGGATCTGTTTGTATACTATGAGGCTACATAAGCTTTAAGATTATTGTAAATAGCATCTGTACAGAATCCATAAAAGAAACGACAAAAAAATATATTTTTTAAAGAATAATGCAACAAAGATAAAAAAGAAGTGAAATATTGAAAAAACTCGAGGAATTTCAAGAAAGTAAAAAGTTCATATTTTGACGACATTTAGCAAAATTGGACAAAATATCACCGAAATGCCCTGATATTTGAGAAAATATATAAGAAGGGTTTTTGATATCGCCGATTCGACAATACATATAATCATCAATCTACCATCAAATACTGGTAATATTTACAGCCATGCCATTAATCTTGTGGATCAAATCATGAAACATAACACTCAAAGGACTAAAATATAATAATTGCTTTTATAAATCAGTTCGTAAAATATAATGGATGTTTTTATCCACCCCCACCCTTCATTTTCTTCATCATGCTTTCTTCATTGCCATCTGATGAACACTCTCACCCCTCACGCGACAATGAAGCGCCCCCCCATCTGGTTGCAGGAGTTCCTGATGATGCTTTGGTTAGGTGAGAGGGGAAGAAGGCTAGGAGGAGAGGGTGTTCATAAAAGAACACACACATCCGCCCACCAGCCCACCAGCATGCACCCTCCTTCCAGACCTCCTAACTGTACTCAAATAACTTGATATTATAAATACAACTAAAAAATATTCCCACTGTAATTATTTCCATGGATGGCTATGCATTAGAAAAGTGTAATTAAATTATTCTGTTTCTATGACAAAAAAAGTGGGAAAGAATTAGAAGCAATAAAAGTAGTAGTGAAACATTACATAATAAATAACTAGAAGCTAGCATCCCCAAAGGATGAGCATGGACTACACAGAGCAGATTTTGTAAAGCTACAGTAAGAGCTAGTAAAAGTTACAAAGGCAAACTCAAGTCACAGAAACCCACTAAATCACCTGTCTGCATTGATCATCTTTCCAAACTCTCACAAATTAAACGAGGATAAAAACACTACCTTGTCCTCAGCCAGCAAGGGAAGGTGCAGTAGGATCTCCAGCGGTTCTGTATCTGCTGCCATTACCACAAACTCTGAAATCCCCCGATTTAATGTCTTCGTTGCTGCAAAAACCACAAACAATCAAACCAACAAATTCCACAAAACCACTTCTCACAAAACTAAAAAACATGCAACAAAAATCACAGAGTGACCACCTTCGTTGGCACCCTTCTTGAGTTGCTTGTAGTTGGCCGCTTGCTGGACGAGGTCAAGTATGGGTTATTGAGAGCTGTGCATCTGATAGAGGGTAGGCTTTGGGGTTCACTTGATCGGTGCTCTGCAACAGTGGAGGATTTATAATTTCAGAACAGGGAAGGCACAAATGAATTGAGTAATATTTTATTGTTACGCCATCACAAAATAACTTGCTTCCATTTAGCAAGATTGTGTATAATTCGATGCAGAATTTGTGGTGTCCGGAATCTATTTTGAAATTTATTTACATCACCACCTAAAATATTAAAAGCTTGTGGTACTTACTACTTAGACAGTTCATTAATTTGTAAGTTTCTTTTTGTTAGAAAAAACACAAAAAGCTAAACACAGATAAGATGTGGACCAAGTTCAAAACTAATAATTACAATTTCCTAAAAAGAAACTTTATGATTTCAAATACCAAATGATTACTAACTTACCCCCTACGTCGTAAAGGCCAATTTTGAATATTTGACCCTCGGAACCAGAAAAATCACTAAAAAAAGAGGATGGCTAAAATTCTTCACATCTCAAACACATCAATGACGTTAACGTCCAGTGTTCATACCAAAAATATTTTTCTTGCCTATATACATGCGTTGCAATACTTAGATGATATAACATATAAGCGGCGAGGTGGAAATAATTCTCCTACATTATCTATCACACTTTCTGTCCAAGCGATGTTGTAATATCTAAATGAGCATCGGGATAAACCTTGAATTCGGATCAACAGAATTGAGATTGTTTCTGAAAGTTACCATCTTTTTTCGGGTTTGGATTCGCTCGTCAGCAACTGGTACACGGGTTGGCGGTCGAAGAGCGAGAGGGAGAGGACTGAAGGAAAAACACCAACTAGGGTTTTGCGACGAGGGGATTAGGGTTTTGTTTGGGGACGAATGGCACACGTGAGAGTCTAGCATAGGTCTACAGCTCCCTCCCACCCATCTATATCAATTTTTTGTTAGGCATGTCTTGGATACGGATGGAAAATAAGAAGAATAAAGGTTTATTCTTTATTTTGTTGGAAATATAGGAATAAGGAGAATAAAGTGGAATAAGGGTAAGTAAGGTGGAATAAATATAGGAATAAAGGTGAAATAATGGGATGTGGATGGGAATAACCTTACTCTTGAGAACCGCACCGGGTGGGGAATCGATCTTGTATTCCAGTGCTTATTCTCCAAACGAACATGACCTAAGGAGTTCGGCCCCACAATCTAACAATTATCTATCGAGGGATACTTTGCAACATAGAGAATAATACTCGCAAGTTAACACCTTGGATACATAATTGCAGTTTTTGATATTCGAAGTAGATTGCATGGTGTACGATCAGATGGTTGTTAATGCGGTCATGACATGACCATGTTATATAAGAAATTTGTGTGTTATTATTATCATATAGACATGGATGTGCATCCACATCCCTCTCGTTGTATGTAAATAAATAAGTAAGGTAAGTGAATCGATCATATAAATAAGGATAAATTCTAACAGCTTAACAAAGCCTTTTTAAAGAATCTAAGTTGTTCATCTATGTCCCGAATGCTCATGACTCTACGAGGATTCGACATATATCGCGAATGAATCTCGACTCGATTACCGATTACATATGTGGTTAGACGTGCACTCAAGGACGTAGGTGGGGGGAGGGCGAGTAGGAGCCATAATCCCCTCCCAAATTGGGAGAAACATTGAATAGCTTTTGTATATTCTTATTCCCAATTCCAAACTCAAAAGATATAAAAGCCCTCCATTTATCTTTCCTCATTTCCTAAATTTACAAGCAGCAGTTCACCATCTTCTACTCTCCTTCACCCGATTATTTCAAATTAAAACTAATCCAAGTATCAACACAACATGGGTGCAAACGGATAGGGATATATCCATATCCAGTCCACCACCGTATATGTTTTATACAAAGTTTGACATTTGTATCTGTATTTATTTTAAAATTGATATGGATATGGATATCAATTTGATATCCACAACTGTTCGCATATGTATCCTTATATTCATTTTTATGTGTAAAAATAATTGGATAATTATTTTAATCACATATAACATAATTTTCTATCTTCTTTCATCATATTTGGTACAATTATTCCGATGAAAGCACATTTAACATATATGGAGTACTTCAAATGATGTGGCACATTTCTTGATTTTGGAAAGGTGTCAATTTCAATCATTGGATGGAAAATGTGTATTTGAGATTAAAACCACCATGATATAATTTGTGGTTTCATTTTACAAAGCTTCCTAAAAAGAAGGGCAGATTAAATTAATGCTTAATTACTATAATCCACGTCATTGAATATTCTATATTTATACAAATCCAAGGAGTATGCGTTGTATTTTTCAGAAAATATAATGGAATAAATGCTTGCATTTTGAAGTAATTATTAGTTTATAAAAGATTGATATGTTTTACAATAATGTGATGTAAATTACAGAAATCATAACCACGGATGTAAGGGAAAAAGTTCAACTTCGACAAAAAATGGTGTGTTCTATGTAATTGTGTTTCCTAAAATATATTGTGCTTTGGTAGTGGCCTAAGTAATTTATGTACAAGTGGAAATATTCCTACAATGATGAGATTTTTATTACAACTATATTTCCTAATATATTGGATGGGGTAAATTGCGATGCATTATATTTCTACACTTCATATGCATATTATTTTAGAGAGGTTTAAATATGGATGTATTTTTTTAATTCTCAAATTAGAAAAATACATGTCATAGTACATGTCGAATCTCGTTTCATCCAACATTTGGTGGAAGAAATGTTTGTAAACTACAATATTTTTTGTAAATTTTGTATTCTATTTGTAAACTGCATTTGATTTATTTTGAAAAATATTGTAGTCTCTTTCGAGAATATTTTGTGGGAATAATGTTAGTAAACGATGATATTGTTTTGTAAATTTTGTGGTCTCTTTTATCAAATAAATGTGATTTTTGTAAAATAGATTGCTTATTATTATATAAATTATTTTATATGTCCATCCAATGTATTTCTCAATATCGTAGGTCCATCAAAATTCATTATCTAGTGTAAAGTTTGTGTATATTTTATAAATTACATACTCTCATTGTAACAATTATGTGTTAATCTGTAAAAAATAGCTTATTATTAATATATAAATTATTTTTATGTCCATTCAACATGTTTTCCAATATCGTGGATCCATCAAAATTCATCATCTATTGTAAAGTATTTGTAGATTTTGTAAAATCCATGCTCTCATTGTAACAAATATTTGCTTATCTGTAAAATAAAAAGTTAATCCGTAATTTATCATTTATTATTAAAAAGGGATAACATGTAAAAATTACATGCAAAACTGTAAATCAATGAATTGAAATCTAAATTATACAATCAATTATGTAAAGTAGTAGATCAAAATGTAAAATGTATTTAATCCATCCAATTGAATATGTAAACTCCATGCCTTTAGTATTTAATCCATAGCTGATGGGATTTCATCCAATTTGATTTTTGCTAAATACATCACCTATTGGACAAAAATATAACAAGATATATAACCTTCTATAAATAAAATCATTTATTGATACTGACAACCTTGAGCATATTTAATCTGTAAATAAATATTTATATTTTTAATCAGAAAATCTCTTTTTAGTGATATTTTCATTCTCATTCTACAGAATTCAATATGTAAATAAACTCAAAAGAAAAAAGTAAAAAATACTTTGAACTCAAAAGAACGGAGGAACCCAAACTTACAAAGGATTGAATATTCCAAAAAATATGATTAAACTCAAAAGAATGAAAAGTACATTGAGTACTTAAGGAAATATGATTGAATAAAGACTCGCATTTTGAATAATTGTTGCCAATTTACAAATGATTGATATATTTTACAATTATGTATTATACATTACAAAATCGTAATCACTGGTGTTTGAAAAAATACGCAATCATAACCACTTGTGAATCGGAACATTGATTCAAAAATAAAACAAATGGGAAAAAAATCTCAAATCAAGGATGATTGAAGATTGAGATGGGGTTAAAATAGAAAGAAAATTAAAATCTAAATAAGTAACCTAAAATAACTTGTAACTTGATTAATAGATGAATAAAAAAGAACATAAAAAATACTAAGAACATACAACATCCTCCACATGCAACCACCACAAGTTACTCTATGCATCATCATCGTCGTCGCCATCATGCACCGTCATCACCATGCCATCATCTCCACGCACATCCACCGTCTCTACATTGAGGGAGGACGAAGAATTGCAGGGGTAGCGAACCCCCACTGAGTTCATTTTGAAAATTTCGAGTAATCGAGAACTACGATCATGATTGATGCCATATTTAGAAATAAATTCGAGTAATTAATGCGTAATGAGATAATAATGAAATTAAATGGAATATTCAATTTTATTTCCTAAAGCAACGAGTTGGAGATTATTTGGATTGTGGTTTCGAATTTAATTTGATGATTTTGTTTATGGTCGTAGATCAAGATCGAACGGATTTTATGGAGTGTCATGTCATGATTGTGGTGAGGTACCACCTTATTTCAAGATTTCCATATATGTATGCAAGGTTGCAAAAGTCGGTAGTCGGTACTCGGTCGGTTGAGTCACTGACTAAGGATTAATCGGCAGTCGGGCGACTAATCGGATTTAGTCGGACTTTAATCGACTTTGAATTTTATAATTATTTTAAATATATAACTCATTTTTATACATATATTTACATAGATTTTGTACATTTATATACTACCATAATAAAATAAAAGAAAATATTGAATTTAAATAAAACATTAGGCATATTATACTAAGTTTGCTTATAAAAAAAGTAAAACATAAAAAAAAATACGGTATCTCCGAGCGAAAATTGGTCGATTAGTGTACCTAGTCGGAATTAGTCGGTACTCGGTCGGCCACCCCACTGACTAGACTAGTCGGACCTACTAATCGGGCCAGTCGGGCGACTTTTACAACACTGTATGTATGTATGTGTGTGTGTGTGGTGGGGGGGGAGTATGCTCCCTGGGTGTAGCTAACTTATATGCTCCCACCCCTTTTCCCCTATATTTTTTTATTTTTTTGAAATGAAACCTATTGGAATTTAGATTACAATATGTCGCCAAGGTGTCATTAAAAATTCAACTTGATTCGAGACTTCTATCCCCTCCATCAAGATTGTCAAATTTTAACGGTTTCAGAATTGCTGAAATTACCCCTTTCATATGGAGGGCATAGGACTCTTTGTTTTTGACGAAATAGGAATGTCGTGTTAGGAGGATATAGTGATGAATATACATATTTTCATTTTTCAAAAAAAATAAAAAATTAGGAGGAAAATAGGAGCGGGAGTAGCCAATTGGCTACACCCAGGGTATAGCCTCCTTTAACCCTATATATATATATATATATATATATATATATATATATATTAGGGGGCCTTTCAAATAGGATGCAATCCTTCCTGAGTTAAGGAAGGCCGCCCTTTTTTTGTATAAAACATGGCACTTAAGTAGAATACGTATATAGTTTGTATTATAGGTGCACGTTATAAATACAAAGCCGCATACAAAACTGCGCATTCTAATACAAACATTAAAACTGCACATTTTAATACAAAACTGTATATGTATTATACTAAAGTCATCCTGTATTATACAAAAAAGGGGTTGGCCTTCCTTAGCTTAGGAAGGACTGCGTCCTATTTGAAAGAAATCCATATATTATATATATATATGAGGAAAATGGGGCTGCCCCCTAGGGGGAGCTAACTTAGCTCCCCCCGCCCTATTTTCTTCAAAAATTTTTATTTTTTTTGAATTTTTTTTCCGTGAATATTCATCACTATATCCCTATATTATGTCATAAAAATTTCGTGTGAAACAGAGACTCCTACGGCCTCCATCCAGACAGTCATTTTTTTAACGGTAACATGATTTTTTAAATCGACCCCGTTTGGATGGAGGTCGTACGAGTCTCTGTTTCGCATGAAATTTGAATGACATAATATAGGGATTTAATAATGAATTTACACGGTTTTATATTTCAAAAAAAATAAAAAAAATTTGTGAAAAAAGGGCGAGGGGAGCTAAGTTAGCTCCCCCTAGGGGGCATACACATTTTACCCTATATATATATATGAGGAAAATGGGGCTGCCCCCTAGGGGGAGCTAACTTAGCTCCCCCCGCCCTATTTTCTTCAATTTTTTATTTTTTTTTTGATTTTTTTTCCGTGAATATTCATCACTATATCCCTATATTATGTCATAAAAATTTCATGTGAAACAGAGACTCCTACGGCCTCCATCCAGACAGTCATTTTTTTAACGGTAACAGGATTTTTTAAATCGACTCCGTTTGGATGGAGGTCGTAGCAGTCTCTGTTTCGCATGAAATTTGAATGACATAATATAAGGATTTAATAATGAATTTACACGATTTTAGATTTCAAAAAAATAAAAAAGTTTTGTGAAAAAGGGGCGGGGGGAGCTAAGTTAGCTCCCCCTAGAGGGCATACACATTTTTCCCTATATATATATATATATATATGGGGGCAGGGAGCCTGCACCATGTGGTGTAGGTAACTCCCTACAATCGGCCTATTTTTCATTTTTTGCACATTTTTTGATTGAAAACTTGGGGGATTTACTTAATATGTTGAGTAGAATATGTGTTTCAAGTTTCATGCAAAACAAACATTCCTAACATGTTCATCTAGAAGAGGTCATTTTCAGCAATTCTGAAACCGTTAAAATGTGGTAGACTTGATGGAGATGATAGGAGTCTCAAATTAAGCTGAATTTTGAATGACATCATGGTGATATATGGTGATCTAATTCCCCTAAAATTTCATTTCAAAAAAATTAAAAAATGATGAAAAAATAGGCCCGGTTGTAGGTAGTTACCTTCAACTGCCGTTGGAGGTTCCTTTTTCCCATATATATATATATATATATATATATATATATATATTTGGGTAAAATGGGGCTGCCCCTTGGGAGTAGCCAACTTGGCTACTCCCACCCCTATTTTCCCTCATTTTTTATTTCTTTGGAAAATAAAAATTTGTATATTCATCACTATATCCCTCTAACATTCTATTAAAATTTCGTCAGAAACAGAGACTCCTAGGCCCTCCATCCAGATGTCATTTTTTAACGGTCGCAGGATTTTTTAAATCGACCCTGTTTGGATGGAGGCCGTAGGAATCTCTGTTTCTAATGAAATTTTAATAGAATGTTAGAGGGATATAATGATGAATTTACAAATTTTTATTTTTCAAAAAAATAAAAAAATGAGGAGAAAATAGGGGTGGGAGTAGCCAAGTTGGCTACTCCCAAGCATTTAACTTTATATATATATATATATATATATATATATATATATGGAAAAAGGAGTATGCTCCCTGGGTGTAGCCAACTTACATGCTCCCACCCTTTTTCCCTGTATTTTTTTTCTGAAATGAAACCTATTAGAATTTAGATCACAATATGTCACCGTGGTGTCACTAGAAATTCAACTTAATTCGAGACTTCTATCTCCTCCATCAAAACTATCAAACTTTAAAGGTCTTAAAATTGTTGAAATTGTTCCCCTTCAAATGGAGGGTATATGACTTTCTATTTCTGACGAAATTGGAATGACGTCGTAGGCAGATATAGTGATGAATATACATATTTTCATTTTTCAAAAAAAAGGGGGGGGAAGATGGGGGTGGGGGTTGCCAATTGACTACACCCAGGGTGTAGCCTCATTTAACTCATATATATATATATATATATATATATATATATGGAGCACTTCAATAAAAGTAGCACCTTTCCTTGATTTTGGAAAGGTGTCTTCTTAGGCCATTGAATGATGAGTGTACGGGTGAGATTGAAACCACTAAGTGGTTTTCGTGCCAAGTAACAATCCTAAAATGATGATAGATTAAATTAGTGCTAATTTAGTAAAATACACATCATTAAACATTTTATAATTAGGTAGATATTATGAATATGCGTTGAACTTTGCAAAAATATGATGAAATAAATGCTCGTATTTTAAAATAATTATTATCAGTTTACAAATAGTTGAGATATTTTACAATCCCTTGTTATAAATTACAAAAGAGAAATCACTGATGTTCACCAGGAAAAGCCAAATTCAATAAAAAAATTCTGTTTTTTGTGTAGTTGTGTTTCCTAAAATATCGGTTGCTTTGATCATTTATTAATTAATTGATTTACACGTAGATACAATCCTAAAATGATGAGATTTTTGTTATAATTTTATTTTCTAATATATTAGATCAGATAAATTACAAATACATTAAATATGTTACATTTGGATATGTAAATTCCATGGTCCTTTTTAGATACTGAATGTGATTTTTTTCTAAAATGCAACACATGTTAATAAAATGTGAATGGATTATATATGCTACACGTCATATGCATATTATTTTTAGATAGGTTTAAATATGAAGTGTATTTTTTAAGTCCTCAAATTAGAAAAATATGCATTGTACTACATGCTAAATCTCTTTTTCACCAAACATTATGTGGAAGCAATGTTTGTAAATTGTAATATTTTTTGATAAATTTCGCAGTCTATTTTGTAAACTGCATTTGATTTATTTAGAAAAATTTCGTAATCTCTTCTGAGAACATTTTGTAGGAGTAATGTTTGTAAATTACTATATTTTTTGTAAATTTTGTTGTCTCTTTTGTAAAATGCATGTGACTTTTGTACTGTAGATTGCTTATTATTGATGTATAAATAAATTGACATGTCCATCCAACGTGTTTCCCAATATTGTTGGTCCATCAAAATTCTCCATCTATAATAAAGTTTGTGTATATTTTATAAAATCCACACTCATTGTAACAATTATGAGTTGGTCTGAAAAAAAGTTAATCAGTAATTTATTATTTATTGTTCAGAAAGGACAACATGAAAAAAACATACATAATTGTAAATTAATGAATCAAAATGTAAATAAAAACTATCAATTATGTAACTACTAGATCAAAATGTAAAATATAACCATCATAATTTGATATTTAATCCATCTAATTGAATTTGTAAACTTCATCCCTTTAGTATTTAATCCAAGGTAAAGGGTTACATCCATTTTTTTGCAAAATACATTAGCTTTTTGAGCAAAGATATAATAAGATGCATAACTTTATATAATAAAAAATTATTTATTGATACTAGCAACCAGGGATATAATCAATATATAAACAAATATTTAAATTATTAATCAAAAAATATTTTTTTCGGTGATATTTTCTTTCTCATTCGACATACTTTAATCTGTAGATAAAATTCAAAAGAAAAAAAAGGAAAAGTGCATTGAGAAAAGTGTATTGAACTCAAAAGAATGGAAACCCGAACTTTGAAAAAAAGAAGAAAATCAAATATTTTCTCACACTAACTGCAACTGGAACACACGAAACCCGTTCAAACTCATCAGAAGAACGAAAAGATTGCATCTTTCAAGCTGCAACATGCCGCGCTATTTGTAGTATAAAATGAGACCGATGTGGTCTCCTCTCTAGCGAGAGGAATCCACGGGTTGAACACATAAACCATCTCAAGGATCCGATCACATAGGACGTCGGAGAGGGAGAAATGGAAGCCTCTACGGGAGAGGGATGGGTGAGATTTTGGATTAAATTATTAGTTTTGGTAATTATGTAAACACAATAACTATTTAGCGATGAGTTCGGGATTGAAATGAAAGTGAGAGATTCATTACTAAAATATCAAAATCACATCATTCAAGTCAATTGATTTTTGGGACAACGGGTGGTTTTGACGAGAATCGTTGATCATTATCTGACGACTCCTAAGAGATCTCGCATCATAAATGCGGAAAGGTACCACCTTAATTCAAGTTTTTCCTATATGTGTAAGTTAAATGGGGCTACCTCGTGTAGGGTAGTCAAGATTGCTACTCCCACCATTGTTTTTTGTGGAAATGGCACATGTGGGATTAAGTCAGACTAATAAGAGTATATGTGTTTCGAATTTTACGAAAGGCAAACATTTCTAACATGACCATCTAGATAACATCAATTTCAGCAATTATAAGACCATTAAATTTTGACACCCTTGATGTATGCGATAAGATTCTTGATATTAGTTCAATTTTGAAAGAGAATATGATGATAATTTGTGATCTAAATTTCCGCAAGTGTCATTAAAAATATCTTAATAAATAGAAAAGAAGGGTGATGTAGCTAATTTAGCTACCCCGCATGGAGTGGTTCCATCTTTGCGCATACACACACACACACACACACACATATGTGGTTTTATCAGGTGTGCCTCCGTATATATTGCAATATCAGTTATACCCCTCCTTTTTACAATATCAGATATGTCACTGACTTCGTCAACAATGATCACTTGTGCCCCTTGGGTTAGTTGAGATCTGTCCCCATCCAAATGGATGCTAACTTTGGGAACACAAGAATAATTAGATAGAAAACAGATGGTAGAAATGTGTTTTTCTTCTTCCCCCCCACCCCTTCCTCCATTCTTCCTCCCTCCTCCCCCTTCAGCACTTCCTCTTCCTTCTACCATCTCCTTCTCTGCCCTTCCCCTCCCGTCCCTCCTCTTCCCCCAACAACCTCCTTCTCGTCCCCTCCCCCTCCAACCCTTTCTCCTCCTCCCTTCCCCATCTAGCCCCACCTCCTCTACCACCGCCTCCTTCTCCACCCCTCCCCCTCTAGCCCTTTCTCTGCCCCCCCCCTCCATCCTGACCACCGGGAATGCATCCACAACCCTGCAAACGATGATCAACGGTGCATTCAAGAACATGTCGTGACCTGAGGAGGAGAGGGCGGAGGTGGAGATCGTGGGCTGTGGGGTTGGACGGTAAAGGAGGAGGTCGAGGCAGAGGGGTTTGGGGAGGATGAAGAAAGGGGGTTCTGGGACGATGAAGAAAGAGAGACTCGGCCACCATGCTTCTTTTAACCACATCATGGTTTGAGCAAACCATCGTTTAGTTCAACTTTTTGACGGCTAGTATGATGGAAGGGCACGAGTGATAACAAAACAAGAAGTCAGCGGCACATCTGATATCGCAAAAGAGAGAAGGGCATAACTGATATTGCAATATCCAAGAAGGGCACAAGTAATAAAAATCCTAGTAATAAGTTAATAACATAACTTTCGGGGATATATTTGTAGAAAGATTCCTAACCCAAAAACAGCCCATTCGGAATCCTGCAATCAAAAAAGGTTATATGTCCTGATTTAATTGCTGTTCAACTGCACAATTTAATGCCTTCTAAATGCCTTACATCCCCACTCATTTTCTGTCTTTGTGGGTGCCCATTCCTCCCCCATTTTCTTTATATATTTCTGATTATTCCAACTAGCAAACAACCAGTTCTTTGGCCACCAACCCTCCAGATCTGACCTCATTTCAAAATCCTCAAAGGTTGGCAGGTCTGCTCTCCAAACTTATATCCATCTCCAGATCTCTCACTGGTATTTTTTCCTGAATGTTTAGGATCAGATAAACTGATGCATCAGCTCCCAGGAGAGAGAGAGAGCATCTGACAGTGAACTGTTCTTCCTGGATTTGCTCCATCTGCAAGGATTGGATACAGACAGAAGGTGTGCACCTTAATTTAGATTGTATTTTCTGCATCTCATGAGGAGATCTATTTCCTATGCAAAGGCATGGAGTTTGCTGTTTGCTTTCTGCGTTTGAATTTATTGAAAGTTTTGCAGTCGATTTTAGTTTTTGGTCTGTCGTAAACACTGGTTGGATTTTTAGATGAAACACATGTCACTGTATCGCTGTTGTTCTTGCTATTTATAGTGTTTTTCTTCCTCCGTTTTTAGTGTTAAGACTTAAGATTGCTGCCTTTGTTGAATGTAATTACTATTTATCTCTCTCTTTTTTTCTTTCAGAGTAAATAATAATAATAATAATAATAATCGAACTTTTTCTATTTTTACACGTGTATTCTTCCGAGTTGAAGTAACAACATCTATGCCTATGCCTTTTTTTTGCATCTGTAGTTGTGCCCTTATGTTCTTACAAAATTCGCAGAACTGCCGTTCCATTCTTACGCGTGCTTTTCTGTTACACATATGGAAGGACATTGGTGTGAATTTTGTAAGAGTATAGGGGGACAAGTGTAAATGCGAAAAGGTAAGGGCGTAGTTGTTATTGGAAAATTCTATGAACTTCCTAAAACTAAGATGTTTATGTGTGTATGTACATATAATGACTCTAATATCAGGTAGATCATGATAATCGCTATCCTAGTTATATCGTCGAGAGATCCCTTATTGCAGTCAACACATCAATAAATCATGAAGCGGGCCTATGGAATGGGGTTAATCGATCAGATTGGTCGACTATTATTGGTTGGCCCACTAATCGATCAATTTTTTAGCGTTATATGTTTTTTTAATGAAAACTAAATCTGAGATGCTTAATGTTTAGTCAGAATTCAAGAGTTCCTTTTGTTTCCCTATAATATAAAAAAAATAAAATCTATGTAAATATATAATAATAATATATAAGAATGATTTATATTTAAAAAATAAAAAAAACAAAATTGACTAAATTCGATTAATCATCCTATTGCCTACCAGTCAATCCTTATTTAGTGACCCGACCAACTGATTGTTGACTAATGACTTTTGTAACCTTGAGTAGGGTATACATAGAATTAACAATTCACTATTTCTCAAAACTTTAAACTACACAATTCATATCACTATTTGTCAAAACTTTAAACTACACAATTCATATCCGTAAGGATAAGTTGATCGCTTTGATTAAAAAAGAGAACGTTTTTTTGTCAATTTTATCAGGACCATATTTGATATTTACACTAAATTTTGTTCCTTGTAATTTACCCTTTGAATGATCAATTTTGAGAAGGGTTCTCAATAGAGATGAAAATGGTCAGATATGGATACGAATATAGATATAATCATATCCTTATCTATTTTAAAATGTAAATATGGATACAGATAAGAATATTGACGGATGTAAAAAATGTGTTACCATATCCTTAAAAAACGAATATGAATATAAAACGAATATGAATTGGATACGAATAATAATAGAAATTTTTAATAGATTAACTAAAACATACATGTTTAGGATGTTTTACACATAAAATAGATAAACGAATATAATAATTTCATGAAAATCATATCAACAAATGTGAATGTACTCATAAATATTGTTAAATCTATTCTATACTTACGTACGAAAACGAACGTATTTGCATCCATTTTGAAATGAATACAAATACAAATATCAAAATATGTATAAAATAATACGATAACGGATCAAATACGAATATGTTCACATTCGTTTTCATCCTAATTACGAAAGGAAGCACGGTTTATTTGCTTTTTAAGGAAAGCAGGGTTTTTTTCATAAACCGCACGATAGTTTGAGGACTAATAACACAATTGTTGCGATTTTACTTTATAGGCGGCGTGGAGCAATCCTGACCGTCCAAAAATGGACCACGTGGAGAGATGGGTGGCATTAGGGGTCGTCCTGTGGGGTGCACTGTTCCTTGCGGTGCGGAAGGTGGTGTTCCCTCGCCGCAGCTTCGACTTCAGCAACCGGGTCGTGTCCAGTGCCCATGCTGTACTGGCGGTGGCTCTCGCATCGCTCTCGGTCGAGGACTGGAGCTGTCCAGTTTGCCCGGTGGCCTCCGCGTCCTCCCCTCGACAGGTCTGTCTCGATGCAAACGATCATATACAGATATAAATATATCGTAGTGCTATGAATTAAAACTATTATTTCTTCTTTTTCGACGTAAGTACGTATGTAGGCGTTAATGCATTGAATTAGAACGTATTTTTTATGTTAATCTTAACTTAATATATTTAAATAAAACAGATGAAGGTGCTTGCCGTGACCGTCTCCTATATGATCTATGACCTCATATGCTGCCTTTGCGAGAAGGAGAGGTTTGCTTTGGACAACGCCATCCACCACCTCGTCAGCATTGTTGGCATTGGTGCAGGACTTGCTTACCAAAGGGTACCCATCTAATTTCACCATTTCTCCCTCAATTATTCATTATAATATTCTCATTTAACCATAATAAAGTATTAGCTAATAACAAAGCCGCTTGTAAAAAAAATCTTGGATTTTCATGAAATTCTAAAAAAATACAAAAAAGGTCATTCACAAGACATCCTCTTCCATGAGATTACGGATCCTCTGCAGTATCTGCAGTACTGCAGAGGTCGGCTGTGAAAAAGAGTTCGGCCCGAACTGCTCGATCAAGATCGAGCGATTCACACGTAAGGGCTAAGAAAAGCTTGGATTTAGAGTGAACCGCTCGATCTTGATCGAGTAGCTCGGGTCGAGCTCCTCTTTACAGCCGGACTCCGCAATATTGCAAAGGATACGTGCTCCTTCCGTGAAGGGGACTTTGCTGCGGTGTATAGAGCATCATCCTTGTATGTTTTGTCAATGAAGAACATAATCTATATTCACTTGGCAAAGGGATTATAACTTTTGTTACTATCTATGATTTGCATCGACGCAGTGCGGATCGGAGATGGTGGCATCCTTGTGGATAACAGAGATATCGAGCCCTTTCCTGCACGCGAGGGAGCTTCTTAAGGAGCTAGGTCATATTGGCACTGACCTCAACTTGGCAATGGATGTGAGTTCATCCTCCTCCATTCTTCCTAATATCACTTTACTTACAATTCCAAAAGATTGCCTTTATAATTTAGGATTTTTTACCCTTGTACCCCTTCTAGATTATGCAATTATAATTATGCTCTTCTCCTTTTTATAATAATATGTGTGCCTATTTAATCTTACAAAATTCACAGTTCTATCCTTCTGTTAAGGTAAAATAGGAGCATGCATGTAATTAGAAAAGAATAGAATTGTAAATTTTGTAAGAAGATAGGAATACAAGTATTATTGAAAACAAGTTAAGGGCATAACGGTAATTGCAGAATCTCGGAAGAGCACGTGTACATAACCCTATAAATTAGATATCAAACGTTGAGCATTACTGGTCTTTTTAGACTTCTTCACACACACATCAGAGTTTGTGATTTAGCAGTTTTATTTTGCTCCCTATGAATTTGTTTTGCAATAATTTGCAAACAGGTATTATTTGCAGCAACGTTCTCAGTAGCCAGGATGATCTGCGGACCGGTTCTCGCGTACGTTACTCTGACTGCAGACAATCCCATTTTGATCAAGGTATCGGTTATTTCTCGAGGGGCTCGAAATAATTATCATTCTTGTTTCGGTCCCTGAAATCAACCGATTCGTATGGTTCCTGTCACAGGCAATGGCACTGGGTTTGCAGCTGGTGAGTGCCTTCTGGTTCTACAAGATTATCAGGATGCTGAAGCATAAGTTTGTTAAGAGGATGAAACTCGCATAAGCGGTTATTTAGGAAGAAGAAAGCTGATTCTCCGGTGCTCGATTGCGAGCCAAGTCGATCCCGTACAAGCCCACGATTCTGGGTTTAACTTCAAGATTGATGTGGTTGTAAACTACCCAATTGAAATAACCTATGCGAATTGGATGAAGTAGCTGAAAAGAGATGCTGAAATCTAGATTTGAATCATCATGGAGGAATACTGTTTCTGGCAACTTATTAACCCAATTGGATTTCAACGTCTTTTTTCTGAAATTGTTACAGAACCAAAAAACTTTCTGAAACAATTGCTTATCGAGTTTTCATGTGTAATCCCTCAGACACAAGGGATACCTCTGAAAACCAGCTAAACATCTTAGTGTATCTTGTAAACATAAAAGATAAATGAAACATTTACAAGATAGGTAAACACACCTGAAATTGCACTGGATGCGCTGAACAAGCAACTGGAATTCCGTCTCGGTGCTGGATGAACAATAGCTATACAGGAAACATGACTGCTGAAAAGTATATGGCGTTTAAGAATTTATATATATTATTGTATCATATATGTATTGTTTTCTTTTGCGTTACCGGTGGATCAAGTGCTATGGTTGGATCCAAGTTCTGAATTACTGAGAAAAAATCGCCTGCTGAACTGAACAGACATACCCCGTTCAGTAACAAAATTATCAAACTAAAAATAGAAATGAAAAGAATGAGTACATAGGAAATTTTGAGTCAATACATCCAGGTTAATGAACCCCATAATGCAATTTTCACGAATAGCCGACATGATTTGTGCTTCTAAAAAATTTCCATATCAACCAACCACGATGACGTCTCTATAGCTTTTACCAAGTACAATCAGCTAAAAAATTTATCAGAATCAACTGCTGGATTTTGTCAGCTCAGGATCCCTTAAGCCACAGAGTGGATATCGGTGTTAGAAAGCAGAATATAGCAATGAGATGTGAAAAACAAGTATGAAATGCACACAAACCTCTGGATGTGATCCAGAATAAGAAGCCGAGGGCCAGGAGGAATGCGGACTTCACTTAGAGCACTGGAGAAAGGAAAGAATCATGTTGCTAGACTAGATATTAATGTGCATCGGAAGCCAAGGGTATGTTTCACTTGCCTATCGGTTAGAAGAGAGAGTGTCTGATCTGTTAGCATGCCTTTCTTGAAATTGGTCATGTAATTTTCAAGTCCAAGGCCCTTAAGCGTGTTCTTTGTTCGAGCATAACCTGTGTCCTCCACGGGCCGTGGGGAGAATTTCTGACCGACCTGCACAAAGAATATATCAAGGATTATTTTGTTGTACAGTCTTGGGAGCTGACCATCAATTAGAACTACATAATAAACTTAGATGACAGTAAAGATATGGACTCTCCATGTTTACAAGTTCAAAAAATAATATAAGCAATAAAGAAACCTGGTTCCTTTGGAGTAAGAGTGAAAATTCCAAATATTAACATAACCAGGAAAATACCATTATTACGACATGGTCTGCACGAAGGCTTCTTTGGAAATAATTAGTTTTTGGAAAAGTGAATGCCTTAAGGGCTTGTTTGGTTGCCAGGTTATCCCGGGGTAACAAGGCCTAACCCCATGCAATCCTAAGTTGGAATTCCATCACATAACTAATGTGACATCACGTGACATTTCTCATTCCAACCCTCTCCAACCTTCCTAACCATCCAAACAAAACTCAAACCTAACACAACAACCCAGTAACCAAACGAGTCCTAAGGGTGGCTGAAAAAGAAATGGTAAGAACCAACAAGGATGGCGAGGTAATAGGATCATGATTTCAGCATATATATAGTCAGGATGAGTTAACTTGAGGTTTCAACATGATAGGAGGCTAACTTGCCATCATGGTGAAGGTCTTTGTTTCTTTCCAACAAAATCACTAGTTTGTTCCTTTTTTAAGCAAATAATATTGGATTATGCCCAGACGGTAGTTATTCTCACATAGTTCAATTTGAATGTGTTCAAACATCAAACCCATAATCAGTAACAAGGCAAATGCTTTAGGCCATGCTAGAATTTCTCTCTTCTCTTCCTGACCTACTTAGCCTTCTCTGCGATAATTCTTCTACAATGAAGTGAATAGATCCCGTGGTGGAATGTATTTAAACAAGTTTAAAGGATGGGAAAGTAGATAGGTCGAAGAAAATGTGACATGGGCTTTATAGCTGCAGTTGATAACTTCCTAAAGAATGTTAAAATCTATAAATAAAAAATGTCTGCGTTTAACACGCACATGATTTTGTCCAGCAACCAAGAAAAAAATATTGGAAAATGTCAAGGTCTGGATCAACATTTGCAAGGAGATTAGGATAGAAACTGAATCAAAACATGTTAGACGAATCTAGGTGATAACTAATTATGCTGGCTAAGATGTCAAAAAAATCTGAGTCAGCCATGTTGCAAGAGAACTTAGTTTTTTTCCTCTTGCATATTATTGAAGTATGCACCACACGAATTGCAAATTGTCACATTATTCTCCGTTAAAAAACCATTCTGACACTATGTCTAAGATACAGGCAGAAAATTAAGAAGAAAATATTTAATGAAATTGTGGAAACATGATTATGGAATTTGACACAATTTCAAGTAGTATTAGGTAGAGAAAGCAATTTGAATTTCCTTTCTATAACTAACCAAACTGAGCGCTTAAATATATCCTAAACGCTTGTCCACTGACCTGGTAGATTCCACCCTGAATCAGTGCAAAGAAAAGTCCAGAACCAACTGCATTTGCTGCAGCGTTAGGACCCGCCATGCCACTAACAAGCGAAAAAATAACTCCAGAACCAAAAGCAGCAACCATGCTAGAAAAAGGAAAACAGGAAAGTGTCAGGTGAAACAATCTAAAGTTTGAAAATGATGCGTGATGTGCGATTGAGTGCTTGAAAGAAAGAATACCAGCATTTTGATTTTCTTATTCATTTTTCTATTCCTTTTGAAGGATATTTTTGTTAAAATTAGACCACATCTCCTTCTAGATAAAAGGAATCCAGGCCCTCATTATTATCTCTATCATTTCTTCAGCATGGTATTGGAGCAGCGGTCATGGACCGAAGGTCGGATACACTGCCCAAATAAGCGTGCTCCTATGCTCATTGTCCTTTTGTGGTTCATAATTTCTATGAGAACCTTGTCTAAGTCTGCAACCTTCTTCTAACATCAGTCTTCTTGTCAATTCGAGATGACCATGAGTCTACGACCTCCTCCCATGGCCACACCTCTTTTCTCTGTCTATCATAGTTCATGGCATCTCTGTTAAATTAAAGAATGCTAAAAACAGTCCTTAAGACCATCAAGACTTTTAAGGTGTTTGTTGGTGAACAAAGGAAGCTTTGTGTCCATTGAAAAGTTCTCTCGAGAAGACGTACAAGTAATTAGATACCTGGAAAGCAGACAATTGTCATGTTATGAATGGGTTTGGATCGAATCTCCTCTTCAAGGACATGTGGGAGGAGCTTGCTTAGTCCTTCACCTAGCAGACAACCAGGTAACAACTTGTTGGCATCTATACGAGGATCTAGTTAACATCCCAATGTAACACTACTCTCATCTAGTATACCATTCATGACATGGTTCGACAATATAGCTATTTTGCAACCCATGTAATGTGCAAAAACAAGTCAAATGGCGTGCTCAATGGCAAGCTTACAAATTCTTTTCTGTATGTGTCCATGCAATCAAACATTGAAGGGTCGGCTTCTTTCCTCTGGTTTGATTCCATCTTTACGTGTCATTTTCACTCATCTCCAGCTGTGTTATGCAACTCTGCCTCCTATTACAAAAACAAGTGCACTAAATGTTTTAAATGGTTCTCTCAAAAAAAAATAAATGTTTTCAATGGATGTGGAGGAAGGGGCTGCTTTGATGCTCGAGGCAAAGGCAGAGGTTCTTGTTCTTCTAATCAGGATTCACGCTTTTGGCAACGACACATTTCCTTTCCTTGTGTACATTGCAACTGAACCAACCATCCATCTTATAGGTATTGGGCAAGGTTTGTCAACCTCACGTTTTGGCAAGCAAGTCTCAGTGGTGCTGATGATTGCACTGCTCCTAACATGACTTAAGCTACAACCACGGAGCCTACTGGGTCTCTTCAGATTGGCCAACTTTCCTCAGCTCACCATGGACGACTAATGCAGCTGCTAGATCCTCATCTATTACAAATTTGACTAATGCTATCATTTCTACTACCATGATGTTGCTGCTTGTTAGAGTATAAATCTGCTCTCTTGTTTAGTCGCAACTCATCTATAAATGTGACTATGGTCTATCTGTGGATCTATATACGAAGCCATACACCCCCTATATTCATTGAGATTCGCAATAGTACGGCTCTAGAGGCCTTCCCCATAGTTTCATTTTGCTCCTCATGAAGTAGGGTTCCATGTAAATTCTGAGCATTCAATGTTCTTATTATTTTTATTGTCGATTATACTTTCGCATTCTAGATTTCAACACGTCGGTTTTAGGAGATTTAGTTATATTTTAATTATATTTTTTCATCCATGTATTGAGATCTATTATGCGAGTTTGTGAATTGAAGATTATGTTTTTGAGATCGTGTCATATCAGAGGTATCTCGGGTTCCTGAACTGGAACCCTGATCGCACAACCGCAACGCCACATCTTCATCCTCGACTTCCACAACTCCAACGGTGCCACCAAGGTTTTAAAAAACGTGAGGCAGCGTATCGAGGCATTTTCCTAGTATTGCCTCGAGGCATATCGAGGCGTAAGCCTCCCTCGTGAAAGAAAATTTTTCATAAAATATAATAATTAATCGTAATTACAATATTCAAGTTTTAGAAATTAAATAGTTATGATTAAATATATAACTCCATGATATTTCAAGGCTAACATCATGGTTTAAACACCCAAGTTGTTATATAACTCTCTTTTTTTAAATTCTAAATATGTAAGGAGTCAAGTAAATATGGATATGTAAGCACAATAATGGGTAACTCTCCGCAAAATTTAAAGTTTTGAATAAAATTTAACTAAAGGGACTAGATGTAACCTACCATTTTCAAAATTAGGTGAGATATGTGTCATTCAATTGAGAACGGTAAGAGAGTAAGCAGTGAATATGTGAACACTTTTTACTTTACCATAATGATTGGGGGATAAAATACTTGACTATTGCATGTTATGATCATCTTTGTTCATGCATGATTTGATGTGTATTAATTTAGTCTTGATTGAATAGAAGAAAAGATGAGGCATGTTTACAAAAATATATGTTGGGAAAAATGAACGAGATGTTTATTCCATAAGCCCTAGGCTCTCTTATATAGGAGAGTAGCCTATGGGTAAATTACATAAAGCATACAACTGAAAATAAAAATAACAGAGAGACACAGAAACTACTATATGCGTTAACACCCCCCCTCAAGATGGAGCATAGATATCAATCATGCTCAGCTTGGACGCACACTTCTGGAATGGGCCTCGTAGTAATGCCTTGGTGAATATATCAGCAGTTTGATTCTCTGAGGCAACATGAGATGTGGCAATGAACCCCTTCTGAATCATGTCACGTATAAAGTGACAGTCAACCCCAATATGCTTGGTCCGCTCATGGAATGCTGGGTTGTTTGCAATGAACAAGGCTGCCTGATTATCACATTCCAAGTTCATAGGAAGTGGTACATCTAGACATAGGTTTGTAAGTACAGCCTTCACCCACATCATCTCTGTGCTAGCCTGTGCCATAGCCCTATATTCGGATTCAACACTAGATCTAGCTACCACCGTCTGTTTCTTACTCCTCCATGAGACTAGAGCATCTCCTACATAGACTGGAAACCCTAAGGTGGACTTCCTGTCCTTGGGACATCCTGCATAGTCTGCATCCGCACATGTTGAGATAGAAATCCCCTTTCCCTTCTTGAATAGCAAACCTGCACCTGGAGATGATTTGAAATATCTAAGAATCATATGTATTGCATCCATATGAACCTGACGTGGTTGCTCCATGAACTGGCTCACACGACTCACTGCAAATAATATATCGGGTCTAGTGATCGTGACATACAACAGTTTGCCTACCAGTTCTCTGTATCTTCTCCTGTCCACCTCCTCTGTGTCATCATCATAAAGCTTCATGCTGGGATCCATTGGTGTCGTAGCAGGCCGACACCCAAGCATACATGTTTCACTCAACAGATCTGTAACATATTTCCTCTGCGACATTACTAATCCATACGGATTTCTAGCAAATTCCAGCCCCAGAAAATATCTAAGGACTCCAAGATACTTAGTGACAAATTCGCTTCCCAGCTTTTCCTTCGCCTGCTTTATGCCTTGCTCATCATCTCCTGTAATCAAGATGTCATCTACATAAACCATAATTGCAATAATACCTCTAGAAGTCTTCTGTACAAACAAGGAATGATCACCATTGGAGCATTTGTATCCTTGTTTTTCAAAGAGGTCTGAGAGCTTCTGAAACCATGCTCTGGGGCTCTGCTTAAGGCCATACATAGCCTTATGAAGTCTGCACACCTTGGAACACTCCCCCTCAACAGCAAAACCGGGTGGCTGTTGCATATAGACTTCCTCCTGCAAATCTCCATATAAGAACGCGTTCTTCACATCCAACTGATACAACGGCCACTCTCGATTAACTGCGACTGACAACAAGATCCGGAGAGTGGAATGACGGGCTACTGGCGAGAATGTATCAAGGTAATCCACCCCGTATGTCTGTGTAAAACCACGTGCAACAAGACGTGCCTTGTATCTGTCAATAGAACCATCTGCATTGTGCTTCACCGTAAACACCCACTTGCAGCTCACCGGGGTCACATCCGGAGGTATAGGAACTAGACTCCAAGTTCTTCTAGATTGTAGTGCCGCCATTTCTTCCTCCATTGCTAGCTGCCATCTACTGTCCTACAGAGCATCTTGATAATTCCGTGGAATATCTACATCTGACAGGGCCACCACAAAGTACATGAAATCCTCAGATAGTCGCTCAAATGACACAGAAGCTGACAAGGGATATGTAACACAACTCCTCTTCGATTTGTGTATAGCAATAGGAACATCTAAATCAGTTGTGTCCTCATCTGGCCCCTGCAACATATCCTGCTCATAAATATCATTAGATTCATCAATAGAAGTATCTTCATTACATACCATAGGCGAGCGAGGAGACGAGTCATGGCCATAAGTGAGAGGATGCCTGCGGGTATAATGGAACGGTAGTGGTGAGACGGGGATTTGTAGTGGTGGTGGTGGTGGTGACGATGCTGGAGGTAGTGGTGTCATGTATATGGCATCGGTCAGCAGTGGAGGTAGCTGTTGATCACCTGAGGCTGAAAAATACATTACAGATTCAAAAAATGTAACATCTGCACTGATCATATACCGCCGACGCAGAGGATCAAAACACTTGTACCCCTTTTGATTCTGGAGTACCCAACGAAGACACACTTAACAGCCATAGGAGAGAGCTTGTCAGTACAAGGAGACAACTGATGGACAAAAGCGACTGAACCAAACACACGGGGAGTAAGAGAAAACAGATCCTTCCCAGGATAGATAAGGGAAAACGGAATCTGTTCATCCAAGACAGAGGACGGCATACGATTGATTAGGTAACATGCAGTGAGAACTGCATCACCCCAGTAAGAGTAGGGAACATGACTCTGTATAAGAAGTGATCTTGTGACATCAAGTAGGTGGCGATGTTTTCTTTCAGCGATTCCATTTTGTTGAGAGGTATAAGCGCAGGATGTTTGGTGAATAATCCCTTTTGAGGAGTAATAGTTGGCAAGGACATGCGTGCACAGTTCTAGTGCATTATCACTTCTCACAAACTTCACAGATGTGGAGAAAACATTTTGAATTTCATTCAGAAAACGGATAATAATATCGCCTGCTTCAGATTTATTTTTCATCAAAAATACCCATGACACACGAGAGAAGTCATCCACGAAAACTACATAAAATTTGTGTCCCCGATGATCAGGTACACGACTCGGACTCCAGACATCAATATGAAATAACTCAAACTTGGAGGTACTACTCCGACCTGGACGACTGGGAAAGGTCGACCTGTGATGCTTTCCCAACTGACACGCCTCACACTAGATAGGTGTGTGAGAAAGACCCTGGGGTAACAGACGACGCAACTTCTGAAGCGGTAGATGTCCAAAGCGCAGATGCCACAATAAAGGAGATACCGGTCCAGTGGGAAGGGATGAGGTTCCAGCGAATGGAGTCTGATTCATGCGGTAGAGTCCTCCTTGCTCATAGCCACGACTAATCACGTTGCCCGTATGGATGTCCTGAAAAATAAGAGAAGATGGATCAAAAATTGCCTGACAATGTAGATCCTTCGTAATCTAACTAATTGACAACAAATTCATTGAAAAGTCAGGTGCATGTAGCACATTCTTGAGCAGCATAGAAGATGTCAATCTAATCTCCCTCTGACCAGTGTTTGGGGAATGTGTACCATTGGCAATGACTACTGTTTGGCCTGGAGGAATCTGAGAGTATCCTGTAAGTAAACCCTGATCGCCACATAGGTGATGTGTAGCACCCGAGTCCATAATCCACGGTAATGAATCTGATCTACTACTAGTAAATGCAAGTATGCTACCTGAAGCACTGGTCGATGCAGAGGCAGAAGCAGCAGCATCAGATTGACTCTCAGTAGTAGGTGTTGGGCCAGATGGGGAATAATGCCCCTCAAACGGGCAACTAGATCATCGAACCGTTGATCCAAAGTAGCAGCAGATGGAGGCTCTATCTGCTCAGCGACTCGTGCAGATGCAGGAAACCCATGTTCGAGTAGCATGTGTCTTCATTGTGTCCAACGCGATGACAGTAAGTACATGTTGGCCGAGTGCAGCCTCCTCTTCCACGGGGTCCACGTCCACGGCTTTGATGATGAAATCCGCGTCCCCTGTTGGCTGCCATGGCTGAAGTATTCTGATTCGTGGCCGTGGAAGGAACTGTGATCCGACTCAGTCTATGGAAAGCTTCCTCCATGGGAGGAATAGTAGAGTCGGCCAAGATCTGGGATCGTGCCGCCTCATACTCTGGATCGAGTGCAGCAAGGAACACGCCCACCATAGTCGCGTTCCTATATGTCTTCTGTTGTTCTGGCGTGGCTGTCAGGGGCATGAAGCTGTAGAGCTTCTCGAACATCCCTCTCAGTGATGTGTAGAGAGAATGTAGAGGGCGACCATTCTGCTTTATAGTGAATATATCATGCTGGAGTTGCAGAATCTTTGTCTCGTTCTTCGCCTGCGAATATGTAGCCGCCAGAATGTCCCACATATCATTGACCGTGGGTTGATGTAGAATGTCATTGGCAATCTCAATTGCCAACGTACCAGATAGCCAAACTTTGGCGTATGCGTCATCAGCCTCCCAAAAGGCATTGTCTCCAGTCTTCTCAGCAGGCTCTGGTTCGGTAAGAATGTGCTTCTTACCCGTTGACTTCATCATGCTCATGAACTGCATTGCCCACAGTTCATAGTTTGTACCGTCCATCTTTACAATAGGCGCTGGACCACGAAAGGCGCCAATGGATGGGATATCCGCCTTGCTTTCTGACATACTGGAGACTGAAGACTGGAGCGATTGACAGAGGATGAAATTCGTCTACAATGACATAGACGGGTTTAGTCGCACGTGTAGACCTCAAGCAACTAAATCCATGTAGATGACGGTGTGCGCTTTAGGGCTTAGCACACGCGCACGCGCGCAGGGAGCACGCGCACACGCAACTGGGAGCACGCGCAGTCACAGGAAGCACAGGAGCAGTCGCCTGCTGGATCGCGCGTGGGAGACTAGCGTGCAGGCGAGGAGGCGCACTCGCGCAGAGAGCTACAGGCTCGGGGGTTACAACGCGCAGAGGAGGCGCACTCGCGCGGTGGGCGGAGGAGGCGCAGCGCGCAGTGCGCAGAGGAGGCTTGCGCACTTGCGCAGGAGCGCTAGCGCACTCGCGCAGGCGCGTAGGAGCAGCAGCAACGGTGCACGAGGGTGTTGGTGTGGCTACGGTGAGCCCCGGCGGCGCCGATGAGAGGGAGAGAGAAAGAGAGGCCGGCGGGTGGGGTAGGGTAGGGTTAGGGTTTCGAGAACTCCGGTCTAGGACCGTCGCTCTGTACCATGTTGGGAAAAATGAACGAGATATTTATTCCATAAGCCCTAGGCTCTCTTATATAGGAGAGTAGCCTATGGGTAAATTACATAAAGCATACAACTGAAAATAAAAATAACAGAGAGACACAGAAACTACTATATGCGTTAACAATATACTTTTCAAAATTTAGGTCAAAGTAGGGGACTTGCATCCAAACATTTTAATAAACAAAGCATTTATGCTTGATTCATACTAAAGAATAGAAGCATTAGATTTAAGCACTCAAGACTCAATTTTTTATTCATGTTGATTTATAAAAAGCATGCATAACAAAGTAAAAATATGCTTAATACATTAATAAATTAAAAAAATACATTTCAGTGAATCATGAGATTAAAGACTTTGAAAATACATATCTTTAGAAAGATGAAAAGCTCACAATCAAAAAGAAAAGGAAAAAAATATTGCAGAAAAAATTAAAAAAACAGCTCATTCATGATGCAGCGTCTCGAGGCGCGCCTCGAGGCGTAAGCCTCGAGGCGCGCCTCATAAGAATTGAGGTGAATGCCTCATTGAGGTTGAATGAGGCTATAGCCTCGAGGCGTTTTTCCTTGAAAAACGCCTCTCGAGGCGCGTTTTTGAAAACAATGGGTTCCACATCCAAGTGCACCTCCCAATGACGTCACCACCTCCTCCTGCAGACGTGCTCTCTACTACATGCTCCTCCTCCGGGTCTTCGTTAATACACAAGATCCTTGGACCCAAGCACGCATCTCCTAGGTCAGGGACACCATCTCCAACAGCCATGTGATTTGTTCCGAGATGTTGGATTTGTAAAAATAAGGGAGATTCTTTCGGCCACATGCTGGCGGTGAAATCCGAGCTACATTCTCACTTCCCATGGTCGGTACGCATTCAAGGACGTGTTGCGAGCTTGCGACGTGCTGCCAGCCCCTCTACGCAAACCGACTCCATGTCCTCATAAGATATATGAGAGATCATTCTCATGGTTCACGTATAGGAGAGGCCCAACTAACTAGATCTTCATATGAGAGACAACCACTCTAATTCTGATGTTCGATGTCAACTGCTACAAATAGACTTCACTACTTGGGATCATCTCAGACTTCTGCCCATCCACAACATGAAGACCAACCCTCCAAACTATTACTGCATACCAACCATCTTCCCGAGCATCGACTACTTTCGCACATGTCTCCTACTGCGACTATTCTCTGTGTCAGTCTTCTCCTAGAGAAATTCTTCTCCAGGCACACCCTAGCCGTCGCAGTGACTCTACTCCAGACACTTCTTGGTTGTCGCAAACTCGTTCCCATGTGGGTGTTCCCCGAACAACGACTGCTCCAAGCGAGACTCCTCCCATCTCTCTCTGATGTATCGAGTGAAGATGTGTTGTATAGATTTTCTATTGTTGCAAGTTGCAATTTTCTTACCTCCGGCTTGAGGGGGAGTGTTAGAGAAAGTAATAGATCCAAGATTCAATTATCTTGTTCTCTTGTTTAGTCATACATCATATATAAGTGACTAAGTGAGACTCTGTTTGTCTATGGGGATATATAAGAAGCTATACCCATTGTATTCATTGAAAGATTCATAATAGAATACCCATCCCTAGAGGCCTTCTCCCGTGGTTTCATCCCGCTCCTCACGGAGTATGGTTTCACATAAATTTTGAGTGCTCAATGTTCTTATTATTTTGATTATTGATTCTGCTTCCGCATTCTAGATTTCAACACAGCTCACACTGCTTCTATTGCAGCTTCGAAATGGTCCATTGTTTTAGATGCTTCTATGAAAGATACAACTCTTACCAACTCTCAACCTTTTACAAGTTTGAAATCAGCCACATTGTTAATGGTACGCACTCGCTGCTGTCTTTAATTGATTATATTCATGTTACCTATAGTCTCAAGCTCTCCGGAGTTCATTATGCACCTGAGTTCTAAACTTACTTTATGTTAGTTGATTATGCTCTAAGTTAGATTGTAGAGTTATTTGTATGATAAGTCTATGCATTTGTAATTATTATTTCGCTAGTTTCTCCCAACACATGCAAAATGATCAAATACTGACAACATTAAGTTCTACATGTGAGGATCCACTGTGATATGAACATTGATTTCAGTTTTCTCAAGACTAAAACGGTAAAATTAAGTTCTGCAATTTGATGACAAGGGTAAGTTAAGCATGATTTTAAAAGGTCTTTTAGAGGGAATAATATCAAATGTTAAAATATTACAAAGCTTCTCAACTTCGTCGGAAATGTAAGGTGCTAAGAAAAGTGAAACTGTTTGGAGTGGTCCTGATGGAGTTTTTCAGCCTCCTGTGCCTATAAAGCACTTTAATCACAATGTGAATTGAGTGATCCTACTACCATGTCTGCTGTAAGGCACCATTGAAGGTAAATCTTTTAGTTCAGATGGCCTCAAATTTCAGCGAAATTCAGTCGAATTTCTGTCGAATATCGATATTCAGTCGAAATCGAAATTTGACCGAAATGACCGAAATGACCGAAATTTGGGGGTCCTAGTACAAAAAATGACCGAAATGACCGAAATTTCGGTCGAAATTTCACCGAAATTCCATCGAAATTCTGTTTTGGTCGGTACCGAAATGGAGACCGAAACCGACATTTAAGGCCTTTTCAGCTATTGAAGACAAACAAGTTCATGACCAAAGGTCTACCGGAACAGGTGAGCTCTGGGTGCAAATCTGATATGTGACATGTGCCATTCGAACAAGGATTACATCAAGCATACTTTTTCAAGTGTCCATTAGCAAGGTTGGTAGGAATGAGTGCAAACATCCTGATCCTTCCACATGGGAGGCCTCAAGGAAGTCCTTTAAGGAGTTGAAACAAAGCGATGACTGCCTCTTACAGTGAAGGGTGGAAAGGGTGAGACCATTTGCCATAATATGGGAAATTTGAAAGTCTTGTCGTTCCATGCATTGGCACTCTTAACATGTATAATAAGAGAGCCTAATAAAGGGATTAATGTGTTCGACAATTGTCACATGCTTAACCTATCCTTTTAATGAATATGTTTGGATAAGAATAACTACTGACCTTGAATAGTTACCTTTTTGGTTTTCAAAAAATAAATCCAAAAGACACAAGTTCATCTAAAAGACCATGTGATGAAGCAAAATAAATTCCTTGACACTCCTACATTCCATTAAAAATTTCTGATATCAAGCACCCATTGTGCTTTGTTTTTTAATCAAGTAGAGTAATTGATATAGAAACTCAGTCATGGCCGGTCCCGAGCCCAAGTAAATTGAGGAAGATTGTGTTAGGTAGCCTACAACCAGCACATTCAGAGACAAATTCCTAATAGTATTTTAAAAAAAAACACTATTTAGGAATTTGGCTCAAGATAGTCGGATCTTTTCAACATAGATTTAAGCAAACATTTAGATTTCATTGGGGTGCTCCCTACTAGTAACCAAGGTTACAGAAATCGGTAGTCGGTCGGCAGGGTCACTGACTAAGGATTAATCGGTAGTCGGATGACTAATCGGATTTAGTCAGTTATTAGTCGGTTTTGTTTTTTTAATTATTTTAAATATATATAAATGCTTTTTTATCCCTATATTCTTATATATTTGCATAGATTTGTACATTTTATATACTATCATAACGAAACAAAAGAAGTAATTGTCCTTAAATATAACATTAAGCATATTAGAATAAGTTTGCTTTTTAAAAAATGAAAAAACTCTCGTTCGATTAGTCGGGTTAACTGACTAAAGGCCGACTAGGCCTAGTCGAATCACCCTCCATGACTTGACTAATCGGCCTAATTGTTCGACTTTTACAACAGTGCTAACAACACATTGCATCGCCCGAATGCAATGGAGAAATTGGCAAGGGCCGCTAAATCGTTGCCCAGACACGAGCGAGTGGTAGAACGATTTGATTTTTATGATTTTATCTAGACAATCATATAGCGAACATGTTGTGTATGTAGACTTAGAGCACAACCTTTTGCATGAACCATTGTTTCAAATTTCATGAAATTTTGGTGAAATTTTCGTCGATATTCCGATTTCGACAATCCATCGAACTAAAATCAAAATCTCGATGTGGACCCTTCCTTCACAAATCTAGGCCAAAATTGGCAAAATTTCGTCGAAATTAGAAATTGTTTCGTTTTTTCGCCATCTCGAAACGAAATCAAAATCGATATTTAAAAACTTGGCATTAATTCCATAGGCGCTCTAGGGCAGGTGATAGGATTTAGATGGTTGAAATCACCTTGGACTACACCGAAATCAGGACAGGACAACACTGGCTCGGCACCACGAGAACAGAGATGGACTGGCAGGGTTCCTGAGATGGACTCGCATGCTCGCGGTGATGGCTTTAGGGTGCCAATGGAGGCATTGCGATAGGCTATAGTGCTAATCACCCTTGGATACAACCATGGTGATGCTACGCCCTAATGGGGTGGTGTTGCGTGAGCGCAAGGGCCCACAGGACGGGAATCGAGATGTACTGGCAGGTTTCCCGAGATGGACCTGCATGCTCGCACGGTGGTCCTAAGGCACCTATGAAGGCATTGCGATAGCACTAATCACCCTTGGGTGCACCCATGGCAATGTTATGTCATAATGGGGTGGTGCTACGTGAGCACAGGGGCCTAGGCGATGGCTCCGGGTGGTAGGATGGTGCCCCGCGGTGGCTCCCAACAGTCTACGGAATATCGAGTTGATGGCGCAATAGAGGCGAGAAGGTGTATGCCTCGCAAAGGAGCCAAGGTGCGATGGAGAGAGGCCGGTGGGTAAGGTTTTTGAGTGTCAAGGGGATAGTAAGGCTCTGGTCTAGGATTGTCGCCATGATACCATGCGAAAAGGAATAACTTGTTTATTCTGTAGTCATAGGGCTCCTTTGTATAAAAGAGAAACCCTAAAGGATAAATGACCAATGAGGAAATTACATAAAAGGAAATGAGAAATGGATAAATACTATTTCCTAACATACTTATATAGATATTTCTCCTCTCTTTTTCTTCTTCTTTATAGTTTTAGAATATTCTAGAATAATATTGTATTTTTCTGCCATGTTGTATAGCACATCTATAATACGGATCTTTGGCTAATGAAATGAAACAAGAAGAATAAGAACAAGAAGTCAATTTGCATGCAACAAAGTTCTCTACATTCTTCCTCACTCTACCAATTTTGTATCTCTTCTTCTCCTTCTCTCCGCAGAACACATCTTAGTTGCTTTCTTCATCTTTCCTTTGATAGTTCCTTTTTATTCTATGCTTTCACCTTCTTTCTCCCCCTCTCCCTTTTGTCCTCTTTATCATCAAAGATACCTCATTCCCTATCCTTCCTTCCTCCATCTACCTCCCTCATCTCTTTCCTCTCCGCCTTCAAAATTATCTCTCCATTTTTTGCATCATCAAGGATCTCTCTCTCTCTCTTGTCCCACCTCTTATCCATCTCCTCCTTCCTCTAGTATTTTCCTACCCCGCTCCCTCTTGACACCTCTCTCTCCTCATCCTTTCTTTCCCTTGATTTCCTCTTGTATCATATTCTTGTCTTCTCTTTTCTCAAACTCTTTCTTCTTTCCTAATTTCTCCACCACATCTCAATCTTTTCTTCTCTTTATCCGCACCACCATGATACGACATCTCATTATTTATTATTTGCATCTCATGTACTATTGTTTGGCAAGAAAATCTGATTTGTCAATGATCAAAGCTACTAAGCAATTACAAATGGTGGGCATCCGTGCAACAAATAAATATTGTAAGACTGTAAGACTGCATGCTCCTAAGGGGAAAATCCAATATAGGTAGCTAAAGAAAGAAGACAAGTATTTCCCCAAAGAAAAAGTCAGCACAAAGCAGCAGTCAACCCTTAAATAAAATGCCATTAGTTTGCTTACAGAAATGCTTATTCTAGTGAAAATATAAAGTTTTTGGGTGTGTGCCTTATTAATGATCACCCTCTTTTCTTTCAAAATGAAAAGCTTGCTTATAGAAATGGCAAACAAAAACGCAAACAAATACCCACTTTTCAGACAGAAACACTGAGCAAGTATACCCACCTACTTTGGACATCCTCCACTCCTCTGATTCTTTTCATAATACAAGATATACCCGCATTCACACCTGTCATGACAGCAAAATTCCGAGCTTGAGCCAGAGGCCCACCTGAAAGAGCCTGTATGTGTGTTAAAAAAATGGTGGCATACACAACCAAACGATTACCAGAACATCAATGATTGCAGCATAGATACTAGAATTGGCAAAAAATAAAGAAATGAGACCCAAACATTCCAACGTGAAGAATGCAGAAAAAAAAGCAATCAAGAAGACATGTAACAAAAGGTGTTCCTTATCAATAAAAAGCTCTGAATTTTAAACTAGATTGTATGAAATTATGGTGGTAGTTTAATTTAAAAAATTATGAAATTTTCTCCCACTATAAGTAGAATCGGCTACATGGATTCTTGCTCAAATCTATGTTGAAAGATTTGACTATTTTTTACGCTGGTTGTCGACTACCTAACGCAACCCCCACAAGGGAGGATTTGAACCATGATCTTTTTGGGTGGTAGGCACACTGCACTACCACCAAGCCATTTAAGTGGTACAAAAATTTTGGGTGGTAGTTTACTTAAAAAATGGCAAAGCCTTCTCTTATTATAAGTAGGGTCAGCTACATGGATTCTTTCTCAAATTCATGTTGAAAGATTCGACTATTTTTTAAGTTGGTTGTCAACTACCTAACGCAACCCCCACAAGAGGGGATTTGAATCCTACTCTTTTGGGTGATAAGCACATTGCACTACCATCAGATCATTTAAGTGGGTACATGGGTGGTAGTTTAATTGAACTAAAAAAATTGTGAACCCTGCATTCTTTAGGAGATGAAGAGTATATTGAGATGTGCAATCCAAATGGCACTTCAAGTTTTCAAGTGCGTATAAAAAGGAAAAACTGATCGACTGGTAGCAGTAAATTTTACTCTCAACGGTTCCAGACCTTTAATCTGTGAGAGAAAGACATCATTGATTAAAGGTGATGCCAATCGGATGCATCCTTTTTAGTAACAACATAGATGCATGAACAGAAATGAGAATCAAAATGACCGAATCTATCAAACCTCGATTCACAAAAATGGGAATCCTCTTAATTATTCAACCATGCATAACTAAAACATGATATTTGTTTGAGATATTTACACACATACTGAGCATTTTTGTATTACGTACATAACTCTCAACAATCACAAATTACACAAGAAACGCCGAATAGTCACTCTGTCTCACACTCATAACCTTCATGAATTACACGAAAAACCCTAAATACGAAGGAAGTAAATAAAACTTTATGAACTCCACATCAAGGAAACACAGAAAAAATAGCCCACAGTTTGCATATTCGAAGTGTTCATCATATGAACGTTAGTTTTAAAATAACAAAAAATTTATGCAAAGCGAAATCATATACTTCAAGGAAACAATTTTCAAGCATGGTTTCAAATATTCTTATAAGGGATTTTTACCCGGCAGACCCTGTAATCTTTTCGAATTACCGCTACGACCTTCGAAACATCATAATTCCTCCCCCGACCTCGTAAACTTGCTCCGTCTTACCCAACAAACCCTGCCGTCAATGTTAACTATATTTGAGTCAAATACTTGGGTTAGACTTGAGTTAACCTAACCACTTTACCATCGAACGGCTAGGATTAGCCAAAATAAAAAAAATAAAAAAAAGCAGGGGAGGACAAAGCAGCGGTCAAGGAGGAGGGTCTCCATCGTCGTCGGGGGGAGGGGGTGTGGGGGCGAAGCAGCAGCAGCCGGTGGGCCGGGGGGAGGGGGGGATCCATCGTGCGAAGCAGCAGCGACCGGTGCGCGAAGCAGCAGCAACCGGTGGGCCTGGGGGAGGGGGGCTCCATCGCGCGGGGGGTGGGATCCATCGCCGGGGGTGCGGGTGGGGGGGAGGGGGGGTTCTATCACGCGGGGGATGGGTTCCATCGCCGGGGGCGCGGGTGGGGGAGCAGTTTTGCGGGGTCGTGGGGGGGGGGGTCTATCGCGGGGGGGATGGGTTCCATCGCCGGGGCGCGGGTGGGGGAGCAGTATCGCGGGGAGAGGGGGGGAGTTCTATCGCGCGGGGGTGGGTTCCATCGCCGGGGGCGCGGGTGGGGGAGTACCATCGCCAGGGCCGCGGGGGGAGGGGGGCTCCATCTTCGGCGGCGGGGGAGCAGCAGCGGGCCAGGGGGAGGGCGTCTATCGCGCGAGGGGTGTGCTCCAGCGGGGGATGAACTCCATCGCGCAGGGGTGGGGGGGCCTCCATCGTCGGCGGGGCATCGCCAGGGGTGCGGGAGGCGAGGGAGCAGCATCGCCGAGGCCACGGGGGGAGCAACGACGACAGGGGGATTCCATTGCTGGGGTATCGGATGAGGAGGGGCACTCGATGTAAATTTAATAAACAAAATGAGTATAATATAAAGGAACAGAACGGAATCTGGTTAATTTTAGCGGGTAAATTAATGGGGCTTAACCGCAGGGTCTGTATGGTAAAGGTTAGCAACTTTACAGGGTCGGGGGAGGAATTAGGATGTTTCGAAGGTCGTAGCGGTAATTCGAAAAGATTATAGGGTCTGCCGAGTAAAAATCCCTTCTTATAAATACTAGGAAGATATCGGGGTTAACTCTTGAAGCGTGAGCCTGTAGAGTAAGAGACCTCCCGAATCAAAGTCTGATCTACGCTTGCTTCTTTTGTGGACACGATGATGACTCGTGTTGCTTTCCATGAAATTTGATATCAACTTTTTGAACTTGTCCACGCAAGGATGATTAAACTCATGATTTTGTCGTACGAAATTGATCCTTCTTCATGCACGAGGAGCACGAAGAAGAAGATGATCTTCTCCTCCACAAGCCCATGGCAATTGAAAGAAGAGAGGCTTGACAAGGTGGACAAGTAGAGATTGAAGGGCAGACATGTATGAGAAGTGAATTCTCAAGACTCTTCTGTTCTTTTAGTTCTCAAGGCAAGAGAATATTGAATAGTAGACATGTATGAGAAGTGAATTCCCGAGTTTCTTCTCTTCTTTTAATTCTCAAGGGAATATTGGAAGGCACAAGGCAAGGGAATATTTGAGAGCGGGGGAGGATGGGAGCGAAGTGCGACGTGGAGAGGGATGGCGTATGGCGTTGGCGCAGAAGGGGAGGTACGCATGGCGCATCGAGCAGGGGACATGTCTTCCTCTCGCGCGAGGGGAGAGGTGGTGAAAGGTTCGTGGAGGTCGGAGGGGGAAGCAGCGAAGTTCCTGTGGCGGAGGGGGGGCATGGCGGTCGTGGCGTCAGTCCGCAGTTCGTGGCGGCGGAGGGGGAGGATGCTCTACTAGGGGGGTGGACGCATGTCTCCCACCGGAAGCCGGGGAGGAAGTGTTTGCGTTGCGGGGTGAGGGGGCATTTGGCGGCGGTTTGCGTTGCTAGGCCGCGTTGCTTTGCTTGTGGAGGCTTGGGCCACAAGATGATCGTCTGTGGCTCTCGTTCGCGGCCTCAAGGGTATTGGTTTACGTTGGGGGGATCGGGGTTCCAACCGAGGATCCTCCATTCACGGGCGGTCGGGCATGGTGGTGAAGGTTGCTCGTTTGCTCAGGTGGTGGCGGGTGATGCATGCAACTACTCGGCGGGCGAAACATCTTCGGCTCGAAAGGTGGGGCCTGTGTCGGCAAAAGATTCCGGTTGTAGTGCTTTGGTTGTTCGGAAAGAGGCCTGTCAGAGGTCGGAGGGAGGTAGGGCGGTCATCGGCTGTTTCGTGGATGAATGCGTGCACTTTGCAGACGTGCATAAACTCCTCTGTGAGGTCCTGGGTGATCGCTTCTCGGGGGACGTCGCCGCATTAGGTCCAAGGAGATGCTGTGTAAGGGGGTTGTCGAACGAGCATCGTCTCAGGATGATTCGTGGCGGTGTGGTGGGAGGGATCGCCTAGGGACGTGCGCTTTGCGGACGGGGCCTGCGTTGACGTCGAGGTCTGCGTTACTGAGGTTCGTGGTATTCCCTTCCTCTCTAGGTCGGTCTACTGCCTCAGGCGTCCGTTGCGGAGGTGGGGTGAGATTCTGGCGATCACCGATGATGGGTTGTCCCCGGGCTCAGACCCCTTCACGACGAGGGTGCTTATGGAGTGTAGCAAGTCCTTCTTGGATGAGGCGGTGGGCCGGGTCTTCTTTGAGAGCTTGAAGATCGGCCGCTTCTGTTGCCGGCTTGAGATGTCGGTGGTGGCCCCTCCGCCGCCTCCGGTGGTGATTGGTGGGGTCGTGCTTTCGGCTTCCGGGCACGGGAAGGACATTGTGTCGGTTTCCGAGGCGCATGGATCTCTGCATGGCGACGCTTCGGGGGGCCCGTCCCGTCATGATGCTTTCGTGCGCCCTTTCGATTGCTCTGAACATCCCCTCAATCCCTTATCGCGGGACCACTGCATGGATACTTCTCTTGGCGGTTTCTCTAGTGACGTAGCGGGAAGCGATACGGGGATCGAAGGAGATTTCTGCTTCTGGAAAGAAGGGTCCGGGATATCTTTACGGACCTTCACCTCAGATATTCGGGTCACCCGTTTTATGGCGGGGCCGTCTCTTGGACCCTGGGGCGGATCTATGGAGCGGTTTATGGAGCTGGACCCGTTTGTGCTTAATGCGACGTCCCATCACGTGACCGCTCCTGGACAGATGATTGTGGGGCCGACTGGGGGGGGAGCCCTCCCTTACGTGGATCTCATTCTTCTAAACCGCATGTGGAAGGGGACGCGGGCCTTCCGCAGGAGCCTCCTTCCTCTTCGCCCCGGCCTCTCCCCTCAACTTGTCTTCCCGAGGGTCTTGTGGAGGCACCGGTGGCTGCGGAGATGGAGGGGGAGTCTGGAAGAAGATTAGCAAAGAGGTACAGGAGGAGAAACAGATCGCGTTCGTGGGCAGGGGAGACTCAGATATGCTTCACTCTGAAGGAGGCGGTGGCGGAGGCTGCTGGCGTGGTTCGGGCAGGTGGGTGCTTATACAGTTCCCTATGAAGGTGCTATCCTGGAATGTGCGGGGGCTGGGAGATGCTGACAAGCGGAGGGCGTTGGGTGCAAGGTTCTTGGAATGGGGCTGCGATGTGGTGTTGCTGCAGGAAACCAAGCTTCGGGAGATGGGGGAGGCTCTTTGGCATTTGTTTGGTGCAGGGAGCCTAGATGAGTTTCATGCTCTGGATGTGGAGGGCACAGCGGGTGGTCTCCTCGTTGCGTGGAGATCGGCGGCTTTCTCCTTCAACTCGGCCTTCAGGGGGAGCCATTCTATTACCGTGATTCTCACAAGGCTGGACGACTCTTCTGCTATCGCGCTCTCCTGTGCTTACGGACTGAGTTGTTATATTAAGAGGAGAGAATTATGGGAGGAGCTTATTGGGGTTAGCCCCCAGGTCACGGGTCTTCCTTGGCTGATTGGGGGGGATTTTAATGTAACTTTGCGCGCTTCTGATAGGCCCCGTTCGAGGGGGGGTGCGGACACAGGCTCGGCAGATTTCTCGCAACTTATCGACTCCCTGGCTCTGGAGGACCTACGTGCGGCTGACGTTTTATACACGTGGAGAAATTAGGCATCGAGGTCTTGCATTGACAAATTTCTGGCTTCTGAGGTCCTTATGACGGCTTTCCCTCTTGCTCTTGTTTCTTCATGCCCGCGCTCCCACTCGGATCACACCCCTATTATGTGGGACTCGGGTGTGTCGTCCACCTATCCTGGGCTCTTTAAATACGAGAAGTGTTGGCTTTTGGAGGACAACTTCAAGAGCTTTGTGGCGGATGTTTGGGGGCAGGAGCGGGGTGGGCGATCGGCGGTGGTGAGATTTGCTCGGAAGCTGGTGTTTCTAAGGAAAAATTTGGCCGTCTTTAAGGAGTCGAGTGCTGCTCGGGCGGCTGCGAGAAAGGAGGCAGAGGAGATCGTGTCCTCTTTAGATGCTTTGGAGGGGGTCAGGGATCTTCATGCCGACGAGTTGGCCTCCAGATCGACTGCCCAGGCGCGGGTGGAGCACGAGGATCGGAAGTGGGTGGCGGAGTGGCGGCAGAGGGCAAGAATCTCATGGCTCAAGGGGGAGGGGGACGCGAACTCATCTTACTTCCATCGGGTGGCTAGCAGCAGGGGACGCTCGAACTTTATTCGTTCCATCTCCTTTGATGGCAGGGTGGTGGAGGGGGAGGCCGACATGGGGAGGGAGGTTGCTCGTTACTTCAAGGATCTTTCCGCTGTGCGCACGCGTAGGTGCTAGTTTTGGTCTGGGGCGGGGGCCCAGACCCTCTCGCCTCTGCTTTTCGACGACTTGACGAAAGAGGTGACCTTGGAGGAGGTCAAAAGGACCGTCTGGGATCTCAACGACAATGGCTCACCGGGGTCGGATGGATTCCCGGTTGCTTTTTACAAGGACTTTTGGGAGCTAGTGGGGCGGGAGGTTTTGGAGGTCATTCTCGAATTCTGTAGGGGTAATGCTGGGTTCGACAAAATCAATAGGGCGATCATGGTTTTGCTGCCGAAGGTGCCCTCCGTTGAGCATGTTGAGGATTTCCGTCCGGTTGCTATCTCGAATGGTCTTTATTTGATTGTGGCGAAGGTATTCGCTTGTAGGTTGGCCCCGTTACTTGATGGTCTAATTTCTCCGGTGCAGGCGGCATTCATTCGTGGTCGTCAGATTTTCGATGTCACGACTTTGGCTTCTGAGATGGTCACGAGTTGGGTGAGGGATGATGCTCGCTGGGTGCTCTGGAAAGTTGACTTTGCTAAGGCCTGACTCACTCGATTGGAACTTCTTGTGGTCGGTGCTGAGAGCTCGTGGTTTTCCGGAGATTTGGATATCTTGGATGCGTCGCTGCGTCTCCACGGTTTCTTTCTCCATTATGATAAATGGCCGCTTGGCGGGAGGTCGCTTCCAGCCTCAGAGAGGGGTGAAGCAGGGGCGCAGGGCTGCCCCCTGGCCCCTCTGGTGTTTGTTCTGGCGGCTGATGTGCTTGCTCGGATGGTCACTCGTGTGGTTGATAGCAGCCTCTCTATGGGCTTCTCATGCGGTACGCGGGTGATCCCAATCCTTCAGTACGCCGACGATACGATCGTATTCATTGAAGGCGGGCGTGAGGAGGTCAGGGGCATGGCCGCGACGTTGGAGGTGTTCAGCGAGTTATCGGGCCTACTCATTAATTCGAGCAAGTCCAAGGTGATACCAGTGTTCATGAAAGCGGGCCGTGCGGCCGCTTATGCGGTCGCATATGCATATGCGGTGCCCTCAGCGCACCGCTTTCCTGAAGCCCCCCATTATGCGCCATGTGCGCTTATGCGGGCCGCATATGCGGTCTGTGCGGCCGCATATGCGGTCTGTGCGGCCGCATACCCATTATTTTTTTATTTTTTTTATTTTTTAATTTGTGCCATGTTTTGTTGTGTTATTTATGCCATGTTTTCCTTACTTTTGCATGTATGTCAACCAAACATTCCGCGACTATTTAAATCCATCGTTAAAGTAGTTGTACCGCGAGATTGAAGTAAACACGCAAGGAAGAAAAAGAATAATATACTAATAATTTAGCAAACTAATTTAGTCAACTAATAGTTATTATGAATGCAATATATTATATGTAAAATTTGGTACTTTTGATGGAGGATCAATTATAAATATAACAACAGAGATAAATGACATTATATTCAACAATAGAGGCATTTTGTGCACTAACTTTTTTATTTTGTTGATTGCTATCAATTATTTTGTGAGCTAACCTTTCTAGTGAAGTATTGATATTTGATTGATAGAGATTGTTTTGAACTCTATATGAAAGTTATTTTTCTTAGATCTTCTGTTGGACCACAATTATACATAAGTTTGGTTCTGTTATAGTCACTTTTGTATATATTTATTTATTTATAAATAAAAAATTAGGAAACCGCATAGAACCGCATATACCCCGCATATGCCCCGCATACCGCTTAAGCGCTATTCAGTGACCTGTCCGAACGCATACGCATACCGCTTTCCTGAACCTTGGGTGATACCCTTTGGCTTGGATGCGGAGGAGGCATCTGATTGTGGCCTTGCGCTCGGTTCTCCCCCTGCCTCTCTTCTGATTGACTACTTGGGTATGCCTTTGGGGGCAGAAAGGGCCCGGCTCCGTGACTGGTCCAAGGTGGGTGAAAAGGTGGAAATGCGGCTCTCCGGGTGGAGTTCGGCCTTGCTCTCGAGGGGTGGCCGCCTCGTCCTCATCAAGTTTGTCCTATCCTCTATTCTCGTTTACTATCTCTCCAATTGGCAGCTGTTTGTGGGGGTCCGGAGGCGTATTGAGAGGTTGATGCGGAAATTTCTGTGGGGGAGGAGGGGGCCTTCGGCATGTGGGCCGCATCTGGTGGGGTGGGAGGAGGTGACGAAGAGGAAATGTGACGGGGGCCTTGGCATCCGCAGGCTCGACCATGTCAATGATGCTCTTCTCTTGAAGTGGGTGAATAGATTATGGGGTGCCAGCGACGACTTCTGCGCAACTGTTTTACGTGAGATTCTTGGTTTACGTGGGGTGATGCTTGGGGCGGGCGACTGCCTCCGTTCTCGGACCCCCTTTTGGCGTGGGGTGTTGGCAGTGGGCCAATGCTACTCCAACCTTTTTGTCCCTCGCCTCGGGGACGGAAGGACCTTCAGCTTCTGGTCGGATAAGTGGGCTGGTGGGGCTCCTCTTCGGGAGTCGTTTCCGCGACTATTTGCTTTGGCGGCCGACGTTCACGCTTCTGTCGCATCGTATTGGTCGGGAGATGGATGGCTTCCTATCCTTCTTGGCAACCTCTCCGATCAAAGGTTCGACGAGTTTATTAGTCTTAGGGATTCTATTGAGAATTCGCCTAGACCCACGAGGGGACGTGATCATTGGGACTGGAGGGCGGGTCCCTTTATGACTAGGAAGGTTTTCTTGGTGATTTCGCTCCGCCCTCAGCCGCGGACGGATACCTTGAGCCGAGACTGCACCTTCTTATGGGCCCTGAAGCTCCCGGAGAGGGTGACGTGTTTCCTCTGGCTCTTTTGCAGGGGGAGGATTTTAACGAGGGATCGTTGTGCGAGGTTGCTCGGTGGCTTGGCTACGGTGAACTGTGCTCTTTGCGGTGAAGACGTCGAATCCCTAAATCACCTATTCTTCTACTGCCATGTGATTAGGGGTGTTTGGGAGGAGACGAGCTTGGCTTGGATTACTACTGCAGATTCGGTCGCTTTCTGGGATTCTATTCTCTTCAACAAGGATAGGGATCGAAGGGACTTCGTGAGTCTCTTCGCGTGCATCTGGGCGATCTGGTTGGGACGTAACGATAAGATTTTTAGGGGCCAACGTTTTTACAAGGAAAATGTTTTGTCTCTCTCGGTCCGTCTAGTTGTTGACTGGTCGTAGATGTAGCACATGTGTGGTTCGTGGTGTGGGGTCTTCTTGGACCTTTTTCTCTCTTTCCTTGTTTCTCCCCATGTATATACCTTTTCTGCTTTTCGGTTTTTGGTAATGAAAAGGGGCAAGCACCACGACGTGTCTCCCCCGAAGTTTTAGACTTCAAAAAAAAATATTGGAAGGCACAAGTATGCTTTGAAAAAAGGCAATGACTTCTTTTTTATAGCCAAGGTGGACGTCCACGAGGAGTCTTCTCCTCGTGGTGGGCGTCCAAAATATGGTCCCTTGGATGGAGGCAGGGGCTATAATCAAGTCCTTATTCAACAAGAAATAGAACTTGATTTATCTCTTTTTAATTGCCAATTAAATCAATTAATAGATTAGGAAATAAACCAACCAACAAATTGAGAGTAAAACTCTCAATATGTGTATCTATACACACACACGCTTGTTACCATCATTGAAGTTGTTCCTTAATAATAATAATTATTATTATTATCTAATTATCATAATTGGTAATACGAGAAAGACCCTCATATCTTATGAATCATATTCATAAATCCGAATAAAAATGTAAATTCAACTTTACATTTAAAAACTAATGTAAATTATGTTTACGCATGTGCCTTGAAATAATTATATGAATCATATTCATACAAATATTAATTATTATGAATCATTATTCATATTAATTAATGAATTATATTTGTGAATCATGTTCGAAAACATGTTCACAAAAATTGAATATATATGTACTAAGCCTTCTCCCACTATAAATAGGGTCGGCTACATGGATTCTTGCTCAAATTCATGTTCAAAGATTCGACTATTTTTTACGATGGTCGTCGACTATCTAACACAACCCCTACAAGAGTGGGATTTGAACCCCGGTCCTTTTGGGGGTAGACCCATTGTACTACCACTAGACCATTAAGTGGGTACCCTTAGAAAATTGAATATGACTAATAATTATTGTCTCAATATTGACATCACATAATATACAAGTCATAATCCAATTAGGATCCGTGAGATACAAATGTAGATACTTGAAGATAATGTCAGGGAGATCATACTATCCGTGTACAGTGACTTAAATTTTGGATAACTATCCAATTTCAAAGTTTATACCATTTTTAGTAAAACGCGATACACATATCTTTTAAGCTCGAGTTGAACAATTCACACTCTTAGTCTACTCAACGAAACACATCACACTCTATGTAAGATGGAGAAAGTATTGATGAGCTAAATCCACCTTCCCTAACCATTTCTAATCAAAGTTTAAACCATTTGGAATTTAGAAATGGGCTCAATGAGTGTGTTTATTTTCATTTCCATCACAATTTCATTTTCCAACATTTGGACATTGAAATTGGAATTGGACATTGGATTCAAATAAAATGAGACTTGATCCAATTAACTCTCCAATCATTAAGATAATAAATGGATCCACTAAAATCCATCTGATCTCATCATTCCCTCGAAAAGGAAGTATAATAGTAGATGATCTATTAAGATAGATTTAACCCTGAGTATTCCCAATACTCATCCATCCTTCATACTAGAAGACTTTGATATATCCGAAGTTCGAACTCTAATTTGACTGTCTTCTTCGGAACAAATCAATAAATGTCTAATTCGATATTTGGGAGACAATATTAATCATATACTTTCCAAAAGTATATATTAATATCTCGAATTCGCATCTTCTTTCATAAACAAGGCTACCATGCATGGAATTCATTATGACTCCAAATTATTTCATGAGTGAGCTCTGTCTCCTAATTCATCAACTATGAACTTGTATGATTCTTTTGAACAATCATACTTCTCATATGTCTTCATATGCATACCAACTCGTTGGTATATAAACCTTGGTTAGGTCACCAACCTATTATTCCGGTAAATGTGCACACTCAAGCATATAGATGTATATCTGTCTCTGGTCAAAGGATGGGTGCCTAATCGTGACAGTTATGAACTTACGATTCGGGTCTTAGTTTACCTCAACCTCATCAAGTAAACTCTTTGACTTGATTATTCTAACACTTCCGAATCTCTATTCCGATGCAGAGGACATGCATCAAGATGGCAGTCGAAAATCATTCTTTAGAGAAAGATTACCATCTCTTTCTCAGACTGGAGATCTTTATTGAATATCACATTTTAATATCAGTTGTGTCCTCCCAACTACATGGTAATATGGTATTCAATACGACCATGGTACATAAACCTAATTGTACAAAGGGATTTTTAATATTAAGTACATTCACAAACAAACATTTCAGATGGACATGATAAAACAATAACTTTTATTGCAATAATGGGTGATCACAGGGCCACAGCCGCTGGGATTTGCAATAGGCTTGAGTCCTGCTTCAAGAGGTTCTTATGGGGAAAATCGGGTAGTTTGGGAGGAAGTGGGCGGGGGATTCACCTGGTGGCTTGGGAGGAGGTGGTGAGGGAGAAGTTGGCAGGTGGTTTGGGGATTAGGCGTCTCAGACTGATCAACGATGCGTTCTTCCTGAAGTGGGCTAGCAGGGTCTGGGGAAGAGATGGTAGCTTCTTCATTGGCATCTTGAGGAAGATTCACGGGCGGGTGTGGGCTGGCGTGGGAGCTTCGGGCGTGGTGGGAGGGAGAACTCCTTTTTGGCGTGGTCTTCAGGATGTTTTTGTGAAGTATAGAGCGTCCTTTAAACCTATTTTGGGTGATGGCCGTGATTTCTCTTTTTGGAACGATTGCTGGTTGGGGGGAGCCACACTCTCTTCGGTTCCCTCGCCTCTTCGCTCTGGCGGCTAATAAGGACGCCTCGGTCGCTTCCTGCTGGCTTGATGCTTCTCGGTCTCCTCAATTTCTGGGAATTTTTTCGGATCAGAGATTCAATGACTTTCTTGCTTTATTGAACATTCTTGCTCTCGCAGACTCTCCCTCTGGCGGTCTGAACCACTGGCTTTGGAGGGATGGGGACTTCTCGACTCGGAAGGCGTACGCATCCTTGCTTGGTTCTTCGCCTCCAAGTTCGGACCCTATGGTTCGGGACTGCGGCTACTTCTGGAGATTGGGGTTACCATTACGTATTGCTTTCTTCCTTTGGCTTGTTCGCAGAAAGAGGCTTTTGACCCGCGATCGCTGCTCCAGGTTGATCCTTTCGGTCTCCAATATTTGCGGCATGTGCGATTCTAATGTGGAAACCCTGGACCATATGTTCTTCCTCTGCCCCTTGGTCCGAGAACTGTGGCTTGACACCTTCGTGAATTGGATGCTTGGTCGTGACGTGGAGTCCTTCTGCGACTCCATCTTCACGAATAAGCAGTTGGAGAAAAGGCGTCTTCTGGCACCGGTGGCTTGTTTGTGGTCGATCTGGCTTGCTCGCAATGAGGCCCTATTCTCGGGGCGGCGGTTTCATCTGGAGAACGTGCTCTGTCGTACGAGGGCTTTGGTGGCTGACTGGTGTCTTGTTTAATGTGATTGCTTTTCTGTGTTGTTTTGTTGCTGGCCGCCCAGTTCGGGAGACTACTTGACTCCTACGCTGGGTGGCTATTTCTATTTCTATTTGTTTTTCTTTTTTTCATCCTTGTACTCCTTCCTCTTCCCTTTTAATATATTGGGGCGAGCACCAACGAGTGCGTCCCCCTTTTTTTTGGCTTCAAAAAAAAGTCCAATAGAATAGTCACTCCGTCTCACAGTCATAACCCTGTGGGTTATGTGCGTAAATACGAAACTACTCGTGGTTATAGGTGTAAATATCCATATTTGTTTAACAGATCTCAGTTTTCATTCTCCAAGGGATACCACTATGACCTGAAAAGCAGAAATCTCCTATACTAACCTAAATTTTGGATCAAACCAAATAAATGCAGTTCTCTAAACAAAAGTAGAACGAAAAGTTAGTTTACTAATTCAGTATCATTTCCATGAGACTTCTGTTTTCTTTCAAGCCTAAAATTAGTCGAAGGTCAAGACTCCATACATAATAATAAACAAAACAAAGGCTAGGGCAGCAATATGATACCATATTATCAAGAAGTTCAATATTAACATGATACATCATTGTCCTATTATATTCACATAAGTACCACTCTAAGAAACTTAGGAGTAAATGAAAAGCACCAAGTTTTACTTAAATATTGGATTCCAGAGGTGATTCAATAGCCCATCTAACTCCTACTGCATAATACTATCCACCAAGTTGGAGCATGTAGCATACAGCTTGTCATATAAGAAAAAAGAAGCAATATTCCATATAACCCCTCTTACATAACACATCTTTTGATGGAAAGAGTAAGCATGTGGGTTGGATTGCAAATCACACACAATCAGGTAGGTAGGATAGAAAAGAAAATAAGTTATCAAAAGGAACATAGAAGAACCAGTGGCTAATCTATATATTAACTAAAGTTGGGTTCTTTTGGCTCCTCCTTTGGTCTTGACACGTGGCTTCACATATGCATTCCATCGTTCCTCTATTTGTGATCTCTCTCTTTGGCAATCTTATTATGCGATGTGCTACGATGCCACATCCGCCATTCCCAGTGCCACGTGCTAACAAACGTGTTTTCTACGCCGACATACGTCAAGGAAGAGTGAAGTGCAGGCCTTCATCGGAGAAAAGAATACAATGATGCATCCCCCCCCCCCCTCTTTATATCAAGAGTTGTCTTCTCTTTGCCTCCGGTACCAACATTCCTTGTAAAAGAGTACTTCTGGAGGCAAAGACATCCTCTCAAAACTAGCAGACCCGAAGACAATCCTTCATATAGAATGCATCATTGATTCTCACGTATGCATCCCCAATACACAAATTTGAAGAAAAAAATGTGGATTTCTTAATTGTTGAAATTTAAAAGGGCACTCTTGCACGACAACCTCAAGGGCTGAAAGGGAAAGTAAAGGGAGAGGGATTGAATTAGGGTGTTTGGATGCAAAGAATGGGATGGAACCGGAGGGAGTCCTTTCCTATAAGTTACGCATTTTGCTTTTCCATTGTTATATCTTCGATATTGTCATCATGCAAATATTAGAAAGGTGAGAGTAGTTTTTTTTCTCTAAATTATCACTTCTTACTCTCCTTTCATTCACATTCGCTTGTTCAACGAAAAATACTATTTCATTGGTTAAGGTTTCCCTCCTTTTATCCAAACATCAAAATATGTAGCCACTATTCCTTTCCATCCACTCCACTTCCTTTCTCTTACTCTCTAATCCATCCAGACAAGCATAGCCTCAATCCATCAATTTCCCTCCCTTTATTATATAACCAAACACCAAAAATTACTCTCATCCACGACCCTTTTCCCTTCCCCTCCTCAATATCCCCATCCGTTCCAATTAACATCTCTTCTTCACCAAGATTTTAAAAACAACAACAATGCCTCCCAAATTTCCATGAACAATCCAATCGAACAAACGGAGGCGTACCACCGTCACAAGATTCGATTTTAGGGCTTCTCCGAACTGACCTGCGCCTGTCTCAAGCCCTCGGCGGCCTGCGCGCCGACCCCGACAGGAAGCGGCGACGGCGAGGCGTCGCCCGTGAGGGTGCCCATAAAGCCGCCCATGATGGCGCCCTGTGCGGCGCTGGTGAGGGTGACGACGGCAACCTCGACGGCGAAGTGCTGGCCGGAGAGCCACGACTTGAAGGCGAGATCGAGCTCCTTGAAGCGCTCCTGGAGGTGGAGGAGGGGGTTCTGATGGAAAGGGGAATTGGGGTTTTGGAGGATGAGGGCGGATTCCTGCTTTGACGCCATTGAAGGGAGAGGAGAGGAGAGGAGCGGAGAAGAGAGAGGAGTGGAGTGGATAGAAGGGGCTTTTGATCTTCCGTTTTATGCAAGTGAACTTGTCGTTTAGCTCATTATTATTTTTTTATTATTAGGTTTTAAGAAAAATTAAAAACAATTATACATGAAGTAAAATTCCTCCCTACACTAATGGACGAATCTTATTGCCTCCAAGCGACAAAAGATTTTTTTGTTATGTATCGTAAATAAGTTGTCTTTTCAAAAGATGATTGTAATTTTAGCCAAAGCCGCATCTTCAATAAGCTAAAAGGAAGAATCTCCATATAATTTTATTGATTTGGAGAAAGCTTGTGACTCTGTCTCACGTAAGATATTGTGGAGAGTTTTGGAGAAGAGACAAGACCATGTCTTATACATTAACCTCATAAAGGATATGTATGATAAGGCTTCATCTTGTGTAATAATCTAGTTTGGGGAGACTGAATATTTTGACATCAATATTGGTCTGCATCAAGATTCAGCTTGAGTCCATTCCTTTTCAATTTGATTAAGGATGAGTTGACTAGTCACATTCAAAATGAGATACCTTGATGTATGTTATTCATTGCTGATATTTGTGTTGATTGATGAGACTTTAAGATGGAGTAAATGATAAGATGGAGGTCTGGAGATGCGCATTAGAGACTAAATGATTTCGTATAAGTAGGGATAGGACTAAATATATGAGATGCACTTTTGATGGAAGCAATAGCGAAGGAATTGTGGTGAAGATTGATGGCGACAATATTTAGAAGAAAGATTCTTTAAGATATTTGGGATCTATTTTACAACATGATGGTAATTTGGTGGAGATGTTAATCATAAAATAAATGCATGTTGGCTTAATGTGGACATGAGTCTCTACTATTCTATGTGATAGAAAAACCTTTAAAAATCAAAGGAAAGTTTTACAAGCAACCGTGAGAGCTGCTATGCTCCATGGATCTAAATGTTGACATGTGAACCACAGACATGTGCAGATAATGGCAGTAGTAGAAATGAAAATGTTATGGCGGATGTGTGGACACACGCGTAAAGATCTTATTTGGAATTATGCAATCAAACGGGAAGTTAGTGTAGCTCCAATCGAGGATAAGATGTGAGAAAATCACTTAGGGTGGTTTGACCATTTGCAAAAGTGGTCGGCTGGTGCACAAGTTAGGAGATGCGAGTATTGAGATGTTGAGCCAGCTAAAAGAGGACGAGGAAGGTCCAAGAAGTGTTGGAATGAGACTATCCGAAGAGATCTTAGTTTTTTTGGATCTAAGCCTGAGAATGATCCCAGATAGATATGATGACTGCAAAGAATCCATACAGATGAACCTACCTAATGTGAGAAAAGATTTTGTTGTTGTATAAAGAATGTTGCAACACAACATATTTTAGTGGTCGTAAATATGTTTGTGATAGTTGCTTTTATTATATTTGTTGAAAAATATTATTACAGAAAGCAAACGTAAGTAACTTGTATCTAACAAAGATTTATTAAAATAAGTATGTTAAAATTGGACAAGAAATTAATATTCTTGCTACTTTAGTGAAGATGATACATGATTCTAATATATATCCAAGCAAATATGTCATACTTTTCTAAGTCATCAACAATATAGGAAGGAATCAAACTTGACTGCTGATGTTTGCAATCTTTACATGTATAAAACTCAAAATAAGATATAGGAATAGTCACAAATAAAGTTTATTGTAATGGAGATATTTGAAGTGGAATTGAATTTAATGGAAGTATTTTCAACAAGAGGTAAGATTTGCAATTTTTTTGATTTCTTTGGAAATTATTTTTAACATGAAGAATGTGATTGTTGAGAAGGTATATAATCATGGAATAATAAAAATGTATGTAGGATTTATAGGGTAATTATTTCTAATGTAATCAAGAAAATAGATGGTCAATTCTCTCCGGTTAGAATGGTTACTTGTTGAATCGGCTATCCATTACATAAAATTGATCATGAGCGATCTGTGGATACATACTAATGAAGAATGTTATGCCGGTCCATTATAATTATTTTAATAATGAAAAAAATTAAACGATATGCGTATATATTAATATATTAACCAATGGATTAAAAATATCCGATTTGATGTAGTTCGGTATGTTCCCTCAATAATCTTCATCGCAATTCTAAGAACATATGAACAAAAAATGGGAACACATTTGTAGAAATTTTTCGATCTTATGCACTATATCAATGCAATTTTATATGAAACAACTAGTTAGATCTTACCATGAATAAATGCCACGTTATTTACGCTTCCTGATATATTTGTTGGGCAGATTGAGTTGAGGTTCATGACATCTTTCATCAATATTTTTTTGCATTACAGGGCAAAAATATAGATATTAATTTAAGTATTGCAAGAAGGGAGCCAGGAGCCTGCACCCGAGGGTGTAGGTAACTCCTTGCATCCGATCTTTTTTCTCATTATTTTTTATTTTTTTGAAAAAATCATTGGGGGATTTACTTAATACATTAAGGGGAATATGTGTTTCAAGTTTCATGCAAAAAAAAAACATCCCTAACATGTTCATCTAGAATGGATCATTTTCAGCAATTCTAAACCGTTAAAATTTGATGATCTTGATGGAGTTGATAGAAGTCTCAAATTAAGTTGAAATTGGAATGACACCATGGTGATATATAATGATCTAGTTACCCAAAGTTTCATTTAAAAAAAAACATGAAAAAATGACCCCAGGTGTAGATAGTTACCTACACCCCGGATGTAGGATCCTTTTTAAGTATCTAAAGTGGAAAGTATACTGAACCTATTATGATGTTGAAATGATGTGATATGAACTGAAATGAAATACAATGTAATTAGAAAATATGGTGTACATGTAATATTTATTTAAATGCAAACATGTATCCTACCAGAAGTAAGATGCTTATGCAAATAAATATATGTTACAAAAAACGTCATTATCCCTTGAATGAAGAATGATATTTACTTTGTTAATAATTTCTTGGAACATTATTTTTTAGTGTGATTGAGTGGATGCTCTGTCACCACTTGATAAGAATATCTTTAGATTGTTTCGAGACTTACCCTTGATAGAGCAACATAAAGCAGATCATTTTTTTAAATAGGTCTTTGCAAATATGAGACAATATATGTTAATATTTGACCTCCTTGACTTTTGTTAATAATTACGATGAAAGTTTTCATGAGGAATTTTCTTTACTTTAGTGAGGAATTGTCTTTACTTTTGTGAGAAGTTTCTCCTGTGTTTCAAGCTATCAAATCGACTCGAGGAATGTTTAACATCTGGAAAAATCTCTCATTCATATTTCAACATCTATTGCTCTCAATTAAAATCCTTTGATAATAATAAGACGTGTAACGTTGCAGAGCCCTATATTTGATCGATTGATGTTCCTTTATACTAATACAGCTACCCCAACACCCAATCGAACAATATGTTTGATTGTAACTTAAGAAAATTGATAGAACTTACGTAATTTATAGAATATTGAATGATAGAAGACACACTTTTCTCATATGAGGCACTGCTTTGTGAACACTGTAGAATACAATCTCTTCTCGTATGGGCATTATTTCGAGCAGCCAAATATGATTAAAGAATAGCATTAAAGATGAATAATTTTGTATAATGATCGAGAAATGACTTCTATCAAACCAACTAATCCAAGTTTAGGCTCAATTAACATATCAGGATGAACATTATCCCATAAGTACCTAAATGGATCCTTGACATATGTAGATTGAATATTATCACAACCGACATAAAAGCAACTAGTTTGCAAAATGAAGACCATTTAGATTATTAAAGTTTATTTCCAATGCATAGTTCTTGTAAGGTACAATATTTGACATTGTTTCCCAAGGAGGAGGATTACCTTTTGGGTACGTTTAGTTGCTAGGTTACCTTGGGATAACTCGGTATACCTCCTGCTTTATCATATATTCCTTGGTTGGAATTAGTTATATGGACTATACAATTTGTTTATTATAATAATTTTTATCCTCAAATAAAAAATAACATAAAAAACATATTATAATAATTAAAAAATAATATAACAAGTAATCAATATCACATCACATCACATTTATCATTCCAACTCTCCCTACCATACAAACAACTACTATTGACATAAGGTTATCACAACCCAACCCACCCAAACCAGTAACCAAAGGTCCACGGAGGTCACCACCAAGGACAACCATGAGTCCATTAAAGGCATGCCTTTTTTGAATCGATTATAATAGTTCTTAGCCTCTAAATGTCCTGTCAGTTGTTTTTTTTTGCATCATTGGAGCTTCATCTCATATAACTAATATGTTTTGCATATGAGCTTCCAAAGTCTAGATTTTATGAATCTCCTATTTGTCTAATAGTATGTCCACATGGAAGCAGTGGAGAGGCAATGCAAAAGTGTGTTGTAATAAGAACAATTTTGTTTAGAAGAAGTTTTGCAAATAACATTTTCCACAAGAAAGTCTTTCCAGCTACATCTCTTTCATGGACGAGAAAGAATGGACCAATGTTATTAGTCCATGATTTAATAACCTTGTTGTAAATTATATTTTATTTCTCATTTAAGGAGAATAATTGCATGAACTCAGTCGCTTCAAACTCAATGTCATGTCAATTCTCTAATCAATTTATTATTTTCCTTGACTAGTATTGCAAAACTCGGAATGGAATGCATAAAGTAGTTTATAAGATTCCATTTTCATTGAGAATAAATCGAAGATGAATTACTTCCCTTAGCTTGTAGGTCATTGTTGCATAGTGTAGAATATGTTTGAACATTGCCGTTGCATGTCTTGATAGGAAAAGAAGAATAGAGGAGGGTAGATTGGGGTTCTTTCCAAGCCGAGAATCATGATCAGGCAAAGACAGAGGGACTTGATGCTTTGGCAAAGCTAGCCAAATACCTATCCTCACTTGCTTAACCAGCTATCGTATCATACCTTCTAGGGGTCTTTCCGAGAGTCCAGTACCAAGGTATAAGCATGTCGTTCACCACACGGAAGCACGTGAAGAAGACACCAAGATATGATGGTGGCATATCACCTCTTGCGACCATTGAAGAAGAAATACAACTAAAAGAAGAATAATTATAACTCTCTCCGTTCCCCCGGTCTCTTCCCTCTCTTCTCTCCCCCTTCTTTGTAGAGGTTACATTGTTGTGGTAGTACAGAGGCGATGCCCCCCACCCCCCAACTCTCTCTCTCTCTCTCTCTCTCTCTCTCTCTCTATATATATATATATAGACCAATTGCAAACTCATAGTCCTATTCCTATTAGAACTACGCAAAGAATACAACTCAATAATTATTAAGATTATGAGTCACATTCCTCTAGAACTCCCAATATCAATATGATACATATTCCTAACAATCTCCCTCTTTAGTTAAATTTCATCATGATCTACACATCATCTCTAGGTAGGTGGTGATCCTCAGTACGTCAAGCAAAGGGTCGACGTCGTCCATGCGCGAGAGAGAGAGAGAGAGTGTGTGAAAGAGCGAAGATGGTGGAGAGAACGGAGAGAGGGATGGAAGGGGGCTCGCATACTTGAGGCGTTGCGTGATGTCTTCTCCTCCCATCAGGAGGTCTATTTATAGGGTGCGAGCCCCTCGAGTCGTCCGCCCCCATCTCCCCCACGCCCGAATGACATGGTTCTAACGGATCCAGTCTTCCCGCAACCGCCGGTCACGAAACGGCCGGGTTATGATTGTTGATCACTAAAGGTCATTCACCAAGACCATTTAAACATCTCCCACTTGACCAAAATGGTCAAAACATATATGCTCCCATTATTCGTGTAGTATATACATGGAGACTTGTCATATGAAGATCACTATCTATGAAATCTCTTCCTTGACTCATACATTCCCAAGTCACATCAAGCCTACATGTTTAATGCATGTTCCTGCTGCTATTCTTTTGATTATGGAATATGCTAACATGTCGCTGGTAGGTACGTAGGTTACCGTGATTTCTTACTTCCCCACTATATCTTGTATATAGTGATATTGGATCTCAATTGTTTTCCTTTGGAACTATTAGCCCCACTATTAATCAAGCTTATAACAGCTTGATTGTCACAATACATTTCTGTTGGCTCTTTGACCAATTCGACGCTTAGATTCTCTAGAAAAACAAATGATCCACACAGCATGAGTAGTGGCCATGCTACATGCAATGCATTCTGCTTCCTGTGTATGTCTAGATATACATTCTTGTTCTTTGATACTCCAAGAAATGGTTGCACCACCAAACATGAATAGGTAATCCGATGTGGATTTTCTGTCATCAACATCCCCTCTGAAATCGACATCGGAATATCCTATCACTTCAAGTGATTCTGCTTAATGCGCAAGTTTCAAATGTATTGTCCCTTTCGGATATTGAAGAATCTTCTTTACAGCTTTCCAATGTATGGGACCGGAATTGCTTTCATATCATCTAAAGGTTTCTTCTCCTTTTCAGGACACCGACTCTTGCTGAGCTCTGTCCCATCACAATTGGTGTTGAAACTGGAGTGCTATTATACATTCCAAATATCCTTAATGTACTAACTAAGGCTCAATGTCCTTGAGTTCCTATCTCTTGTTATTCGAATTCCAAGTACATAGTATGCTTCACCCATGTCCTTCATCTCAAATTTACTGCTCAATTTTTGTTTGATTTCGTTGAGCATTTGTATGTTATTACCTACAAGCAGAATGTCATCTACATACAATGACATGATTGCAAACCTGATCCCATTCTTCATCTTCATAACATACGCACAATTATCCAATTTATTTGCAACAAATCCAAATTATTTAACTTTCTCATAAAATTTGAGATACCAATGTCATGAAGAATATTCAAGCCATATAATGACTTTTAACTTGAAAATGCTTTTCTCCTGACCTTCAACCTGAAAGCCATCAGGTTGTCGCATATAAATATCCTCCCTTAATTTTCCATTAAGGAAGGTCGTCTTCACATCGATTTTGGAACAATTCCAAATTCATATATGCAAATATGGCTAAGATCATCTGAATGGATGCAAACTTAGCCACTAGAGAGAGTAGGTTTCTTGAAAAATCTATCCCAGTTTGATGAATATAACCCTTGGCAACTAATCTAGCTTTGTATTTGTCAATAATACCATTGACTTGGCACTTCTTCTTGAATACTCACTTACATCCTATGTATTGCCTATCTTCTAGCAAATCACATAGCTTCCATACACTGTTTCACTCGCTTGAGTCCAACTCATCCCCACAGTGATCGTCCATGATTCCGAAATAAAGATCATTTAGATTATTAAAGTTTATTTCCAATGCATAGTTCTTGTAAGGATAATATTTGACATTGTTTCCCGAGGAGGAGATTACCTTTTGGGTACGTTTAGTTGCCAGGTTACCTCGGGATAACTTGGTATACCTCATGCTTTTCCATCTATTTCTGGGTTGGAATTAGTTATATGGACTATACAATTTTTTATTATAATATTTTTATCCTCAAATAAAAAATAACATAAAAAACATATTATAATAATTAAAAAATAATATAACAAGTAATCAATATCACATCACATCACATTTATCATTCCAACTCTCCCTACCATACAAACAACTATTATTCACATAAGGATATCCCAACCCAGCCCACCCAACCCAGTAAACAAAGGTCCACGGAGGTCACCACCAAGGACAACCATGAGTTCATTGAAGGCATGCCTTTTTTGAATCAATTATAATAGTTCTTAGCCTCTAAATGTCTTGTCAATTGTTTTTTTGTGCATCATTGGAGCTTCATCCCATATAACTAATCTGTTTTGCATGTGAGCTTCCAAAGTCTAGATTTTATGAGTCGCCTATTTGTCTAATAGTATGTCCACATGGAAGCAGTGGAGAGGCAATGCAAAAGTGTGTTGTAGTAAGAACAATTTTGTTTAGATGGAGTTTTGCAAATAACATTTTCATAAGAAAGTCTTTCCAGCTACATCTCTTTCATGGACGAGAAAGAATGGACCAATGTTATTAGTCCATGATTTAATAACCTTGTTGTAAATTATATTTTTTCCTCATTTAAGGAGAACAATTGCACGAACTCTATCGCTTCAAACTCAATGTCATGTCCATTTTCTAATCAATTTATTATTTTCCTTGACTAGTATTGCAATACTCGAAATGGAATATATCAAGTAGTTTATAAGATTCCATTTTCGTTGAGAATAAATTGAAGATGAGTTACTTCCCTTAGCTTGCAAGTCACTGTCGAATCGTGTAGAATGTGTTTGAACATTGCTGTTGCATGTCTTGATAGGAAAAGAAGCATAGAGGAGGGTAGATTGGGGTTCTTTCTAAGTCGAGAATCATGATCAGGCAAAGACAGAGGGACTTGATGCTTTTGCTTAGCTAACAAATACCTATCCTCGCTTGCTTAACCAACTATCGTATTGTACCTTCTGGGGGTCTTTCCAAGAGTCCAGAACCAAGGGTATAAGCATGCAATCGTTCACCACACGGAAGCACGTGAAGAAGACACCAAGATATGATGGTGGCATATCACCTCTTGCGACCATTGAAGAAGAAATACAACTAAAAGAAGAATGAGTATAACTCTCTCCATTCCCCCGCTGTCTTACCTCTCTTCTCTCCCCCCTTCTTTGTAGATGTTACATTGTTGTGGTAGTACAGAGGCAATGCCCCCCAACTCTCCCTATATCTCTCTCTCTGTGTTTGTGTGTATATATATATATATGTAGGCCAATTGCAAACTCATAGTCCTATTCCTATTAGAACTACACAAAGAATACAACTCAATAATTATTAAGATTATGAGTCCCATTACTTTAGAATTCCCAATATCAATATGACTCATATTCCTAACAATCTCCCTCTTTAGTTAAATTTCATTACGATCTACACATCATCTCTAGGTAGGTGGTGATCCTCAGGTGTGTCAAGCAAAGGGTTGATGTCGTCCGTGCGAGAGAGAGAGAGAGAGGGCGAAGGTGGAGAGAACAAAGAGAAGGATAGAAGGGGGCTCCTGTACTTGAGGCGTTGTGTGATGTCTTCTACTCTCGTCAGGAGGTCTATTTATAGGGTGCGAGCCCCTTGAGTCGTCTGCCTCTATCTTCCTCACGTCTGCACGACATGGTTCTACTGGATCCAGTCTTCCCGTAACTGTCGGTCACGAAACGACCGGGGTATGATTGTTGATCACTAAAGGTCATTCGCCGAGATCATTTAAACGTCTCCCACTTGACCAAAATGGCCAAAACATATATGCTCCCACTATTTGTGTAGTATATACATAGAGATTTTTTATTTGAAGATCACTATCTATGAAATCTCTTCCTTGATTCATACATTCCCGAGTCGCATCTGTTGGACATGCGAGCCCACGACGAGCCATTATGCAATAAATGTTATTGCAATTCACTCCTTAAAACTGAAATAAAGAGTACATAATTTGCATAATAGGTCCCTTAGTACAATTAGGGTTATGTACCATGGCTACCTTAATGATCATACAGCTGTTGATTCAATTATTGAATCATAGAGGCTGGTGCTTAGATGAATATCTAATGAATTAGATTGAGGACTCATCAAGCACTGTCAAATGATTGTTAAGAAATGATCTCCAGCATGAGTAGGAGATGGCAATCCTATCTCAGTTAGGCTGATATCTGACCGACCTCTTGATGCATGTCCTCTGCATAGGAATAGAGATTTGGAGGTGTCATATGAGTTAGGTCAAAGAGTTGACTTAATGAGATCGAGATAACCAAAGTCCTATATCGTATGCTGTCATAATATAGGCACACATCCTCTGACCGGAGACAGATGTTTTACTATATGTCTGAGTATGTACATTTGGCAGACCAATAGGTTGATGACCTAATCAAGGTCTATACACCGGCGCGCTGGTGTGCATATAAGGGCATATGAGTAATACGATCTCTCAAAGGGATCATACAGGTTCAGTTACTGAACCGGAAGACATGAGATCACTCATGAGATATTGGGAAGAATCAATTTCCATGCGCGTGGTCGTCTCGCTTCGGAAGCTTGACTGAATTTGTAGGTTTGATATATAATTTTGGAAAGTAGATGATCAAGACCTAGGTATGATATATTCTTTTGGAAAGTATATGATCGATACCGACTCCCAATGATCGAATGAGAAACTTACTGATAAAACCCTGAAGTCGACAGTATAAAGTTGATCTAATACTTCGGGTTTATTCTGAGTCTTCCAGTATGCAGGATGTACAGGTATTAGGAATACCTGAGGGTGATGTGATCATAAACGATTGTATAACCATGACGCTTCCACTCCTAGGGAGTGATGAAACGGGTCTGGATTTTAGTGACTCCTCTCAATAGAGAAGTAATCTTATCTTAGTCCAATTATTGGACATTCATCTGAATATGATTCAGATGCAATGAGAAGATTAGATTTGTGGTCTTGATTTAATCAAGCATCTATGGGAGGTCCGCGATCTGGATTTGAGATATGATCTCAATATCCACGTCACTATACAATCGCCCTGTCCTTATCTTCAAGTATTCGCGGAGAAAGCACATTATCCTTGAATGGGTTCAGGATAATTTCATTGTTGATAAAATGTATCCGAGCATTGAGAAAATGGATAACTAAATGTGATTTCATTATCAAGATTAATATGAATTTGATTCATATTATAAAGAGAGTTATCTAAGATAATTGAATATGATTTAATTATCGAAGATGTGAATAATGTGAATGTGATTCATATTGTTTGAACACATGAGATAAAGAGATCCAGGATGATTAAATATGATTTAATTATCATGGATAAGAATAATGTGGATAGCAATATCCAATTATTCATAATATATTATAAATGTGATTTATAATGTATTAGAAAGAGCTAATTATAATTTATATTTGTTGATTAATTATTATGTGTATTGGATACACATTGTGTAATTAATTGACAAATGTAAATTATATGTTGTTTTGGGTTGTGAATGTGATTCATAATTTTTCCATGGCAAGATTGAAATATTCCCAAAATTAATTGTGAATTATTTTTGAGAATAAATCCCAACAAAAGTTGTTGGAAACAAATATTGAGAGAAATTCAAGGAGGAATGCAATCTCATAGAAATCCATGAGATTGCCCTCCATGGAAAGTGAAGGGCGGCACCCAATTCCTATATGGAATGGGTGGTCGTCCCTTTGGATATACATGGAGATGAAATCTCCATGTATATTCTCTCTCCTTATTTGTTGATTTAATTTAGGATTGAATTATATTTGATTTTGTCAAATATGTTTTGATCTAAATTAGATTATATTTTATTGATTTTACCAACAACAATCTTAGCCATTGGATTGACATAAATCAATCTCATCCATTGATTTTACATGTCACATTGAGATCCATGGATCCCAAAACCCTATAAATAGAGTGGCATACCCATGCTCTCTCTTTACACATAATGCTTGAGAAGCATCTCTCTCTCTCTTTCTCTCTAGACGTCAGCCCTATCTCTCCCTCTCATGGCCGTCCACCATGGATGCCATGGAGAGGTTCTCCATCGCTGCAGCATCGTCGTTATGCTGCCCGATCGTCTGCTCGTGGATCTCCGTCTCCTTAGGTGCGCCTCGCTCGTGAAGAAGATGACGGATCTCGTGTGTCGAGATCAGGAGATCCGCCGCTTGGATCATCAACATGGATTGCGAGAAGTACACAGTTCATCCCCGTGCTCGCAAGCGTCTCCTCCGTCGGATCGGACTTGAGATAGGAGATCTCTTCGTTTAGAGACTCGATCGCAACCACGCTTCAAGAGGTAATCCTATTACTTGTTTGTGGTTTAGACGAAACGATCCGAGAAGTGTTCTTGGATCATGTGGTCTCGTCGTATAAAATTTTTTAAATTCCGCTGCATCGAGCAACTAGTCCGACTAGTCGCTCCTCGTCGTATTCGATACGACGCACACGCTTCCGTGATGCGCTTGAGGATTCTAACCATATCATTCAAGTGGTATCAGAGCCTTAGGTCGACGGTTTCAAATATGATTCGAAAAACCGAGGACGACTTGGGTTCGTTAAGGTCGCGAAAGTTTTCATCGCATTTGATTTCGTAGATCTGTTTAGTAAATAAATTCGGCACTGTTGAAATTATTTAAACACGAATTTAATACTTATATTTTGTTCCCCATTAAATAAGGAAATCATATGATCTGAGTTTGCGTAAATTGGATTTCGTATGCTCGAGATATGGTTGTTTTAATGAACATGTATGCACTGTTGCAGGAACTGTAGATCTGAACGTGATTAAAATGTTAATTACTGTTTAGACTTGCCTCGAAATGCGTGAAACTTTACTTGGATTTTGTCCTAAATCAAATTAGCAATCTATGAAAATTGATTTTGTCTAATTTGGATTTAATATGATTGAGATATGCTAATTTTAATAAGTAGGGGTCACTGCTGAAATTATTGTCCTAATCTAGAACCAAGTGATTGTCAATTAGTGAAATTAATTGTTAATTTCGTGAAATAATCTTGAAAAATATTTGTAAAATATTGGAAAATGATTATTTACCTAATTGACTTGGCCTCAACCAATCAATTGATTAAGATGTGATGTAAATCATAATTGGAATCCACAATCTTCAAACTTGATGCTTGAATAGGATTTGGGAATTTGTGTAGCAAATTTCCTTATAATAAAAAATGTTTTGATTATTACTATATGGTACAATTTCGGTTGAAGAACCGATGATCATCTCAAGTACAAATTAATCAATTTGGCATTATCCTTTCCCGAGGTGGATATGGTATCTAGTCGGGGATCGCTAGAGTAGCGGGTTTCAACGTATGCGGTCCGTCCCACTTCCGTCGGTACTGGCCATGATAGCGGGTAGGGCCGGGATAATGTCCGAGGGATTAAGATGTATTTTTCTAATTATTAAAATACGAATTAATACGTACTTTGAGAATAATACCATATATATTCAAGTAAGACATTCAAAGTTTGATTGATTAAATTGGATTGATAATTAATTTAATATGATTGAATTAATTATGTCCAATTAGAATACTCTAATATGGTTAGAGTTAATAATTCCCTTGAAAGAATTAATTGTATGAATGTGATTCATAATAATTAATTAAATTTAAATAAGAGATGGAGGATCACATAAGTGACATCCATGGTCTCCCGTCAAGGCGAAGGGTTCCGTCGCCAGATATTATATGTAGGAGACGCCTGTCCGAAGTGACAGCTCCTGCATATCATCCATTTGGATCGGGCTCGTCGCTTCTCAAAAAAGTAAGGACGTATGCGTAGTGACCCCAATATCGAGTCCTCATATTATTGGGGCGATATTGGATTGCGCATAGCGAGTTGTATTCATGTTGACGGTTGGTTCAATTAATGACGGGTCAACATTGCCTTAGAGGTGGTGGGCCCGGGTGTTAAAGATCGAATTGGGAAAATGCAAGTTGGACTTGCAAGGCGGAATGAGTTCCCGCTTCTTTTTATCCGAGTTGTAAGTTCTCATATTATTGGGATGCAACAAAGATAAGGAAGGAGATCCCAGATCTTGCTTGAGATATAATGGTAAGTATATCTCTTACATTGAAAGTGATTAAGGGAATGAACTTTCATGTTGACATGGCAAGACAACTTTGATATAAAAATTCCTAAATCAAAGTAAAACATGTATATATATAAATATATACCCTTATGCAAAATTTCTTATTTCAGATAATCCTTCATTAAACCCACTCAATGTTTTACTCAATAATAACCAGTAAAATATCGTGGATTGGACTCATGATCCAGATATTGTACTTGCAGTTGGACACATAATGTATGTGGTTGCAATGTGCAAGTTTCCTCACAATAATGAGGAATGATGATTAAATAAGACAATAGGACTGAACCCTAGGGTTTGTATGTCTCTATAAGTCTTGATCTTATCGAATGTACTTTTGATGTGACATGTCGATAATGATCGTAATTATCAAATAATCCTTATAAAATTCTAAGAAGATGTTCTAGCATACATATGTGCTCTCGACATTCAATCATGAATGATGTGGTTCTCTGCATTATGCAAAATGGTGGCTCTATAGGAGATGATGTATTCAAATTGTTTGAGTACCTACCTGAACCAATATTTTAAGAGTCTAGATGGATGTAGATACGATGAATGTCATCATTCTACTATCTATACTCTAGTCATTCATGAAGCTTCATAATATTCATATTGTATGAACTTAAATGAAGCTTGTATAAATGTTGAAATACTCTTATATTGAAAATTTTTGATTTTAACATAAGAGATCCTCTGTCTTGAGCAATGGTTGCTTATAGATAAAGGGAGCGCAGTGGAAGCATAGGTTGGACTCAAGTAAGAAGTATTGTCAAAAGAAGTTGACTGTACTTCTGTGACTTCCATATGACATCCAACGAGTTGGATAAATGCCAATACTGCAATAAGTTGATGTGTTGATAGTATGACTATCATATCTATCTAGAATCCTTAGAAAAGGAATCAGATAGTACATCGGAATAATCTACATATAATCATTGAAACTGACTTACTTATTCGATAAGACAAAGTCTAATAATTGTATCTCAATCTTCTAATGACACTTGCAATTGGTTGCATATGTATTAGAATATTAGAAATTTGATCTTAAGGTTTAATGGTCATCTAAGTTGGAATTGATGCAATTGTTGCAACAATTTCCACCTGATGAATATACTTCATATTTTCAGTGGGAGTCCTTGATCTTAGAGAATGTCTCTATGACCTAGATATTAGAATACACTCATTATTTATTTCCAAATGTTGGAAATAAACATGAATTCTGTAATAAATCTATCATAAAGAGTTATGATGGAGATATTTCAGATAGTGATCTAAAATCTTGTGGACTCCACTAAATTAGAAAATTAATGAATGGTTCATTAAGATTTCTAATGCTAAAAATAAACAATTAAAGATCAATAGGAGGATGAAGATCATTTGATAATGATTTAGCATCATGTTTTGGACATATGTCTGTATGATGTAATCAATAGACTGATAAGAGATGAAACTTTAGATTGTCTAAAGGTTCAAATCCTACATACTTGTGAATATTGTATTCAAAGGTAGAAATGTTCAATACACCCTCCCTTGAGAATGGTGTAAAATGTCAAGGTATTCAGCATCTCATACATATTGATGTATGCGAATCATCTATATCATAGTAAACATTATGGATATGTGATATCTATTGACGATTATGTATGATATGAGATTTCTTCTCTTCACCTAAGAAACCTTTGAAATATTCAAAGATTTCACGATTTTGGTTTAGAACCAAAGTTTGAAGGAAGATGAAATGAATTTGATCTAACCAAGGTAGCTTGTACCTATTAGATGAATTCAAGAAATACCTTATGGAGATATGAATATCATTCCTATCTCAATCCTCCTAATGGACCTTAACTCAATAGAGTTGTAGGGAGATACAATTGATCATGTGCGACATGATTTGATCAATGATTAATATTAGCATAATTATCTCTTAGTTTCCAAGTATATATATATATATGTGGTAGAGACTACATTATATATATCCTTAATAAAGGTTCCAGTGATTAAGTTGGAATCTAGAACCAGAGAGTGCTACTTCATTAGGAAATTAAAGGATGGTATTGGATACCTACTTTATGACCTTGAGATTCTTAAAAGATCTCATCTTTGAGAATATGATTGTTAGAGGATGACTCTCTTAAGAATCAAGATGAAAATGAAGTAAAGGAACTCATTTAATCTTGAGATGATAATGAGGCTCCTAGAATCGGAAACTAAAAAACAATTAAAGATGAAACACTAATACCCCTTCAAATAAGTTTGATGATGGATTCCATGTGTCGGTTAAATCTGACGATGATCGGATTTCATGTGATGAAGCTCCTGAGGATCATGACATGGAAAGATGGATGTTAGCAATAAAGTCTAATGTAGACTTCATATACAAGTGTTGTATATGGACCCTCGAGGATCCACCTATATGGGTAAGACCAATTAAGGTGTAAATGGATCTTCAAAAGAAAGAGGGAACCTGATGAGATGGTAGAGACCTTCAAAGCACGGTTCGTAGCCATGAGCTACACACCGAAGAGAAGACATCGCTTGCGATGAGACTTGCTCTCCAGTGACCTTGTTTAAACTCATCAGAATATTGCTAACTATAGCTACACAACTTGACTATGTCATCTTCATTATGTGAGTCAAGATTGCATTCCTCTATGAATACCTCTCTAAGGATATTCATATGAAGTAACCCCAGGGCTACATGGTTGAGGAAAGCAAGGTGTGCAAGCTAAAGAACTCCATCTTTGGACTCAAATAAGCTTCTTGTAGTTGGAACATAAGATTTGATGAAATTATAATTGCTATGATTTCAGATAAAATCTTGATGAACCATGTGAAGTTTAGTGGGAGTGCCATTGTGTTCATCATGCTAAATGTAGATATTATTCTAATCATTTGGAATGATATAAGGATAATAATAAGTGTTTTATAATTTGGTTGTTCCACACCTTGAGATATGATCTCAAGGATACCTCTTAGATCTTAATTCTGAAGTCGTTCAGAAGCAAAGAGAAGAGGGTATTGGGACTGTCGCATTAGTAGTACACCTTGGACTTATTCCATTTTCTGGAAAATTCCAAGAAAAGCTTCCTTCCATCAAGATGTGGTAGTGACCTGTCTAAAGGGATAGCACCTCAAAGAGTTGAGGAAGTGAATGCTAGAACTACTTGCCTTTGGGCATCAGTTCTGAGAAGCTGGGTGTGTGCTAGATGTGTACAAAAGCCATATGTCTGCCATGTAGTGGGAGTAGTAAAACTGTTACTAATCCTACACTGGAAATAAAAACACTTAGCTGCAGAAATAACAATATCTTCAAAGATGATGAAACTTAGAGACAGTGATCTCAAAGTCTTATCTTCAAAAGTTTAAGACCTTGTAGATAGTGATCTGTAAGGATCTTAACTGTAGATACCTTAGGAGATAGAGATCTCCAGGAATGAAGGTATTCTAATAAGGATTATGGAAATACTGGTTATGATAATTAATAAGATGTAATGTCAAGGACACTATAACTGACAAGATTGAGTATTGGTTGCATAAGATGCAACATTCGCATTGGATGCGAGCACTGTTACTATGAGATATGCAAGTGCCGTAAAAGGACTTGGCGTAGTCTCTTGGGAATAGAGTGACTGATCAGCTTATCTAGCTATTTTCTAAATAGCCTACGATTGTCACATGAGTGCGGGTTTAAATAATTAGCCCATTAATGGCTCTTTGGGCTAGTGGGAGATTGTTGGACATGCGAGCCCACGGCGAGCTATTATGCAATAAATGTTATTGCAATTCACTCCTTAAAACTGAAATAAAGAATACATAATTTGCGTAATAGGTCCCTTAGTACAATTAGGGTTATGTACCATGGCCACCTTAATGATCATACAGCTGTTGATTCAATTATTGAATCATAGAGGCTGGTGCTTAGATGAATATCTAATGAGTTAGATTGAGGACTCATCAAGCACCATCAAATGATTGTTAAGAAATGATCTCCAACATGAGTAGGAGATGGCAATCCTATCTCAGTTAGGTTGATATCTGACCGACCTCTTGATGCAGGTCCTCTGCATAGGAATAGAGATTCAGAGGTGTCATATGAGTTAGGTCAAAGAGTTGACTTAACGAGATCGAGACAACCAAAGTCCTATATCGTATGCTGTCATAATATAGGCACACATCCTCTGACCGGAGACAGATGTTTTACTATATGTCTGAGTATGTACATTTGGCAGACCAATAGGTTGATGACCTAATCAAGGTCTATACACCGGCGCGCTGGTGTGCATATAAGGGCATATGAGTAATACGATCTCTCAAAGGGATCATACAGGTTCAGTTACTGAACCGGAAGACATGAGCTCACTCATGAGATATTGGGAAGAATCAAATTCCATGCGCATGGTCGTCTCGCTTTGGAAGCTTGACTGAATTTGTAGGTTTGATATATACTTTTTGGAAAGTATATGATCAAGACCTATGTATGATATATTCTTTTGGAAAGTATATGATCGATACCGACTCCCAATGATCGAATGAGAAACTTACTGATAAAACCCTGAAGTCGACAGTATAAAATTGATCTAATACTTCGGGTTTATTCTGAGTCTTCCAGTATGCAGGATGTACAGGTATTAGGAATACCTAAGGATGATGTGATCATAAATGATTGTATAACCATGATGCTTCCATTCCCAGGAAGTGATGAAACGAGTCTGGATTTTAGTGACTCCTCTCAATAGAGAAGTAATCCTATCTTAGTCCAATTATTGGACATTCATCTGAATATGATTCAGATGCAATGAGAAGATCAGATTTGTGGTCTTGATTTAATCAAGCATCTATGGGAAGCCCGCGATCTGGATTTGAAATATGATCTCAATATCCAAGTCACTATATGTGGAACAATACAATCGCCATGTCCTTATCTCCAAGTATTCGCGGAGAAAGCGCATTATCCTTGAATGGTTTCAGGATAATTTCATTGTTGATAAAATGTATCCGAGCATTGAGAAAATGGATAATTAAATGTGATTTAATTATCAAGATTAATATGAATTTGATTCATATTATAAAGAGAGTTATCTAAGATAATTGAATATGATTTAATTATCGAAGATGTGAATAATGTGAATGTGATTCATATTGTCTAAACACATGAGATAAAGAGATCCAAGATGATTAAATATGATTTAATTATCATGGATAAGAATAATGTGGATAACAATATCCAATTATTCATAATATATTATAAATGTGATTTATAATGTATTAGAGAGAGCTAATTATAATTTATATTTGTTGATTAATTATTATGTGTATTGGATACACATTGTGTAATTAATTGACAATGTAAATTATATGTTGTTTTGGGTTGTGAATGTGATTCATAATTTTTCCATGGCAAGATTGAAATATTCCCAAAATTAATTGTGAATTATTTTTGAGAATAAATCCCAACAAAAGTTGTTGGAAATAAATATTGAGAGAAATTCAAGGAGGAATGCAATCTCATGGAAATCCATGAGATTGCCCTCCATGGAAAGTGTAGGGTGGCACCCAATTCCTATATGGAATGGGTGGTCGTCCACCATGGATGCCATGGAGAGGTTCTCCATCGCCGCAGCATCGTCGTTATGCTGCCCGATCGTCTGCTCGTGGATCTCCGTCTCCTTTGGTGCGCCTCGCTCGTGAAAAGACGATAGATCTCGTGTGTCGAGATCAGGATATCTGCCGCTTGGATCATCAACATGGATTGCGAGAAGTACGCGGTTCATCCCCGTGCTCGCAAGCGTCTCCTCCGTCGGATCGGACTTGAGACAGGAGGTCTCTTCGTTTAGAGACTCGATCGCAACCACGCTTCAAGAGGTAATCCTATTACTTGTTTGTGGTTTAGACAAAACGATCCGAGAAGTGTTCTTGGATCATGTGGTTTCGTCGTATAAAATTTTTTAAATTCCGCTGCATCGAGCAACTAGTCTGACTAGTCGCTCCTCGTCATATTCGATACGACGCACACGCTTCCGTGATGCGCTTGAGGATTCTAACCATATCATTCAGCATCAAACCTACATGTTTAATGCATGTTTCTGCTGCTATTCTTTTGATTATGGAATCTGCCAACATGTCACTGGTAGGTATGTAGGTTACCGTGATTTCTTACTTACCCACTATATCTTGTATATAGTGATATTGGATCTCAATTGTTTTCTTTTAGAACTACCAGCCCCACAATTTATCAAGATTATCGCAGCTTGATTGTCACAATACATTTCTGTTGGCTCTTTGACCAATTCGACGCTTAGATTCTCTAGAAAAACAATTGATCCCCACACCATGAGTAGTGGTCATGCTACATGCAATGTATTCTGCTTCTTGTGTATGTCTAGATACACATTCTTGTTCTTTGATACTCCAAGAAATGGTTGCACCACCAAACATGAACAGATAACCCGATGTGGATTTTCTGTCATCAACATCCCCTCTGAAATCAGCATCGGAATATCCTACCACTTCAAGTGATTTTGCTTAATACACGAGTTTCAGATGTATTGTCCCTTTCAGATATCGAAGAATCCTCTTTACAGCTTCCCAATGTATTGGACCAGAATTGCTTTCATATCATCTAAAGATTTCCGCTCCTTTTCAGGACACTGAATCTTATTGAGCTCTATCCCATCATAACTGGCGTTGAAACTGGAGTGCTATTCTACATTCCAAATCTCCTTAATGTAGTATGCAAATATATTTCCTGACTAAGGCTCAATGTCCTTGAGTTCCTGTCTCTTGTTATTTGAATTTCAAGAACATAGGATGCTTCACCCATGTCCTTCATCTCAAATTTACTAAATTTTTGTTTGATTTCATTGAGCATTTGTATGTTATTACCTACAAGCACATAATGTCATCTACATACAATGACATGATTGCAAACCTGATCCCACTTCATAACATACGCACAATTATCCAATTTATTTGCAACAAATCCAAATTATATAACTTTCTCGTAAAATTTGAGATATCATTTTCGTGAAGAATCTTCAAGCCATATAATGACTTTCTTAACTTGTAAACGCTTTTCTCCTGACCTTCAACCTGAAAGCCATCAGGTTGTCGCATATAAATCTCCTCCCTTAGTTCTCCATTAAGGAAGGTCGTCTTCACATCCATTTGGAATAATTCCAAATTCATATAAGCAAATATGGCTAAGATCATCTGAATGGATGCAAACTTAGCCACTAGAGAGTAGGTTTCTTGAAAAATCTATTCCAGTTTGATGAGTATAATCCTTGGCAACTAATCTAGCTTTGTATTTGTTAATAGTACCATTGACTTGGTACTTCTTCTTGAATACTCACTTATTGCCTATCTTCTGGCAAATGACATATCTCCCATATACTGTTTCACTCGCTTGAGTCCAACTCATCCCTCACGACGATCGTCCATGATTCTGACTCAGACGAAGACATAGCTTCATCAAAGGATATGGGATCTGTACAATCCGTGACATCCTCATCCATGGTGTAACACGATGTCCCGCATCCATAGAAATGGTAATCTTCCATCTATCTAGGCTATGTTCCGGATCTCTTGTTGCTGATTATACTCGTAGGTTGTGTGGATCCACCCACTTCCTCTAAAGGATCATCATGTTTAATAGGTTCATTCTCTAGTATTTGGATGATCGATATCGTCCCCAAGTTCTTGCCTAATGCTCAAGTCATTTTTGTTGTCCTACATGACAATCATAGGATCTGATTCCTCTACTTTATGCTCCTTTTATTGATGATTTTCAAGAAAAGTTACATCATGACTTTCAATTAGACCTTTGAGTTCATAGAAGAACCTGTATCTGTTAGATTTCTCACTATAGCCAATAAACTTACACTTTAATGTCCCGAAGTCTCGCTTATCCCTAAGCTAGACTGCAGATCGAGTACACATCATTGCATACATTAGACTTCCCACCGCGTATGCATATGGTACATCTAAAGGTTTCTCCCCTTTTTCGAGACACTAACTCTTGCTGAGTCTCTTTCCCATCATAAATGGCGTTGGAACTGGAGTGCTATTCTGCATTCCAAATCTCCTTAATGTAGTATGCAAATATATTTCCTAACTAAGGATCAATGTCCGTAGTTCATGTCTCTTGTTATTTTAATTTTAAGAACATAGGATGCCTCACTCTCCCCCCTTCTTTGTAGAGGTTACATTATTGTGGTTGTACAGAGGCAATGCCCCCCCAACTCTCTCTCTCTCTCTCTATATATATATATATAGGCTAATTGCAAAATCAAAGTCCTATTCCTATTAGAACTATGCAAAGAATACAACTCAATAATTATTAAGATTGTGAGTTCCATTCCTTTATAATTCCCAATATCAATATGATTCGTATTCCTAACAATCATCTCTTTAGCTAAATTTCATCATGATCTACACATCATCTCTAGGTAGGTGGTGATCCTCAGGTACGTCAAGCAAAGGGTCGATGTTGTCCGTGCGAGAGAGAGAGAGAGGGCGAAGATGGTGGAGAGAACAGAGAGAAGGATGGAGGGGGGCTCCCGTACTCGAGGCATTGCGTGATGTCTTCTTCTCCCGTCAGGAGGTCTATTTATAGGGTGTGAGCCCCTCGAGTCGTCCGCCCCCATCTTCCCCACACCTGCACGACATGGTTCTACTGGATCCAGTCTTCCCAAAACTGCCGGTCACGAAACGACAGAGGCATGACTGTTGATCACTAAAGATCATTCACCGAGATCAGTTAAACATTTCCCACTTGATCAAAATGGTCAAAACATATATGCTCCCACTATTTGTGTAGCATATACATGGAGCTTTGTTATTTGAAGATCACTATCTCTGAAATCTCTTCCTTGACTCATACATTTCCGAGTCGCATCAAACCTACATGTTTAATGCATATTCATGCTACTATTCTTTTGATTATGGAATCTGCCAACATGTCACTGGTAGGTATGTAGGTTACCGTGATTTCTTACTTCCCCATTATATATTGTATATAGTGATATTGGATCTCAATTGTTTTCCTTTGGAACTATTAGCCCCACTATTAATCAAGCTTATCGCAGCTTGATTGTCACAATACATTTCTGTTGGCTCTTTGACCAATTCGAGGCTTAGATTCTCTAGAAAAACAATTGATCCACACATCATGAGTAGTGGTCATGCTACATGCAATGTATTCTGCTTCCTGTGTATGTCTAGATACACATTCTTGTTCTTTGATACTCCAAGAAATGGATGCACCACCAAACATTAACAGATAACCCGATGTAGATTTTTTGTCATCAACATCCACTCTGAAATCAACATCAGAATATCCTACCACTTCAAGTGATTTTGCTTAATACACGAGTTTCAGATGTACTGCCCCTTTCTGATATCGAAGAATCCTCTTTACAGCTTCCCAATGTATTGGACCAGAATTGCTTTCATATCATCTAAAGGTTTCCGCTCTTTTTCAGGACACTGACTCTTGTTGAGCTCTATCCCATCATAACTGGCGTTGAAACTTGAGTGCTATTCTACATTCCAAATCTCCTTAATGTAGTATGCAAATATATTTCCTGACTACGGCTCAATGTCCTTGAGTTCCTGTCTCTTGTTATTTGAATTTCAAGAATATAGGATGCTTCACCCATGTCCTTCATCTCAAATTTACTGCTCAATTTTTGTTTGATTTCATTGAGCATTTGTATGTTATTACCTACAAGCAGAATGTCATCTACATACAATGACATGATTGCAAACCTGATCCCACTTCATAACATACGCACAATTATCCAATTTATTTGCAATAAATCCAAATTATATAACTTTCTCGTAAAATCTGAGATATCATTGTCGGGAAGAATCTTCAAGCCATATAAGGACTTTCTTAACTTGTAAACGCTTTTCTCCTGACCTTCAACCTGAAAGCCATCAGGTTGTCGCATACAAATCTCGTCCCTTAATTCTCCATTAAGGAAGGTCGTCTTCACATCCATTTGGAACAATTCTAAATTCATATATGCAAATATGGCTAAGATAATCTGAATGGATGCAAACTTAGCCACTAGAGAGTAGGTTTCTGGAAAAATCTATTCCAGTTTGATGAGTATAATCCTTGGCAACTAATCTAGCTTTGTATTTGTCAATAGTATCATTGACTTGGTACTTCTTCTTGAATACTCACTTACATCCTATGTATTGCCTATCTTCTGGCAAATCACATATCTCCCATATATTGTTTCACTCGCTTGAGTCCAACTCATCCCTCACGGCGATCGTCCATGATTCCGACTCAGACGAAGACAAAGCTTCATCAAAGGATATGGGATATGTACAATCCGTGACATCCTCATCCATGGTGTAACACGATGTCCCACATCCATAGAAATGGTAATCTTCCATCTATCTAGGCTATGTTCTGGATCTCTTGTTGCCGATTATACTCGTAGGTTGTATGGATCCGCCCACTTCCTCTAAAGGATCATCATGTTTAATAGGTTCATTCTCTATATTTGGATGATCGATATCGTCCCCAAGTTCTTGCCTAATGCTCAAGTCATTTTTATTGTCCTATATGACAAGCACAGGATCTGATTCCTCTATTTTATGCTCCTTTTATTGGTGATTTTCAAGAAAAGTTATATCATGACTTTCAATTAGACCTTTGAATTCATAGAAGAACCTGTACCCGTTAGATTTCTCACTATAGCTAATAAACTTGCAATTTAATGTCCTGAAGTCTAGCTTGTCCCTAAGTTAGACTGCAGATCGAGTACACATCATTGCATACATTAGACTTCCCACTGCGTATGCATATGGTACATCTAAAGGTTTCTCCCCTTTCTCGAGACACTGACTCTTGTTGAGTCTCTTTCCCATCATAAATGACGTTGGAACTGGAATGCTATTCTGCATTCCAAATCTCCTTAATGTAGTATGCAAATATATTTCCTAACTAAGGCTCAATGTCCTTGAGTTCATGTCACTCATGTCCTTTATCTCAAATTCACTGCTCAATTTTTGTTTGATTTCATTGAGCATTTGTATGCCATTACCTGCAAGGAGAATGTCATCCATATACAATAACATGATTGCAAACATGGTCCCACTCTTCATAACATACACACAATTATCCAATTTATTCTTAACAAATCCAAATTGGATAAGTTTTCTCATAAAATTTGAGATACCATTGCCATGAAGACTCTTAAAGACATATAATGACTTTCTCAACTTGTAAACCCTTTTCTCATAACCTTCAACATGAAAGCCATCATGTTGTCGTATATAAATCTCCTTCCTTAATTATCCATTAAGGAAGGTCGTATTCACATCCCATTTGGAACAATTCCAAATTCATATATGCAACTATGGCTAAGATCATCAGAATAGACGCAAACTTAGCCACTGGAGAGTAGGTTTCCTGAAAATCTATTCTAGTTTGATGAGTATATCCCTTGGCATTTAATCTAGCTTTGTATTTGTCAATAGTACCATTGACTCGGTACTTCTTCTTGAATACCAACTTACATCCTATGTATTGCCTATCTTCTGGAAAATCACATAGCTCTCATACACTGTTTCGCTCGATTAAGTTCAACTCATCCCTCACGGCGGTCATCCATGATTCTGATTCAGATGAAGGCATAGCTTCATCAAAGGATATGTGATGTGTACAATCCGCGACATCCTCATCCATGGTGTAACACGACGCCTTGAATCCATAGAAATTGTAATCTCCATCCATGCGGGCTGTGTTCTGGGTCTCTTGTTGCCGATTATACTCGTGGGTTGTGTGGGTCCACCCACTTCCTCTAAAGGATCATCACGTTCAATAGGCTCATTCTCTATATTTGGATGATCGGTATCATCCCCAAGTTCTTGTCTAATGCTCAAGTCGTCTTTATTGTCCTATAGGACAATCATAGGATCTGATTCCTCGATTTTATGATCCTTTTTTGGTAATTTTCAAGAAAAGTTGCATCATGACTTTCAATTAGACCTTTGGATTCATGGAAGAACCTGTATCCTTTAGAATTCTCATTATAGCCAATAAACTTGCACTTTAATATCCTGAAGTTTAGCTTGTCCCTAAGCTGACTCGACATTAGAACATGCGCAATACATCCCCATTTTCCAGAGATGGATGATGAATCCCCATTCATCACTCTTTATTCCTTTATTTTAGCTAAAAATCTTTGCAAAACGTCACGTAAATACTTGTAAATAGAATAAATTGTCAAATTGCATGCTTCATGTAAATAGCCATAATTAGCATGTTTTTGCACAAAAATAAAGGAATAAAGAAATAAAGAAAAAGAGGGAAATATTTAGAATAAATATTGAGTGATCCGAATCCAAGGGAGGGCCAATCATTGGCATGACCACAAAATAAAACAAGTAGAGAGAGATAGGGCTATTCATCTATGTACAGATATTCCCCCTCTTATGTATATATTTTATTTTCACAAAATAAAAATATTTACGTGTTTCTCACAATTTGTATATATTTATAAAAATAAAATAAAAATGAGAAAAATTAAAAATAAAAATAAATGATTTCTCTCTCCTCAGTGTACATATACCATGTATATAAGAATAAAAAGAACTATTTATTCTACCCTTATAAATAATTAATAAAAATCAAATAAAAATTATTATATATCCCAAATTTTATTGTGTAAATAAATAAAATACAAAATTGAGATAATTATACATAAATAAAATAATTCAAAAAAATACATAGGTATATATACCTGTATATAATATAGGGATTTTTACTCGGCAGACCCTGAAATCTTTTGCAATTACCGCTATGACCTTTGAAACATCGTAATTCCTCCCTCGACCCCGTAAACTTGTTAACATTTATCCTATAGACCCTGTGGTTAACCCTCATCCATTTAGCCGTTAAAATTAACCGGATTATGTTATCTTCTTGTACATTATACCCATTTTATCTATTAAATTTACCATAAATGCCACTCACTCTCCCTCCCCCTGCTTAGCCTCCATTGCTCCTCCTCGACGGCCGGTTCTCCACCCCTCCTCCTTAAACCCTCGCCTCCACCACGGCCTTCCCTAAACCCAACCGCCATGCCATCCCCCGTAGAGCTCCTCCTCCTCTTCCTCCTCTCCTCCGCCGCCTTCCTCCTCGTCCAGTCCCTCCATAAGTCCCTCTTCGACCTCCCCAGCTCCCACTTCCTCTCCTCCTGGGATTTCTCATCTGACCCCAGCTCCTTCCAAGGCGTCCTCTGCGGCCGCCTCCCCGCCTCCCTGTCCTCCCTCTCCCACCTCTCCAAGCTCTCCCTCGTCCCTGGTCGCGTCTCCGGTCCTATCCCCTCCTCACTCTCCTCCCTCACCCAGCTACGCTTCCTTGCCCTCTCCCGCAACATCCTCCCCAGCCCTATCCCCCTTCCCTCTCCTCCCTCCGCCAATTGCACACCCTCGACCTCAGCTCCAACCTCCTCTCCGGCCCCCTCCCCCCATCCCTCGGCCAACTCCCTTCCCTCACCAACCTCATCCTCTGCCACAACCACCTCGATGGAGAGTTACTCACTTTCCGTTCCACCTCCCTGGTGAGACTCGATCTCAAAAGGAATGACCTTGAAGACCCAGTACCCCACTTACCCTCCTCCCTCCGCTATCTCTCCTTATCCTCCAACGGCCTCTCCGGTCCCATAGACACCTCACTCACCCCCCCTCCGCCGCCTGACATATCTCGACCTCAGCAGGAACCAACTGTCCGGTCGAATCCTCAGCGTCGTCGTCTCCTTCCCCATCACCGTCCTGCAGCTCCAGCGCAACGCTTTGGAAGGCCCCGTGCTGCCGGAGAGGAAGGTGGCGATCAAGACCGTGGATTTGAGTCACAACAGACTGACGGGAATGGTGTCGCCTCTGTTCGCCGGCGTAAGGAGGCTGTATCTCAACGACAACAGGTTCACAGGAGAGGTGTTGGGAGGATTGGTGGATGTAAGAGGAGGGAGTAATTATTTTCTTCTCTTACTTGATTCTAACCGTCCGATCGCAGAATGGTTAGATTAACTCATTTTTAACCCAAGGAAGTTAACTCTAGATGTGTCAATTTAACGATAGGGTTTGTTAGGTAAGACGGAGCAAGTTTACGGGGTCGAGGGAGGAATTACGATGTTTCAAAGGTCGTAGCGGTAATTGCAAAAGATTCCAGGGTCTGTCGGGTAAACATCCCTATAATATAATGTATATACATAATTTATTTTTTAAAAAAATAAATAAAAATCACTAAAAAATACTTTGGAAAATAATAAACATTTTTCATGTTGAAAATATTTAAAAATAAAATCATTTACTATTTTCTATTTAATTTACAAATATTTAATAATTGTTGAATTCTCATGGGTCCACGGGGGATGTTGACCCCCGGTCAACTCCCCTCAGACCACTTTGAATTCGGATCGCGTTTTTGACCCGAATTCGGGGAATTTTCCTGATGCGATCTGCCATCCATTTTCTCGAACCTCGAGCTCCGATTGCAGTCCCTTGATCCGTGATTCACGCCCGCTTTTCTCTCTAGGGGTCCGTGCATCGAATTGCGCGCCCGACTCCCATCTTCCCAGGCCTTCACTCCTATATAACCTCGCCTCCCGCCGCATTTCCCTGCAACTTCGGCCACCGTCTTAGACTCCCAGGACCTTCACCTTCTTGTCTTGAGTGACAGCAAGCCCTAGGAGGTGTTGCAGCGAGGAAAGAAGCGCTCTAGCCCCTGGTCCGGTGGTCTTCGCAGCCTCTGGAGCATCGCTCCATTGAGGCGAGGATCCCAGGAGACTCAGCATCTCCCCCACAACCGCTTTCGATCGTCAGGTACCCTCTTTAGCCTGTAGCGTAGCTTCCATTCTCGATTTTAGGTTTTGCGCCGCCGGCCGATTCCGGCCAATCCACACTGCTCCGACCGCCCATCTCCCCATCCGACCATTCGATCATACCCACGAGACTTCTCCGCACCTTCTACGCCCCTCTGATCATCTTGGTTCGCCTCGGAACCAAGACTTGGGTCCTCCTCCACCGCCGCTCGCCGGAGGACCACGCAACGCCTCATCCGTTCATCCCCTTCGCCCGCTAATGGGTCGAGGCAGTTTGCCCTCGACCCCTCTTGCTTCCTATGTAGGTATCAAAGCTTAAGAGCCTCATCTGGAGGCTCGACTGTTCAGGCACAGGAGCTCCAGGTGCTCGTCGTCGCTGGAGCACCACGGTGGCTCTCGGCCTCAGCGAAGATCCCCAGTAGCCGCGGACAACCACCAGCTTCGATTTGCCCACTTGAGAAGCACCCGAGGAGATCCCTAGCGCACACATTGGCCCGACGAAAGTCACCGGTGACTTGTTCTTCGAGGATCCTCCTGAGCCATTCGATTGATTCCCTCGCTCTAGGTCTATCACAACCGTTCATCTTTGGAGAGTTATCAGCCGTTCGATCACCTGAGGAGCTCATCTAGAGCATCCATCGCGAAGGGGTATCAACGCATCTCAGCCGTTAGAGCTCAAGAGGATGCCCATCACCTGCCGGATCTTAATAAAAGGGTAAATATCATTTAGGCCCCGCTTCTTTTAGCATTTATAGCTTAGTTCTGTAAATATTTTATATAATTGTTTTTATTTTGGGTAATTTGCATTTTGAACCCTAGTGTTTTAAGATATTGCGATTTAGTCCGTGTGTGTGGTGCACGTGCTTCGACAGATGAGTTTCAGGACAAATTGCATGTGTGGGCCTAGACTTTCTTGATGTTATTGTGTAATCTATTATAACTAGGAATGACATTTTAGTCCTTCTAATTGTGAATCACGTGCAATGCCTCGTGCCCATCTTGGCTTTTTGCAACTTTTGCCCTGTAGTTTTCGCACGTGTTATCTTTGAGCCCTGGAAATTTATTTTCTTCGCAAATAGGTCCCTGTGTGCTGTTGCTTGTTTATTAGTTGAATAAAATAGCAAATCAAATCCAAATTTAGTGAAATCTAGACACGTGGCCCTGCCACTGTGTAAAAATTTCACTATTTTTTGGGGACATTTTTATTACTGTTTGCTATTTTTAAAAATTCAAAACCCCCTATTTTTGCTACTATTTGAATTAGAAAATCAACTAAAAATATTTAAAACCCCTACAAAATTCTAGAAAAATAGATACTGTTTGTTTTAGTCTTTGTTTGCTTCAGTCCAATTTTCACTTAATTTGGATTTATAAAACACCTAAAAATTGAAAAACCCTTAAAATCTTATAAAAATCATTAAAAAATCAAAAAATGTAATATTTGTTCCCGTAGATTAGTTTTCATTTCTAGTTTTCATAAAAATTGTCTCCAGATTTTTAGAGATTATTTATCTATTTTTAAATAACCTTTCAAATCTGGCTGCACATTAGTTCCCTGTTTTTGCCTTTTTCTATTTTTTTTATAAAATCAACAAAAAATATAAAAATCTGAGAAAATTACCAAAAACACTAAAAAATTCAAAAACACAAAAACATTTTTATTGCAATTTTTTGTGTTGATTTGTTTGACTAACTAATTAGTTGTGTGTGCCTTTTCTAGCTTTTTCTACATTTTCTTCATAATTAAAAATACAAAAAATTTGAAAATCATAAAAATCCACCAAAAATATTTTATCCTTTTATTTCATTTTCAGACTACTTCGTAGGCCACTTGGCCAACCCGTGCTCCTTGTGTTCTACCCTGGTCGCTATACCAGGTTAAATAAATAACGAGAGCGCTATTCGATTTTTGACTAATTACTTTGATTTTGGTGGTCTGATTTTCTTGATTGACTGAGCCTCACTATTCGGATCAAAACGACCTTTGATTGATTTTTACCTTAGCCCAATAGTGCGTGGACTATCTCGGTCCTCAGAATGGCACCGTTGTCGGGGAGGACGACTTAGTAGTCGTTTTTTATTTTCACGGTTTTCTTTTCGCAGTTTTCTTTTCGCGGTTTTCTTTTCACGATTTTTCTGTAGATACTTGTAGATATTTTTTGTCTGATTTTATTTGCATATTTTTATAATAATCTGGTCTGACACATTTTTGTCTTGTTTTCTTGCGAGGGCCCGAAGATCAAGGTGACTTTTCGGAAGCCGACGCAACCGTGGGAATCGGAGGTGGCTCTTTTTTGCATAGAGCTGCAGGAGAGCGCGAGGAGTCGAGTAGGAGTGCGGTTGCCGCGTAGAATAGCCATAGAATAACCGTAGTTTACTTTACTTTTCATCAAACTTTTATTGTAATAATACATGGATTTGGACTCAGACTTGGACTGTGGTGATATTAGAGTCTGTTTCACCGAGCACCGGTGTGCTCGGGGGACCTCACCTCCTTTTCACCGGTTTTTAGTTTTCTCGCATTTTATTATAACTGATTATCTGATTTACGTGGTTTTGACCTTAGCTTAGGATTTTCTCTTGATTGTGACGTAATTGATTAGGATCCAATCCCTAATTATCTGTCCGTTCCTATTAGATCGTAATCGGACCTAATTAATAAATTCACAATAAAAAGCCGGATTACTTAGACTCTAGTCCACGTACCTTGAGAAGTCACATACAACGCGTGCCTGATCAGTTGTGGCAGACACCGAGTGGCTCCCAAGATAGCACTCCGGACTTAGGCTTGAGTACCCGACTACTGTTCTTATCGTGTAGAATTGCTCTGTTTGAGGCCGATTTCTCGTGCATCATATAGGTAGTTTATTTTCTGCCTTTACTTTTATGCGCGGATCACTTTTGCATGTAGATTGCTGGAGTCAGGTACACATCTCTTACTCTGCATGCATCATTGATTTCATCGCGCATCGACTTTTAGTCTTCTCCCCCTATTTTCGGACTTAAAACAATCAGGAGAACCAAAAAATTAGTAAGGCGTTGTTTGCATTGAAAAATACCTAAAAAGGAAAAAAATCATAAAATTGGGTCTGCTAAACACACTTGACCCTAAAAGACACTCCATCTAAAAAAATTATCTTGGGGAGAGCAACCCCTTCCTTGTCTGGTTTGGATGGGTGGGAGAGCGATCCGCACACTAGGCTAGAGCCATATCCGATCTCCGATCAGACTACCGGCCTTTTATACGGGAAAGTATGCTGGGAGGATTGGATTCCCATCAGCTCGCGTAACCTCTCTGATAGATTGACATCATCACCTAAAATAAAATTGACAAGATAATCGACCGATCTCTCACGGTCATCAGCTTTGTGTTGTGTAGGTGAACCTGAGGTTTGTTTGCTCATCTTGTGTGTTTCCATATCTAATCCTCCTGACTCGCCAGATCAAGATGATGGGCAGGAGGTCTCTTAGGAAGCCTTTGGCTGCACCGCTTTTTAGCACTCCATCCCGTTCATCTAGGTTGGTTCCTGAGAGCCGAGACCCGCTCTCCGAACCCGAGTTCGATTCCACCCTGTTCCCCCTTGACCACCCTTCCTCCACTTCTGAGATACCAGTGCTAGTGCCAGATCAGAGACAACAGATAGATGATTTATCGACACCTGAGTTTGGGTCTTTTGCCTTTGCAGAGACCATGGCCAGCAGTGAGGAGCGCACCGAGGGTCAGAGGCTAGAGACGACAACATATGTTTTGGACCAGGGTGCGATCAACAACACCCTGTTAGCTTCCCTCGAGACTATGTAGCGACAGATATGGGATCAGGGAGCTTTCATGGTGGAGATGAGTAGAGAGATGGAGAGGCTGAGGCCAACACGAGATCAGCCGAGAGCCGTAGGAGCGGGAGACCCAGATCAACCGGAGGAGCCAGTCCAGCCGGCAGTAGCAGCAGAGCAGCCGAGACCGATGCGGGAGTTGCACAACCCCGGATCGACACTTACACACTGGTAGATCGTACTTCCAGCGATCGTGGGGGACTTCATGTTCCCCCTACCGACACTTCAGCTTCTTCCCCGCTTACACGTGCTCGCCACTGAGGAGTCCCATCTTCATCTCCAGGAGTTTGAGATGATTTGCAGCACCATCCACGATCGGCAGGTGGACGAGGACACCATTCGGATGATTGCCTTTCCTTTCTCCCTTGTTGACAGAGCAGCCAACTGGCTGAAGCATTTGGGAGAGATTTGTTTACACCTGGGAGAAGCTCCGCACCGAGTACTTGAACAAGTACTATCCACTCGGGCAGACGAATGCAGTGAGGGCCCTGATCAGCAACTTCTCCATGCTCTCCAACTAGCAATTTCACGAGGTATGGGAGAGATTCAGAGAGCTTACCGACAGATGCCCGTACCACGATATCACGAAGATGAACCTAGTTCAGAGCTTCTTTTGCGGACTGACACCAGAGATGCAACGCTTGGTGAATGCTTCTTGTGGCGGTTCCTACTTCGTCAAGGATGAGGATCAGGTCTGGGGCATCTACGAGGAGATGACCGAGAACTATACGGTGATGTCCTAGACCCGACTCTACACTCTAGGATGCCCCCAGCCATAGGTTGTGCAGTTTCAGAGGATAACACGAGTCGATGTTGGTCCTTCCACTTCATCTGCGGCAGCCGCACAGGCAGAGTCTACAGCTGCAGACATGGGCATCATCAGCGAGAAGCTGGACCAGATCGAGCTGATCGAGAAGAAGTAGTGCCAGGGCATATTGCAGATGGATCAGATGGCACAAACGCTGAGTGATATGAAGACACAGCTCATGTGTCTCCAGGAGGCACAGACGGCTTCTCAGCCCCGTCTCAGGTCACAAGGAGATACGAGCAACAGTGGTAGCTCGTCTCAGCACTCCAGTCAGCCTATACAGGTTTACCTTGTACATGCAGAGTCGTACCAGCAGCCACCGCAGTTTTACCAGCCACCACCATCCTAGGACACTCAGATGGTGGTCTACCAGTCGGATCAGCCCCTGGCAGTACTCCCTCCACCCACCTACGAGCAGGAGCCGTTGATGGATGTCAACTGGATTTGGTATGACCGACCCTAGCCTGGTATCCGACGAGAGCATCTCGGATTCCGCTGGTCGACCGGAGGCACCAGTTCCCAGCAGCAGCCTCCAGTTCAGGGTGGCCAGTACGGCCAACAACGTGAGCAGCACCAGCAGTCCCCAGTACAGCAGCAACAACCATCCCAGAGATAGCAGTATGATCCTCGTCCCTATCAGCAGGGACAACCTTGGAGGCGAGAGCAGCCTCAACAGCAATATCATCAGCAGTACCCTCTCATCCTCACCAAGCAGCAGCAGCCTCACTACCGGCGAGGCCACCCGTCAGGTTCTCATGGGCCGACCTATGAGAACCCCGCACTTGATGATCTAGCCCGCCTCATGACCGAGCAACATACTACCTTTCGACGGGAGATGGATGAGTTCCGTTAGGAGATGAGGGAGATTGTGAGAGGGAAGGCCGCCATCCCTGCCCAGATCGAGCCAAACCTGGACAACCTCAAGAGGAAGTCTGAGCAGGTAGAGTTCACTAAGATTACCACTCCTAGTGCTTCACTTGGTGATATGTCTGTATACATGTTTGATGCTGATTTTGTTATACTTAGGAGCAGTAGGATGCCAGTAGGCGGCACCTCGTTTGAGCGACGATCCCACGCCACTTCAGGAGCGCCAGGCGAGGAGGAGAGCGGTGCTGATGCCGCTAGAGATGATGACGGTGGTACTGACACCACCATGGATGTTGATCCAGCTGACGGTACTGAGGTCGTCGCTTCACCCGTTAGAGGAGGTGGTACTGACGCCACCATTTCAGTTGCTGAGCCAGAGCGCGGTACTGATGCCGCGAGTCCAGATGATGAGGGTGGTACTGAGACCACCATTTACCGTTCTGCTAGTCCTGTTGTTTTTCCTTCTGTACATGTATCTCAGGACATTTCTGCAAATAAAAGAAAGGGTTTATTATTTTCGAATCCACCTGTGTTGCTTGATGATGTTTGTGTGGATTCTGCTGTTCATGAGCATTCCATACCCTCTCCTAGTCCTTCATCTGAAAAGGACCTTGTAGTCCCTTTTCCCCGAGCACTCCACTTGGCTAAGGGGTAGAAAAAAGAAAATCAGAAAAAGAACCATTAGATGGAAATCAGCCAGCAGATGATGGATAGATTTCAGATACAACTGACTCTATAGGAGGCCTTGGAGCACATACCTCTCTTCCAGAGATCACTCAGAGACAGGACCATAGTTAGGAGGAAGAGGCGGAACCATCAATCAGAGATCCATGTGCTCACTCGTACCACTTGTTTCATGATCCAGAACCGTCTGCCAGCCAAGAGGCCAGATGTAGGAGCCCGTATGTCAGATGTCACATTCATGAGTAGAGGTTCGATCTCACTCTATTAGACAACGATTCTTCGATCAACCTTCTTCCGGCAGCCCTTATCGACCGCTTCGAGTTGGGCTCTCTACGACAGAGCAGGACGATCCTTCAGTTCGCTAATCGATCTGTCAAGAGGCCAAAGGGGTTGCTGAAGGACGTTGTCGTAACGATTCAGGGCCTGAAATACCCCGTGGACTTCATTGTGTTGGACATGAAGATACCTGAATTCGTGACCGATACCCCCATCATTTTAGGACGCCTGTTCTTGGCCACAGCCAAGGCAATACCTGACCATTATAGCGGGAAGGTGTACTTTCGCGTCGAGGGCGAGAGTATACAAATAGAGACAGTCGAGGAGACTAGAGCCAGATATTCAACCAGCTCAGAGCCGACTTCCGATTCAGAGCATATGACAGAGGCAGGGCGAGACATCCACCAGAACTGCGATTTTGTGATCACAGATGATAAGGCAGTTTGGGCAGATCTAGTAGCACAGACCATCCTCTCACCTTCAGAGTTCACTGATGCAGAGAGGCTAGTAGAGGAGAGCCTGGAGAGCGCATTCCTGGACCCGGATACATCTCTGGCAGCAGAGCCAGTTCCCGATCGTGAGGCATATTTTTGTGATTCTGATACAGATCCCTCGGAGTTAGATATTGATTGGGGAGAGTTTGATGATTTGATACCGTGTCTGACTTCTACCGAGCCTACAACTAGGGAGGAGGCTGATTCCATACAGAGAAGAGACATTCCAGCCGAGCAGCCTTCACCAGATTCAGATTACGAGCGAGAGTTGTCATTCTTCCATGCAGATTTGGCAGCATTCACTCAGGCTTTTCAGAGGCCAGAACCGCCAGCACCTACTTGTCCAGAGCTGAAGCCGTTACTGTCGTCGCTGAAGTATAGGTTCCTTGCGGGTGAGCATGAGATGTACCCAGTCATTATCTCCACTGATATGACTGGAGAGCAGGAATCCCATCTAATGGGGGTTCTTGAAAAGAACCGCAAGGCGATAGGATGGAGTGTAGCCGATCTCCAGGGGACAAGTCCGTCCCTTTGCTCCCACCATATCTATATCGCGGAGGATGCGAAGCTGTCGCGTGAGTTCCAGCAGCGGCTGAACCCTAACCTTCGAGATGTTGTCATGAAGGAGACCTCGAACGGTGGAGCGCCGATTTTATCTACCCCATCTCCGGCTCCAAATGGGTCAGTCTGTTACATGCGGTTCCCAAGAAGATGGGCATCACCACAGTGGTTAGTGAGTCTGGAGAGGAGATCGCTACTCGGGTACCCACTTCTTGGCGGGTCTGTGTGGACTACAGACGATTGAACTAGGCCACCAAGAAGGATCATTTCCCCCTGCCCTTTATTGATCAGATTATAGAGATACTGGCAGGGAAGAGCCATTATTGTTTCTTGGACGGGTACTCCGGATAGAATCAGGTGGCCATTACGCCTGAGGACCAAGACAAGACCACCTTCACTTGTCCCTTCGGGACATATGCTTTCAGACGCATGCATTTGGATTGTGCAACCCTCCGGCGACATTCCAGAGATGCATGTTGTCCATCTTTCCAAACATGGTGGGGGAGTGCTTGGAGGTCTTCGTGGATGATTTCTCGATCTATGGTGACGGATTCGATTCTTGTCTTGACTGCCCAGACCGAGTCCTTCAGCGATGCATAGAGGTTCACCTTGTGTTGTCTTGGGAGAAGAGTCACTTCATGGTGACTCAAGGGATGGTGCTTGGCCATATCATCTCCAACAGGGACATGGAGGTTGATCCGGCCAAGGTGGATGTCATTAGAAGACTCAATCCACCGTCCAACTTGCGGTAGTTACGATTTCTGGGACACGTCGATTTCTACCGACGCTTCATTCATGATTTCAGTAGGATTGCCCGACCGTTGACTGATCTGCTGACGAAAGACACCGAGTTCCTTGTAGATGATAAGTGTCTATCGTCATTTGAGACTCTTAAGAGTCTTGTTGTAGAGGCTCCTGTTCTCCAATTGCTTGATTAGTCTCTCCCATTCGAGATCATGAAGAATGCCTCCGATTTTGTCGTGGGGGTCGTGTTGGGATAGAGGAGGGATGGAGTCCCCTTTACTATTCACTATGCTAGCCGTACTTTGGATGCTGCACAACAGAACTATACCGTCACTGATAAGGAGATGCTAGCCATAGTTTTCGCCCTAGATAAGTTCAGATCTTACATCATTGGATCTAGAGTGACCATCTATACTGATCATACCGCCATCGGGTACCTCATGTCAAAGAAGAATGCCAAAGCCAGATTGACCAGATGGATCCTTTTACTCCAGGAGTTTGATATTGAGATTAAGAACAAGCCTGGAGTCAACAATGTGGTGACAGATCATCTCTCCCGATTGGAGTATCTTGAGGATTCTGAGCAGACTGAACCTATATGTGAGACCTTCCCAGATGAGGCAATCCTTGCTATCGCCTCTCTCCCATGGTATGCCGATATTGTGAACTATCTTGTCTCCAAGAAAGTTCCACAAGATTGGCTCAGGCAGAAACTTGAGACCTTCCTCGTGAAGGCCAGGTTTTACCATTGGGAGGATCCCGTCCTTTATCATGAAGGAGGGGATAGCATCTGGTGTCGGCGCATTCCTCAGGAGGAGCACCATAGCGTCCTTACTTACTGCCACAAGCTTGAGGCAGGAGGACATCACTCTGGGAGGAGAACGACACAGAAAGTGCTCCAGTCCAGCCTATGGTGGCCTACTCACTTCAAGGACTCTGATGAGTTTGTAAAGAGGTGTACTGACTGTCAGAGGATGGGCACTTGTGGACAGCGTGATATGATGCCGATGCAGCCCATACACTTCTGTGAGGTTTTTGACGCATGGGGCATCGATTTCATGAGTCCATTCCCTAAGAGTCAGGGATTTGAGTACATTCTGTTGGCCGTCGATTATGTGAGTCGTTGGGTTGATGTCATCCCCGCCCGAACCGTAGATGCTAGGACTGTTTGCAGATTTTTGAGGAAGAATATCATTTCACGGTTTGAGGTACCTTGAGTGTTGATTTCTAATGGGGGGTCTCATTTCGTCAACGACAAGGTAAAAGCCCTTGCTAGAGAGTTCAGCATAGACCATCGACTAGCCACTCCATACCACCCTCAGACGAATGGTCTTGTTGAAGTGCCGAACAGGGAGATCAAGACTATATTACAGAAAGTTGTCTGCCCTGACCGAAAGGATTAGTCACAGCTTTTGGACTCGGTCTTGTGGGCATATAGGATGTCTTTCAAGACACCTTTGGGTACATCTCCCTTTTGCCTCGTTTATGGAAAGCCTTGCCATTTACTTGTTGAGCTGAGACATAGGTCACTTTGGGGTGTTACTGATATATTTTTGGATCCAGAGAGTGTAGGAGATCAGAGGAGGGTAGAGTTAGCAGTCCTAGAGGAGCTTCGTGGTACAACCTTTTCGAGCAGCCTACAGTATATGGAGAGAGTGAAGGAGTGACATGATTCTCATATCAGCCACAAGCAGTTTGAGCCAGGACAGAGAGTATGGTTGTTTGATGCTAGGCTACGTCTATTTCTAGGGAAGCTACAGAGCAAATGGAAGGTACCCTATTTGGTTCGAAAGGTACATGACAATGGGAGTATTGACATATATGAGTTGTCTTCTGATGCTACCTTTCGTGTTAATGGCCAGCGGCTCAAGCCATATCTAGATCACGAGCCGCGGGTCGTTGACGTTGTCCCGATTCACTTTGCGTGAGATGTGGTCTTTTGACTCACATATATTGCATCTCACGCTTGATTATCACTGTTCTTCCGACTTGTATAGATCTAGTTGTCCATATCACTCTATTCTTTAGTCCCACACCCCATCTTCATCTTATGATTTTGCTATACTTAGGGTGTACTTTACCCTAAGTATGGGGGGGGGGGGGTGTAGGACTCTCGGGTAGTCTATTGATTCTTTCTACCCCTATTTTGCTGCCTATACTTAGGGATATTTTACCCTAAGTATAGTGGGGGTAAACCCTGTACATCCTTCCACTCGGATTTCCCTTCATGTACATCTTACTATACTTAGGATTACTTGATCCTAAGTATAGGGGGAAACACCGAGTCCTCTTAATTCTATTCTTTGATTCATCCTTGTATATACCATTCCTTTTCACTTCCCTATACTAAGCAAGAGTTATGCTTTCTTCATCGCTCTTGATCACTATGAGGACATCGTTCGAGCTAAGTATAGGGGGGTGTCGTATATATTTCATATATATTTATCCATAACTCGTACTTTGTGTGAGTGTGTTAATAAATAAAATTGCTAAAAATCCATAAAAATTTAAAAATGTCCCTTGTACATAAAATTCTTCTTGCACATACCCAGCTATTTATAAAAATTATTTTTATACAAATGATTGTAAAAATGATTTGTGTAAATAGTTTGTAAATATTTTGATATCAAAATTATGTATATAGTACAAAATTTTTGTAAAATATTTGAAAAATAAAAAGTTTGCAAAAACCTTGTGTAAAATTTTGTAAATATTTTGCAAAACGTCACATTCATGCATACATCCATGTTTTCAAGCATTTTTCAAAAATTTTGCACATTTGTAAAAATTTTTAAAATTGCATCTTTGTAAATATTTGTATAGTTTTTCCAAATCATGGTTGACATTTAAACTGTCCTGGAATTAAATTGATAAATGGAGCTTGGATTAAAACCTTAATCCACCTAATTCTAAGAGGAACCTTATAGGGCTTAGGATTAAGACTTTTCAAGTCCATTGTGTCTTAATTCTTTGAGTCCACTAGGCTATGAGCATATGTCATCTTGATGAGCCTAAGTAGAGCACTTAACAATGCACACATGACTCTCAGAGACAATGGCTTTACTTGCACAAGCACTTTATACTTAGCTCTCCACGGATGAGGTGATGAGGAGGCAGTTTCCTTTGGCTTGGGGTAGCATATGAGGGTAGTACTTCTAGGAGGAACCTCTCTTCTTCTTATAGTGAAGGAAGTGCGTCTCAACTTGGTCTGGTGGTTATGAAGTCTAAAGACAGGAGTTGTGGGTTGCAATAAAGCTTCAAAAGAGGGATAGTCTACTGGCTCAAGAGGAAAAACTCCTTATGTATATATGCTGCACCATGTAGATATGTTGTACATATGCATATCAAAAAAATGTGCAAAGAAAGAAAAACTCCAAAAAGTGGTGGGTCGGATTGAAAACTTAATAATCCCACCGGAGTGTATATAGTCAAATAAAGCAAAGTTTATGTTACACATGACCATCTCATGAAGCTTACAGCGGAAGACTTAGCTACACTGGAGCTCCTAGGGATACGTGGCTACACTAGTCATGGTCCATTCTCTTCTTCCCCTTCTTCTTGAGCCAGTTGTACTTGAACTTAGAAGGGAATACCCTGCTCCTCGAGGAAAGATTTGCTAGACCGAAGCATTAGAGTTACCAGGTTGAGGGAGGTTGTTTCTTTGTCATTTCTGAGGTGGGGAGCTACATATCACTTACACAGTACAAGGAATGATTCATGGTCATTAGAGTTTGTGTGTGTAGACTTGTTCTGATCTGGTTTATTGAGGAGTCTTGACCATAGATTGGTGGAACTTAAAGGCTGTTAAGTTTTAAGCTTAAGTCCAAACAAGGTTCCGACAAATTAATAATCCAAAGGTCTGACTGAGCTTCATATTTCAATTTAATGAAGGAAAGTTTAATAATCAACCTTGATTTCCCATCTTTTTCTTTTCTTTCTCTTTTTGCACTTCTTTTTCAAAAAAGTGTTTGCTTTGGGACTAGCAAAAGTAAAGTATAGGAGGGTGATGAATCCCCATTCATCACTCTTTATTCCTTTATTTTAGCTAAAAATCTTTGCAAAACATCATGTAAATACTTGTAAATAGAATAAATTGTCAAATTGCATGCTTCATGTAAATAGCCATAATTAGCATGTTTTTGCACAAAAATAAAGGAATAAATAAATAAAGAAAAAGAGGGAAATATTTAGAATAAATATTGAGTGACCCGAACCCAAGGGAGGGCCAATCATTGGCCTGACCGCAAAATAAAACAAGTAGAGAGAGAGGTAGGGCTATTCATCTATGTACAGATATTCCCCCTCTTATGTATATATTTTATTTTCATAAAATAAAAATATTTATGTGTTTCTCATAATTTTTATATATTTATAAAAATAAAATAAAAATGAGAAAATTAAAAATAAAAATAAATAATTTCTCTCTCCTCAGTGTGCATATACCATGTATATAAGAATAAAAGAACAATTTATTTTACACTTGTAAATAATTAATAAAAATCAAATAAAAATTATTATATATCCCAAATTTTATGGTGTAAATAAATAAGATACAAAATTGGGATAATTATACATAAATAAAATAATTAAAAATAAAAATAAAAAATACAAAGGTATATATACATGTATATAATTTAATATAATGTATATACATAATTTATTTTTCATAAAAATAAATAAAAATCACTAAAAATACTTTGGAAAATAATAAACATTTTTCATGTTGAAAATATTTGGAAATAAAAAAGTTTACTATTTTCTATTTAATTTACAAATATTTAATAATGGTTGAATTCTCATTGGTCCACGGGGGATGTTGACCCCCGGTCAACTCCCCCCTGGACCACTTTGAATTCAGATCGCGTTTTGACCCGACTTCGCGGAATTTTCTTGATGCGATCCGCCATACTTTTCCTCGAATCCTGGGCTCCAATTGCAGCCCCTTGATCCGTGATTCATGCCCGCTTTTCTCTCTAGGGGTCCGTGCATCGAATTGCTTGCCTGACTCCCGTCTTCCCGGACCTTCACTCCTATATAGCCTCACCTCCCGCCGCATTTCCCCGCACCTTCGGCCACCTTCTTCGACTCCCAGGACCTCCACCTTCTTGCCTTGAGTGACAGCGAGCCCTAGGAGGTGTTGCAGCGAGGATAGAGGCGCTCTAGCCCCTGGTTCGGTGTTCTTCACCGCCGCGCTCCGCCATCGGCGAGCTCGAGCCTCTGGAGGCGTCGCTCCATTGAGGCGAGGATCCTAGGAGACTCAGCATCTCCTCCACAGCCGCTTTCGATTGTCAGGTACCCTCTTTAGCCTGTAGCATAGCTTCCATTCCCGATTTTAGGTTTTGCGCCGCCGACCGATTCCGGCCAATCCACACCGCTCCGACCGCCCATCTCCCCATCCGACCATTTGATCATACCCATGAGACTTCTCCGCACCTTCTACACCCCTCCGATCATCTTGGTTCGACCCAGAACCAAGACTTGGGTCCTCCTCCGCCGCCGCTCGTCGGAGGACCACGCATCGCCTCATCCGGTCACGCCCTTCGCCCGTTAATGGGTCGAGGCAGTTTTCCCTCAACCTCTCTTGCTTCCTATGCAGGTATCGAAGCTTAAGAGCCTCATCTGGAGGCTCGACTGTTCAGGCACAAGAGCTTCAGGTGCTCGTCGTCGCCAGAGCACCCCGGTTGCTCCTAGCCTCAGCGGAGACCCCAAGTAACTGCGGACAACCACCAGCTTCGATTTTCCCACCTGAGCAGCATCCGAGGAGATCCCTAGCGCGCACACTGGCCCGACGAAAGTCACCGGTGACTTGTTCTTCGAGGATCCTCCGGAGCCGTTCGATTGAGCCCCTCGCTCAAGGTCTATCACAACCGTTCATCTTTGGAGAGTTATCAGCCATCCGATCATCTGAAGAGCTCATCTAGAGCGTCCATCGCGAAGGGGTATCAGCGCATCTCAGCCTTCAGATCTCAAGAGGATGCCCCTCAGCCGTCGGATCTTAATAAAGGGGTAAATATCACTTAGGCCCCGCTTCTTTTAGCATTTATAGCTTAGTTCTGTAAATATTTTATATAATTGTTTCTATTTTGGGTAATTTGCACTTTGGACCCTAGTGTTTTAAGATATTGCGATTTAGTACCTATGTGTGTGGTGTACGTACTTCGACACATGAGTTTCAGGACAAATTACATGTATGGGCCTGGACTTTCTTGATGTTATTGTTTGATCTGTTATAAATAGGAATGACATTTTAGTCCTTATAATTGTGAATCACGTGCGTGCCTCGTGCCCATCTTGGCTTTTTGCAACTTTTTCCCTGTAGTTTTCGCACGTGTTATCTTTGAGCCCTGGAAATTTATTTTCTTCGCAAATAGGTCCCTGTGTGCTGATTCTTGTTTATTGGTTGAATAAAATAGCAAATCAAGTCCAAATTTAGTGAAATTTGGATACATGGCCCCTACCTCTGTGTAAAAATTTCACTAATTTTTGGGACATTTTTCTTACTATTTGCTAATTTTAAAAATTCAAAACCCTATTTTTGCTACTGTTTGAATTAGAAAATCAACTAAAAATATTAAAAACCCCTAAAAAATCTAAAAAATCAGATACTGTTTGTTTTAGTGTTTACTTCAGTCCAAATTTCACTTAATTTGGATTTATAAAACACTAAAAAATTGAAAAACCCTAAAAATCTTATAAAAATCATTAAAAATTGTAAAAATTCAAAAAAAAAATACAATTTTTGTTCCTGTAGCTTAGTTTTCATTTCTGGTTTTCATAAAAATTGTCTCCAGATTTTTAGAGGTTATTTTTCTCTTTTTAAGTAACCTTTCAAATCTGGCTGCACATTAGTTCCATGTTTGTGAATTTTTCTATTTTTATAAAATCAACAAAAAATATAAAAATCTGAGAAAATTAACAGAGATACTAAAAAAATCATAAAACACAAAAACATTTTTATTGCAATTTTCTGAGTTGATTTGTGTGACTAAATAATTAGTTGTGTGTGCCTTTTTCTATCTTTTTCTACATTTTTTTCATAATTAAAAATACAAAAAATTAAAAATCATAAAAATCCACCAAAAATATTTTATCCTTTTATTTCATTTTTTGACTACTTCGTAGGCCACTTGACCAACCCGTGCTCCTTGTGTTCGACCCTTGTCGCTATACCAAGTTAAATAAATAGCGAGACCGCTATTCGGTTTTTGACTGATTACTTTGATTTTGGTGGTATGATTTTCTTGATTGACTGAGCCTCACTATTCGGATCACAACGACCTTTGATTGATTTTTACCTTAGCCCGATAGTGAGGGGACTATCTCGGTCATCAATGGCCCAACTCTAGATTTCTGCCATTCCATATTTTATATGGCATTGATTCTATGGACTTGATGGGAATCCTATTCTGTATGTAGTTCACAGTCAAAACTACTGAAGGATATGGAATTATCCTCAAGCGCATCACAAAAGCATGATCGTTATATCGGATACGACGAAGAACGACTAGTCGTACTAGTTGTTCGGTGCAGCGGAATTTAAAATTTTCATTCAATGAAACCACATGATCCGAGAACGATTATCATATCGTTTCATCTATAACCACAACAAGTATAATGCAATACCTCTTGAAGCATGGTTGATCGAGTCTCTAAAGAAAGAGACATCCTGTCTCAAGTCCGATCGTCGGTGAGACCGCTTGCGAGCGCGGGGATGAACCGCGTTGTCCTCGCAATCCAAGAAGTTGATCCAAGCGTGGTTGCTCCTGATCACGTCGCATGAGATCGAACGTCTCCTTCGTGGGCGTAGCACACCAAGAAGACCGAGAATCGAAGAACGTCGAAGCGGCGGCGCGGTGGCGAGGGCGTCGACGATTCTCTCCTCTAGGGTATGGTGGACGACCACCAATATTAGAGGGAGAGAGGGTTGTCGTGTATGAAGAAAGATAGAGAGAGAGCTCCAAGATTGCATGTTAATAGAGAGCATGGTATGCCTCTCTATTTATAGGGTTTCGGGATCCATGGATCTCAATCCATGTGACATATAAAATCAATGGATGAGATTGATTTATGTCAATCCAATGGTCAAGATTGTTGTTGGAAAAACCAACACATTTAGGTTAAAATATATTTGATAAAATCAAATATAAATCTATCCTAAATCATACCAATAAACAAGGAGAGATTATACATGGAGATTACATCTCCATGTGCAATCTATAGGTGACGGCTATGCATTCCATATTGGAATAGGGTGCCGCCCACCTCCTTCCAAGTTGAGAGCAATCTAATGGATTTAAATGAGATTGCATATCTCCTTGAATTTCTCCTTTATTTATTTCCAACAAATTTTGTTAGGATTTATTCTTCAAAAAATAATTCACAATTATATTGGAGAATATTGCAATCTTGCCATGGAAAAATTGTGAATCATATTCACAACCCAAAACAATATATAATTTACATTGTCAATTAATTACACAATGTGTATCCAATACACATAATAATTAATCAACAAATATAAATTACAATTATCTCTCTCTAATACATTATAAATCACATTTATAATATATTATGAATAATTGGATATTTCTATCCACATTATCCTTATCCACAATAATTAAATCATATTTAATTATATTGGATAATTTCTTCACACATCAAAATGATTAAATCACATTTAATCATTAATTCTTCATTGCTTAGATCTTATGGAATTATTCTCGAACCCTTCAAGAATAATGCGATCTTTCCTCAGATACTTAGAGATAAGGACAGGGCGATTATATTGTTCCACGTATACTGACATGGATATTGAGATCATATCTCAAATCCAGATCGCGGGCCTCCCATAGATGCTTTATTAAATCAAGAATGTAAATCTAATCTTCTCATTGTATCTGAATCACATTCAGATCAATGTCCAACACTTGGACCAAGATCAGATCACTTCTCTACTGAGAGGAGTCACTAAAATAGGAATGGAAGCGTCATGGTTATACAATCGTTTATGATCACATCACCCTCAGGTATTCCCAATACCTGTACATTCTGCATACTGGAAGACTCAGATTAAACCCGAAGTATTGGATCAACTTTATACTGTCTACTTCATGGTTTTATCAGTAAGTTTCTCATTCGATCATTGGGAGTTGGTATCAATCATACACTTTCCAAAAGCGTATATCATACCTAGGTCTTGATCATATACTTTCCAAAAGTATATATCAAACCTACAAATTCAGTCAAGCTTCCAAAGCGAGACGATCATGCGCATGGAATTTGATTCTTCCCAATATCTCATGAGTGAGCTCATGCCTCCCGGTTCAGTAACTGAACCTGTATGATCCCTTTGAGAGATCGTATTACTCATATGCCCTTATATACACACCAGCGCGCCGGTGTATAGACCTTGGTTAGGTCATCAACCTATTGGTCTGCCAAATGTACATACTTAGACATATAGTAACACATCTGTCTCCGGTCAGAGGATGCGTGCCTATATCATGACAGCATACGATATAGGACTTTGGTTATCTCGATCTCGTTAAGTCAACTCTTTGACCTAACTAATCTGACACTTCCGAATCTCTATTCCTATGCAGAGGACCTGCACCAAGAGGTCGATCAGATATCAGCTTTCAGAGATAAGGATTGCCATCTCCTACTCAGGCTGGAGATCATCTCTTAACAATCATTTGACGGTGCTTGATGAGTCCTCAATCTAACCCTTTGGATATTCATCCAAGCACCAGCTTCTATGATTCAATAGTTCAATCAACATCTGTATGATTATTAAGATGGCCATGGTACATAACCCTAATTGTACTAAGGGACCTATTATGCAAATTATTCATTCTTCATTTCAGATCAGGGAATGATATATGCAATAATATTTTGCATGGCTCGCTGTGGGCTCGCATTTCCGACAACTACCTCTCCTCATAATTTCTTAGAGTCTTGAGTGTGAACGCATACACCTTACTACATTAATAAAGGTTCGATTCTTTCTCTTTGCTATACCATTATGTCGTGGTGTATAGGGCATTGTAGTATGCCTATGAATGCTTGTCTGAATGCAGTAATCCTCAAACTCCTTTAAGGTATATTCCCCACCTCTATATGTCCGAAGGATCTTGATTGATTTTCCCAATCTTGTCTCCTCTTCCATCTTATATCACTTAAATGTTTCAAGTTCTTCCGACTTTCTTCATAAGAGATAGACATAGGAGAACTTTGATTAATCATCAACAAATGTTGTAAAGTATTTCTTATTTCTATGTGTATCAATGCTCAATGTTGTACATATGTCTGAATGGATCAAACCTAGTAACTCTGTTAACCGAGTTCTGATTGAGAAGGGTCTTCTCGTCATTTTACCAGTCAGACAATGTTCGTAGGGTAATGTCCTTGCACCTGTCATCTTAAGCAATACATTTGCCTTCATCATTTGATCCATCTTAGAATTTCCTACATGATCCAATATCATGTACTACAAATCATGGTCAGATAAACAACACAAGGAATACTCAGTAGAGACATTCATTGATTCATTAGGGCCTATTACAGGAAGGCAGAACAAGTCAGGATGCTCGGTCACAAACTTTCCCATCGCATAGACCTTCTTATTCTTGCCTATAAATACATGCTTATTATAAAACCAGACTTCGAGATCCTTTTTTAGCAGCACTAGGACAGAGATCAGCTTCTAGCATATCCTTGGGGCATATAGTACATCATTCAGTACCATAATGCTATCCCCTAGATCAAGTCAGTATGTCCCAACACCTTCCACGTCCAGGTAGGTGTTGTTCTCCGTGAAGATTCTTTGTTCTCCTTTGCTCAGCTCCTTGAAGTCCACCATGCCCTCCTTCATCTTCGTGATGTGTTTAGTTTCTCTAAAGTCGATCCACCATCCGTCACTGTCAATGACGACGGAGTTGCATTCCACGACAGCTGCGAACTCAATCTTCTTCTTGAACTTTCATTTAGGGGCATTTGAAGTTTCCAGCTTCTTCATTTTAGGGCAATTGGCCTTAAAATGGCCATATTTGCCACAACCGTAGCAAGGGCTGTGTGGGTATTTCCCACTCTTTCTCTTGAAGTTCGCCTTGGAGGGGTCCAACCTTTTCTTCACGTGCAGGTATTTGCTTCTTCTTCTTCTTCCTCGACCTCAAAGATCTTAGACTTCGATCTTTGTTTTGTGAGGTCCTTCTCAATTATCAGTTGAGCAGGTAAGTCCTCTATAGTCTTAATGGTCCGCTTAGCCCCATTCATCTTCGGCGTAAGAGCGCTCGATCGGTGAGCTATTACGCACTCTTTCAAGGGTGGGATTTCCAAATGAAAAAAGGGGGAATTGATCCATGGTCAATTCCATATAGGAATGGCTAGATATACCTCGTGAAAAAAATTCCGGAATTCGCCCTTTTTAGAAGGGAATTCCCTTCAAGTAAGCAACGTCTTTCTCTGGTCAATGTCATGATTTTCAAAACTCTATAAACGACAGGTCATAGTAAGTAAGGGGTCCATAGATGGACCAGTTTCATGGCAAAAAGAGGAAGCACTGCAGGGTAGTAGATCCAAGGATGTAGGTGCAGTAGTTTTCCCACGGTGCGGGTTTGAGGTTCACTTTCACTGATAGTATATCCTAAAGCAAGCCTCAAGACCAGCGACAACTTTTCGAGATGGGGCCTTTTGACGAAATCCAAATCATACGTGGTTGCAATCGCCTTATAAACTGCTGAGAATATGGACTTTCGTCACTTGAATATAGCATGACTACAACTCTAATATACCATTACAACTATGGGTATAACCTATTGTCTAGATGTAGCAAATTTTATTTGTTCTTCGCTGCTTTGGGTTGTGGGTGGATATATTATAAGGAATTCACATATTTTTACAAAAAAATCAAAATGAAGGGTCAAGTCAAGCCGATGATGCTGGGAGAAAAAGTACTGACCAGGTTGGACGATAGTATTTGATCTTGGATTCTCTGATTTTCGGGCCGTTCTCTATACCACCCCCAATCGCGATATTAGAGGGCCCCACGTTAGCAGTATATATGAACCCTAAGGTTGCTTTTTCTTCTCTTCTTTTTCCACTCGTCGACTTAGTCCACATGCCCTTCTCGCTAGGGAAGAAAGGGAGGGGGAAGTCCCAACTAGGTAAGCTGGGAGCTCCTCTAAGTGTTCTAGTTGGTGTATATAGTAGAGTGGAAGTGCTTTCATCTTGTCATGCCTGACGACTCACTCTAGTTGTTGAGTATGGACTGGGATTGACGGGCCGATTTTGCCTTAAGCAATCGAGGAATGACCCTGCTGCCTGCGCAAAAAAGTGCCTTTTTCCTCCACTTAGAAAGCTAGGTGGCTTCTTTCTACTATCTACTAGAAGCACCTGCTCTCAGCCCAGTCAATCGATTCTGGGAGCATTCACTAAACTTTGCAGTCAGTCTCAGATTGGCACGAGGGATGGGGGATAGAAAATTAGCCTCTTTGGCAGGCCCAGGGCTGGAGTCCTTTCCCATGGCTGATTCCTGTCCCAGCTATATCTAATTAGGTCTCACTATCTACTTCCTCCAGGTCTTTGACTGCTAGAGAATCTCATCTAGGCACATCTCGCGATAAGAGGACAAATCTTTTCTTTCTCAAGCGAAGAAAGGACTCTTTCCCCCCCTCAGACCCACCTGCCTAGCAATCCAGTTGCATGCGTTTGGACTTCTATTAGATTTTCGTCTCCTATTTCGTCGTTGGTTCTTTCCTTGTTCCAGTGAAACCCATTTCTTTCTTGAGGAATCATTTTTTCTGATGGAATTCACTCTTAATCGAAGCCCTGAGAGAAGAGAAGAAAGGAAGTCAACCTGCTCAGAAGATGTAAAAGAAATACATCACGCACGATAGATAGGAAGAGATATAGATCAAAGTCTCCTCCAAGAGATTGTTTAAGCCATCAATCCCCCTACTGAATCTTTGTAGGCTTATGTATTCGTTTGAGCTCTGGGGGTTCGGTGGTTTTTTCCACTCCTTTTTCTTGTTGGAGCTCTCGAATTGGCAAACTTAGAAAAAAACCTTCTTCCTGCTCCTCCCCAGCTTGAGACGAGAATTCCTCGAGTCCTAACTAGGCTTTCTATATATTCCCGGAACTTCGCACCGCTTGACACAAGAGTTTCATAAATTTCCAAAAATTGAAGATACGGATCACGAAATTGAATTTAAATTATTTGTGGAAATATATCAATTAGTGGAACCTTTGATAAAAGAAAGAGATGATGTGTATGAATCACTCACGGGTCGGAGGGTGGGTCCATTTTCTCTTCTCTATAAGAAAGAAAGCATATGATATATATGTATATATTCTTGATAATCGCGAGGAGGAAAGAGGTATCCTCGTCGAAGTAGAAGGACCCGAAATGAAAAGGATTGCCTTTAATATAATAAAGAACGTCAAAAAATGCTAACAGTTCTAATAGTATAGTATCGTAGTCGTCTCGGCCCGCTCGTGCCGGCCCAAAACTATGACGAACCTAAATGGGGTCGGGGTTCGGTGAACCAACAAGTCGCTCCGAGGGCAAACTATATATTCCGAGCCCCTCTTTCGTTGCCTAAGTTACACCTTCGGAATACCCCTGAATGGGGATTTCGCTCTACTCCCCCAATCACGTCAGGGGTTCGAATCCCTCCTCGCCCACAACCGATCCAAAAGGGAAGGGGTGAAATCAGAGGTCTCGAGTCCCAGGGTGGAAAATCGGAAGGTTTGCCCCCGCCAACATCACCATTCAATATGTCTTGACCAGAGAAATTCTCGGTACAGGAGAAGTGGGGACTTCTTCCCGCGAGAGGAAAGGGAGGACTAGTCGACCATGGCCGCCTTTCTTCGAGACTTCCAAAGAAGGACCGATCAGATCAACTCTTCCACCCGGGAAAGAGAAGCAAGTGAGAATCAAAGCAACTAGACTATCAATTAGAAAAAAGATCTTGATTTTCCGATTCACCTCTCACTTTCCTTCCAAAAGGCTCGTATCTCTAGTACAACTCCTCGGTTTTTTACTACAGCTTCTTTAGGTCGGATTGTAATGCCAGACTGAGAAGAGGATATATAATCTGAAATTAGTATATAATCCACGAGGTTTAATGTGTTGTAGTCAAACCCTGGTGCCAAGCAGGTTTGAGTCTCTTTCGTCGAGGAAAGTAGAGTGGCCGCGTTGTGGGCGGGCTGAGACTCAGACTTGACTTTTTGCATCATTAACTGCGATGCTTTGCCGATCGAGCGTCAGTAAAGCCTGACCAAGCCATCTCGATTTCCCCTCCCTTCCCTATCCTATATAGGTAGTATGATGATGATTCATCCTCTTCTTACCAACTAGTCTGGCTGGTTGCTTTAGCGGTCCGCCTTCTTTCGGGCCCTTCGGGATCTCGGTCTGAGGGCTAGCTTTGTCCTCTGATCCTGAACTCGACATCTTTCGTCTCCCTGTGGGTGGGGGGCAGGACTTGGTCGGAAAGTTTTATTGCCTCGTCAGTGATCGGTGAATCGGCTGATCCTTTTGCAACTCCTTTGGGTGTTGAGCATTTACTTGTAAGAACTGAATTCACAATGAATAGTTGGAACTCCGGAAAATAGAACCTTTCTTACATGGAGTCCTTTCCTGCTGGTAGAAGTAGTGTGTTTGTTTGGGCAGGACTAGTCTTTATCAGCCCGTTCGATGCCGTGTGACTGAGTTAGGAAAAAGCTGACCTGAAATGCTAGTTGATGCCCAATCTGATGGTTCAACAGGGAGATCCTCCAGCTCTCTCACCCAGTGGACCTCCTTACTGCGCACCATCATTTTCACCAACTCTGTTTGAGGCATACCCAACGGCTCACTTCTTCCTGTAGACGATTCGCGAAAGATAGCTGACAGTCGAGATTGGGCTTTTCATCCTTGGGTGTCTGAGGTCAATCTCCTGACTCCTGGTATGAGGTAGTCGGCATTAGCCTTTCCTAACCCTGGCAAGCAAGGTGGGGACTATACTCAACTCATCCGAGCCACAAGTGTTGTGTTGAACGACCGACTTCTCTCTGATTCTTTATCCTAAATGAGTGTGATATTTGTCCTTGACTACATTCCAAAGCTCGTAAGATAATTTAGAGGTCTCAAAAACCCGAATCAAGTTCATCTCCATATGCGTGAGCATGAAACTCCTAACCCTATTATAGATTTTCTCCCATTGTTCGTGGGATAGTATTTCTTTTACTGTTGGGTTTTCTGACAATGTTGGATCAGGTTTATCAATGATGGCATGGATGCTGTCATGCAACAATCCATAGTAGATCTTACTCATTTTTTCCGACTTCAGTGGCAATGGTCTTGCTCGTCATTTTTGGATCTAATGAAATGAATACAGGGTTGGAATGAGATTAAGCAATTTTAATGAGAATGAGCAAAGAAATTATTTTTTATTTAAAAAAGGTTTAAACTTTATGCGAAACTAAAAAAACTAATTGAGATGATAACTTTCCCTTTAAAAAAAACTTCTTTTCTTGTGATTCAAAAGGTAAAAAAAGGTTATTTTCAATAATGATGGATTCTACAAAGAAATTAACAAGATGATGGATCTAAAAAATATGGCAATAGTAAATGATTATCAAATTGAAAAAAAACACTAACGATAAGGGAAATTTGCTTAGTTAATTAAAGCATAAGTATCTCAATATGAATTTACCGCTTACTTTGAATATCTTAATCTAAACAATCAGGGATGGCAATAATATGGGTGTGTTTGCAATTGTTTAAGGCAATAATCAGATGACTTCAATAGAAAAAATTCAATAAGGAATGATGAGATTAATTAAGGATATATGCAAGTGTTTAGGATATTGACTAAGATCAACAAAGGATGGATGCATTTTAAAAAACAAACCTATTAAAAAAGTAATCTTCTTGATGTGATATAAACTAGAAAAATATTTTTAAGATGATAAAGGTGTCTTCAAAAAAGAATTAATTACATAAACGATCAGTTTTCCTTTTAAAAGGATTTTAAAAAAATAATACGCTTAATCAACGTAAAAAACTTTACAACTTACATTTAATAAGTTTTTTTTACACTATGAAGGGTTTAAAAAAACTATCCGGTATCAAAAGTTAAAGCAAGCAGATTAATTTAATGAAGATAGAAGGGGTTTCTCGCAAAACACACATACCAAAAAAAGTCCAGCAACGCGAGTTTGTTTTTTTAATTTAATGAAGTTAAAATGGTTTCTTGCAAAATGTGCTTATTAAAAAACCTGACTAGGGTTTCGTTGAGAAATCAGAGATTCAAGGGATGGTTGCAGCGGCGGATCCGAAGGAGTTTGACGTCGACGATGATGGAGCTCCAAGGTGCAGAGGACTTGTGGTAGTGGGATTGATCATGCTCTGATACCAGTCTAGGTAGATGTGGATCCTCAGATATGTCAAGTAGAGGGTTGACATCGTCCGTGCATGAGAGAGAGAACGAGAGGGCGAAGATGGTGGAGAGAGCGGAGGGAGGGATGGAAGGGGGGCTCCCGTACTCGAGACATTGCTTGATGTCTTCTCCTCCCATTGGGCGGTCTATTTATAGGGCACGAGGTCCTCAAATCGTATGCCCCCAACTTCCTCACGCCCGCACGACGTGGTTCCATCAGATTCGATTTTCCCACAACCGGTGACTGAGAAACGACCAGGGTACGGTTGTTGACCACTAAAGATCATTTACAGGGACCATTTAAACATCATCTTGAATCTATGCTGGGCCATCCTCATCATCTGCATGTCTTTTTAGCAGAAACTCACCGCCTACAGGTGACGCACCCGTATGGGTGTCCTCGATGTGCCCCCTCTCAAGCATGCTCGCACAACTCAGTATTATGCCCCTTGACGTGACACCACAGATCTCAAGTAACTAGAGATCGTGTCTTCATCCTATGGTAAAGTGAACCTCACTCACTTTTCCTTTTTTCACACTTCTGTAGCAGAGATGTTGATAATTTACCGCTCTCATCATATTGCTCTTTCTAGGAATAACTGGAGCTCCATCACCTGTCACGACCCTTTCCTCGATTATGTATACCATATTCAACATCCTCATTCCACGCATCACTAAATATGCTCCTTTGCTTGCTTTGAGAAATCAGATTAGAATCCTCTCGATCTGAATCATCCAACTCATCTAGAGTGCACAAAAACCTCTATCCGGACTCTGATCTATCTCAATCAGACTCCAAATTCTCCCTATTTCAACGGTTCCTCGTAATTGTCAATTTTTCACAGTTTTTGATGAATGCACACCTGTTGTATCGCATCATCTCATCTACGTCGAACCTCTGTCTGGTCTACCACGTCGTATTTTTCAATGTAGTTGAACCAGCCTCCAATACTAGTTGTTGGGAACACACACCAATATCACCTCTACTTGGATACCAGTTGGTAGGTATGAACCACCGGATATAGTTGCAGATGTATAATCGATCACCACAACTGAAGCACGCGAAGAAGACAACTAGATATGATGCTGGAAACTCTCGTTTAAGAAAGACCACTAAAAGAAGAACGAGTACATCACTCTCTTACTCTCTTCCCTCTCTTCCATCACCTTTCCCCTTCTCCCTAGGGGTTACACTGTTGTGTCTACGTACAAGCCAATTTTAAATTCATAGTCCTATTCTTTTTATGACTATAAAAAATTACAACATAGTAATTATTATGATTAGGAGTCCCCTTCATTTAGCATTCCCAAACCTAATATGAATCATATTCCTAACAATCCCTCTTGAATTGAATTCCATCACGATCTCCAAGTCATCATGAGTCTACACTAGGCCATCCTCGTCATATGTACGTCTCGTTAACATAAACTCACAGCCTCTAGGTCATACACCCCTCACTAGTGCCCTCGATGTGCCTCTTCTCGGGTATGCTCACACAACTTAGTGTTGTGCATCTTGGTGCAGCACCAAATATCTCTCGTGACTAGAGATTGTGCCGTCATCCTCTGGCAAAGTGACCTCATTCGCTTTCCTTGTTGCACATTTCTGCAACAAAGATGCCACTAACCTCCCACTTTCTCATCATACTGCTCTTTCTAGGAATAACTAGAGTTCCAACACTTGTCAAACCCCTTCTCTTGATCTTGTACAACATGTTCGGCATCCTCATTTCACGCATCATTCGACATCCTCATCCTCTCGTACCAATTGTTGGTATACGACATAATATGGCCTCCCCTTGGTTGGTGGGGATTAAACAATGAATACAGATGCTGAATGTGCAATCCACCACTACCATAGAAGCATATGACCAAGAAGAATAAGACCACTGTTACCTCTCACGACCACTAGAAAAGGAAATGACTAATGAATAGAATGAATACAACTTTCTTCGTTCCATGTCTCTCTTCACTCTCTTATGCACCCTTCCCCCTTCTCTCTAGGGATTACACCATTGTGGTAGTATGGTGACAATGTCATGCATCCTTTCTATGTATATAGGATAATTACAAACTCATAGTCCAATTCCAATTAGGTCTAAACAAAGAATACAACAACAAACAACAACAAGGCCTTTTCCCACAATCAAGTTGAAGGATATGGTTAGATACTCAAGCTCATCACTGAAGCGTGATCGTCGTATCTAATACGACGAAGAACGACTAGTCGCTCTAGTTGTTCTATGCAGCAGAAATAAAATTTTTTTCATGCGACGAAACCACATGATCCAAGAACACTTCTCGGATCGTTTCGTCTAAACCACAAACAAGTAATAGGATTACCTCTTGAAGCGTGGTTGTGATCGAGTCTCTAAATGAAGAGACCTCCTGTCTCAAATCCGATCTGACGGAGGAAACGCTTACGAACGCGGGGATGAACCGCGTGTTTCTCGCAATCCATGTTGATGATCCAAGCGACGAATCTCCTGATCTCGACACACGAGATCCGATGTCTTCTTCACGAGCGAGGCGCACCAAAGGAGATGGAGATCCACGAGCAAACGATCGGGCAGCATAACGACGACGCTGCGGCGATGGAGACTCCCTCTAGGGCATCCATGGTGGACGACCATGAGAGAAGAAGAGAGAGGGCTGATGTGTTGAGAGAAAGAGAGAGAGAGAGACTTATGTTCTCTTGTGTGTAAAGAAGAGCAATGGGGTGCCTCTCCTTATATAATATTTTGGGATCCATGGATCTCAATCCATGGGCAACACAAATCCAATGGCTCTCATTGATTTGTGTTTCTTTTAATGGCTAAGATTTGTGTTGGTAAAAATCAACAATAATTAATTTGATTTAGATTAAATCTATATTGACAAATAAATATAAATCAATCCCAAATTAAATCAATCAAGCATGGAGATTATGGAATGAAGATTGCCTCCTTCCATAATATTGGATTTGGTGGCAATCTCATGCAATCTCATGAGATTACATTATTCCATGGAAATCTTCAAGATTTACAACAACACTTGTTGTAAATTATTCTACAAAAATAATTTATAATTATTTTGTGAATATTGCAGTCTTGCCATTGGAAATATGTGAATCATATTCACAACCCAAAATAAAATGTGAATTACTTTTTCAATTAATTGTCCAATGTGAATCCAATTCACATCAACGTTTAATTAATAAATGTAAATTACAAATAGCTCTCTCTAATATATTATAAATCACATTTATAATATATATGGCTAATATGGATATTGCTATCCACATTATTCATATCCATGATAATTAAATCACATTTAATCATCTTGGATCTCTATTCTCGTGTGCCCAAATAATATGAATCACATTCACATTATTCACATCTTTGATAATCAAATCTCATTTAATTATATAAGATAACTCTCTTTATAATATGGATCAAATTCATATTACTCATGATATATAAATCACATTTAATTATCTATTTTCTTAATGCTCGGATACTTATATCAACAATAGAATTATCCATGAACTCCTTCAAGGATAATGCACTTTCTCCGTGAATACTTGGAGATAAGGACAGAGAGATTGTATTGTTCCACGTATAGTGACTTGGATATTGAGATCATATCTCAAATCCAGATCGCGGGCCTCCCATAGATGCTTGATTGAATCAAGACCGCAAATCTAATCTTCTCATTGTATCTGAATCACATTCAGATCAATGTCCAACATTTGGACCAAGATCAGATTACTTCTCTACTGAGAGGAGTCACTAAAATCCAAACCCGTTTCATCACTCCCTAGGAATGGAAGCGTCATGGTTATACAATCGTTTATGATCACATCACCCTCAGGTATTCCCAGTACATGTACATCCTGCATACTGAAAGACTGAGATCAAACCCGAAGTATTAGATCAACTTTACACTGTCTACATGAGGGTTCTATCACTAAGTTTCTCATTCGATCATTGGGAGTTGGTATCGATCATACACTTTCCAAAAGCGTATACCAAACCTAGGTCTTGATCATATACTTTCCAAAAGTATATATCAAACCTACAAACCCAGTCAAGCTTCCAAAGCGAGACGACCGTGCGCACGGAATTCGATTCTTCCCAATATCTCATGAGTGAGCGCATGCCTCCCGGTTCAGTGCTGAACCTGTATGATCCCTTTGAGAGATCGTATTACTCATATGCCCTTATATGCACACCAGCGCGCCGGTGTATAGACCTTGGTTAGGTATCAACCTATTGGTCTGCCAAATGTACATACTTAGACATATAATAACACATCTGTCTCCGGTCAGAGGATGCGTGCCTGTATCGTGACAGTATACGATATAGGACTTTGGTTATCTCGATCTCGTTAAGTCAACTCTTTGACCTAACTAATCTGACACCTCCGGATCTTTGTTCCTATGCAGAGGACCTGCATCAAGAGGTCGGTTAGATATCAGCCTAATTGAGAAAGTATTGCCATCTCCTACTCAGGCTGGAGATCATCTCTTAACAATCATTTAACGGTGCTTGATGAGTCCTCAATCTAACTCTTTAGATATTCATGCAAGCACCAACCTCTATGATTCAACAGTTGAATCAACAGATGTATGATCATGAAGATGGCCATGGTACATAACCCTAATTGTACTAAGGGACCTATTATGCAAATTATTCATTCTTCATTTCAGATCAAGGAATGATATTCACAATAATATTTATTGCATAATGGCTCGCCGTGGGCTCGCATGTCCAACAATCTTCCACTAGCCCAAAGAGCCATTAATGGGCTAATCATTTAAATCCACACTCATGTGACAACCATAGGCTATTTAGAAAATATCTAGGTACACATTAATACACATATGTGCATATTTAAATACACATTCACAGACATTTTGATCTTATGTAACCTACAAATAAAAAAGGAAAAAAAGGAAATTGTCCAATTGATAATGAAAATGTGCAAATTTTACATGTGAGTGGACTTTGCGCCTCCCTACTGTGACAACTCAAGTGTCGATTTGGGCATGCCACCCCAGTAAATACTTGAGAGCCATTTTGGGTTAGAACCAAACTTCAATACATTAGCTGAAACCATCCTAAAGGTCGCCCATTGAAGCACATACACAAATACATGCTCTAACTCATTCAAAATAAAATATTAGGTAAAAAACACAATAATCTAGAGAGATTGAAAATGATCAAACAACAATAAGATACCGACTAATACATAATTTATAAGAAGGTGGATGATGTAGATATTAATATTTGATTTAGTAACGTAACCTCTTTTATAAACTAATAAAGTGCAAATTTTATTGTCTTCTATATGTAAAGTTTCTTCAATTTATAATGTTTATTTCATAAGTCACTCTACATAACTCAGCCATGGCCGGTCTCAAGCTCGGGTAAATGAGGAGGGTTGCGTTAGGTAGCCGACAACCAGCGTAAAACAATCAGAGACAACTTCCTAAATAGTACTTTTTTTTCTAAAAAGAATACTATTTAAGAAGTTGCCTCATGACAATCGGATCTTTTCAACATGGATTTGAGCAAACATATAGATTTCGTTGGGACGTTCCCTACTTGCGACGCGTTGCATCGCCCGAATGCAATGAAGAATTGGTAAGGGCCGCTACATCGCAGCCTGGATGTATCAAAATTTGCAAGGGTTTTCGCATGAGGAATGTATGCGGGTAATTAAGCTAGTCCGCTGCATCACCGCCCAGATGCAGTCCAAAATTTACAAGGGTTCTCGCATAATGGACGCATGCGAGTAAAGAAGTTAGTCCAAAAGAGATTACAACGGAAGTTGCGGATTGGTAGTTGGAATATTGGCACTTTAACTGGAAAGTTGATGGAGATAGTGTATACGATGGAAAGAAGGAAGATTCATATATTATGTCTTCAAAAGACTAAATGGGTTGGAGAGAAAGCAAGGGAGATTGAGAAGACAAGCTTTAAACTTTGGTATTCAGGTAAAGATAAGGGTAGAAACGACGTTGGAGTGGTTGTTCATAAGGATTTGAAGGATTGTATGGTTGAGGTGAAAAGATTTGAGGATCGAATTATTTTGCTAAAATTGATGCTTGAAGAAGAAATTCTGAATATCATCTCAGTTTATGCACCGTAAATTGGTTTAGATGAAAGTATTAAACAAGCTTTTTGGGAGGATTTGGATAAGAGTCTACAAAGAATCCCACAAAGAGAGATGATTTGCATCGGTGGAGATCTTAATGTACATGTGGGAAAAGATGCTTCAGGGTATGCTAGTGTTCATGGAGGACATGGTTTTGGGGATAGAAATGAAGAGGGAAAAGCCATCATGGATTTTGTAACAGCATATGATCTTTTCATAGCAAACACTCTTTTTAAGAAGAGGGAGGAACATTTAATTACTTATAAGAGTGGGCCAACTAGAACACAGATAGATTACTTTGCGTTGAGGAGAAGAGATCGGTTGTGTTGTAAAGACTGCAAAGTAATCCTAGGAGAGAGTTTGACCACCCAACATCTCTTGTTAGTCTTGGATGTACAAATGAAAGGGCTGGTAAAGAAAAAAGAAGGGTTTCTAAGATAATTAGAAACTAGATGGTGGAATCTTCCACTGAAGCAAGCGAACTTCAGGGAGAAGGTTTTAGAGGACTTATCTTGGGATTGTAGCGGTAGTGCAAACGAGATGTGGGAGGCAGTAGCATCTTGTATCCGAAAGGTAGCTAAAGAAATGCTAGGGCGAATCAAAGGGAGGAGCTCCAGGTCAAAAGGAGGCTTAGGTGGTGGAGTGAATGGGTGCAAGAGAAACTAAAAATAAAAAGAGGTTGCTTTAAATCTATGTCTAAGGATAGAGCAGAGGAAACTGTCACAAACTACAAAATAGCGAAGAAGGAAAGCAAAGAAGGCTGTAAGCGAAGCTAAGTCAAAAGCTTATGAAGTTTTGTATAAAAATCTCGACTCTAAGGAGGGACAGAAGGATATATTCAGGTTGGCCAAAGCAAGAGAAAGAAAGACTAAAGACCTTTCTCAAGTGAGATGCATTAAGGACGAGGAAGGTCATGTGCTTGTTACTCAGAAGGATATAAAGACTAGATGAGAGCAGTTGTAAAGCCTTGAACTTGGCATATCTTGGATACTATATAATAAGATCTGGCTCATCAAGAGGAAACCAACATAATTTGTTTCGTGTGAATCGGACTTCGTTTCAATTTGTTATGAATTTCAAAAGAAAGAGAAGCAAGGAGGGTTAAGATGTCATTAACCCATAATGACTATCGTTAAGACTAATTAAACATGATTAAAGAAACTAATGATGATTAAAATCACTAATGATCATTAGAAAAACACTAATCAATAGTTAGTAAAAGATAAGCGTAAGCCGTGAAGTTAAATCGTGATTAGTGACAGTTAATCACGATTAGTGGTAATTAAGCGTCATTAGCGAATCTAGAATCCTATAGAATGTTCTAACTTAAGATCCAAGTTTGGGATAAGTTTTGGCTAAAACCATGGGCCAAAACCATGGGCCGCTAAACCATGGTTAAGGTCTAAACCATGGTTTTCTAACCATGGTTAGTGGTTTTCTGGAGCCTATAAATAGAACCCCCTACCCATTCATTCTCTACGATTCCACTACCACCACCACCCCAAGGGCTAGGGTCGAGAGGTTGGGAGTAGGAGTGGGAGGTGAGGAAGGAGCGCTAACGAAGCGCTGCCGGGAGAACGGGGAGGAGAAAGATATGATCCTCTCTTAGTTTGCTCTGTAAGCTAGGATTTCAATTCATCCTATTTTCTTCCAAGCTTTGTCCTTGATTCATCTTTCTTTCCGATTCGTTTTTTGTTGTGGTTCGAGGAGAAATTTATGTAATACCCTACTTAGGTGCGGGCGGTTGTGCACGTCAGTGAACCCTGTGATTCGTCACACATTCACTTACCTTAGACACGTGGTGTCTGCCGATTCTCCATTGCTCATTGTTCTTTCTTTTCCACTTTTATAGTTATTTTGATGGAGAAATCTGTGTAATACCCTACTTAGGTGCAGACGGCTATGCACGTCAGTGAACCCTGTGATTCGTCACACATTCACTCACCTGAGATGTGTGGTGTCTATCGATTCTTCATCTCTTGTTGTTTGAGTAAATTCTTTCAGCTTTGCTGTTGTTTTCCTCACGATTGATTTTATAGAGTAAACTCTTTTCATTTTTATTTTGAAAAATTCCCGATATAAGGGGAAACTCTACCAAAATTTTCCGAGAAATATGTCCCGATATAAGGGGAAACTTTGCCGAAATTTTCCTAGAAATATCACCCCTTATAAGGGGAAGCTCTGCTGAAATTTCAAGAGAAAATATGTTCTTGGCGTTCTTCGTTTCTTCGCATTCTTCGTGTTCTTCGTTCGTTCTTCGCGTTCTTGACACACTCTTAACGTTTTTGATACGAAAATGAAATTCGATCTTTTCAGGAGCCTTAAAACATCCTTTCTTAAAAAGAAACACGATAAAGCCTTACATACGTAAGAGAGAGCTCGATTAGATAACGAAATCCTTCCTTTTGCTATTGGGTTTTCACACGAGATTATTGAAAATTTTGATTTTATGTTCTTTGCTACGAAGAACCCTAATTTTGCCTATTTTTGAAAAAGTCTAAAGAGTTGCTTTGTGATTTCCACTAAAATAAGGTTTAAGCATCGAATTGATGCGGTAGTTTTGAAAGTTAGGGTTTGGGAGTTAAAATAGGCATAAATACGAGTATATATGCATATGAATAATATATATGTTAGTCTACACTAAGTATTGCTGTTTTTGCAAATCGAAGACTTAACGAAAGAATTATATCATGGGAATTGATGTGGTTTGAGTTGGATCCTAAAAAGGATCGTGTGTCACGTTAAGGATGACTGGAAGTAGAACTACATGTTGGGCATGCAACCTGTAGGTTTGTTGGAAGGAACCCGTATTGACGTTTCCCTACCTAGGTAGTACACAGTTTCCCTGTTATGATAAGTGCACACAAAATGAATAATTTGTAATGCGTGGTATCATGAGCCAATATATTCGGGGTTAAACGACGGAAGATGTGGTCGTGCCATGTGGAGGCACGGGTGGTTCAATAGAGATTGGGTCACGATAATATGTATTTAAAGCCGCTAGGTTATATGATTAAATGTTAGCCTGAGGTTTTAAGCAATCGAGTCCTTGAGGATGGTGTGTTCATTGTTTTCAGGCCGAGGGTTTGAGACCCTGTTTAATAAAAGAAAAGAAAAATTGTCAGGGTAGTATTGGAGGATTGGTTGAGGCGACGTGAGCATCATAAGCTTACCAAAATCAACACAATCTCCAATCCCGAAGTGTCCACAGCTTCGGAGTCCAATAATGGTGGGGTTCCCTTGGACTAATACCTGACATGGAATAGAAAGGAATGGGACTTAAATTAACAAGAAGGAATGAAACCTTTTGTGATAACAAGTTTTGCAAAATTACACAAATTGTTTGCTTTTCTCTTCTTCGTTACTTAGCATTCGCTAATTTTTTATCCTATGATTTATGGAAAATCCAACAGGTGTTGGTGAGCCATCGCAAAGACTTTGAAAATCCATCCAGCTTACATACTAGACATCCAGCCAGCCACAGTAGTTTTTCTTTGTAAGGTAGTTAGCAATATTTTGTATATTTTCCTTTCAAGATGATGTACATGTAAATTGTTATAGTGGGACAATGTATCATATGAACTTTATTTTGTGAATGGATAAGTGTTGAAATATTTTCTTCTGAATATACTTTATTTGCAGTCTGTTTCTGAATGCTAGTTGTGATTGCTGAATATATTATTACTGAGTAACCAGATCCAGTTATGGGAGGATCCGACAGCCTGAAAAACGGGGTCATGACAACAGTACTTCCATAAACTTTTCATTGGGGAAGGAAATAGAGAGATCACTTTGGGTGATCTAGCTAGTAGTGCAAGTTACTTGAATCGTGCAAGCCATAGACGGATACAAAGAAAGGAAGTAGAGGAGGATTTGAAGGTTATGAGAACCGGGAAAGGTGTAGGATTGGATGACATCCCGGTAGAAAGATGGAGAGTTTTAGGTGAGCATGGTTTGACTTGGCTTACGAATCTATTCAATGTTATTTGGCAAAGCAAGAAAATGCCTGAAGATTGGAGGAGGAGTACCGTGGTGCCTCTTTATAAGAATAAAGGAAACATTCAAAATTGTTCAAATTATAGAGGTATCAAGTTGATGAGTCACGCTATGAAAATTTGGGAACGTGTGATCAAAAGAAGGTTGAGGCAAGTTTCCAATGTAAAAGAAAACCAATTCGGATTCATGCCAGGTCCCTCAACGATTGAAGCCATGCATTTGCTGAGGAGAACAATGGAGATTTATAGAGCTAAAAGGAAGAACCTCCATATGATCTTTATTGATTTGGGGAAGGCTTATGATTCTGTCCCACGAGAGATATTGTTGAGAGTTTTGGAGAAGAGGCAAGTACCTGTCCTATACATTAACCTCATAAAGGACATGTATGATAAGGCTTTATCTTGTGTAAGGACCCCATCTAGGAAGACTGGATATTTTGACATTAACATTGGTTTACACCAAGGTTCTGCTTTGAGTCCATTTCTTTTTACTTTGATTATGGATGAGTTGACACGTCACATTCAAGATGAGTTACCTTGGTGTATGTTATTTGCTGTTGATATTGTGTTAATTGACGAGACTAGAGATGGAGTAAATGAGAAGCTTGAGGTTTGGAGACATGAATTGGAGACTAAATGATTTTGTATAAGTAGGGCTAAGACGGAGTGCACCTTTGATGGAAGCAATGGTGAAGGAATCTATGTGAAGATTGGTGACAATAACATTCAGAAGAGAGTTTCCTTTAGATATTTAGGATCTATTCTGCAACATGATGGGGAAATTGATGGAGATGTTACTAATAGAATAAATGCAGGCTGACTAAAGTGGAGAGGAGCCTCTGCTGTTCTCTGTGATAAGAAAATTCCTTTAAAAATTAAAGGAAAGTTTGACAAAGCAGCCATGAGAGCCATGAGACCTGCTATGCTTTATGGATCTGAATGTTGGCCTGTGAACCATAGACATGTGCAAAGAATGAATGTAGCAGAAATGAAAATGCTAAGATGGATGTGTGGACACACACACACACGTAAAGATCGGAGTCGAATGATGCAATCAGAAAGAAAGTTGGTGTAACTACGATCGAGGATAAGATGCGAGAAAATCATTTAAGATGGTTTAGACATTTGCAAAGAAGATCAACTGATGCACCAGTCATGAGATGCGAGTGTTGGGATGTTGTGCCAGCTAAGAGAGGGCGAGGACGTCCCAAGAAGTGTTGGAAAGAGACCATACGAAGGGATCTTAGTTTTGTGGATATAAGCCTAGGATTGACCCAAGATAGATCTGAATGGAGGCGAAGAATCCATGTAGCCGACCCTACTTAATTGTGGGAAAAGGCTTTGTTGTTGTTGTTGTCATAAGTCACTCCACTTAAACAAATGCATGCACACAATCTCAGTCAGTCAGTCTCTCTCTTACCCACACCCACACATGCATCTACACACTCTCTTACACATATATCATCATAACCACACTCAACATATCTCTTACACACATAATACACACATGTGCACACAACTCTTACACATGTAAATACACATTTACATACATTCTAAGCGCAACCTGCAAATTCTAAAAAAGATAAGAAAAAATGTAGTTGTCAAATATGGCAATGAAAGTATGTAAATTTTGCATAAGTGAGTGGAGTGTGGGCTACCCTACTTCGACAACTCAGATGTCGTTTTGGGCACACCACCCCAGTTCAATACATGAGGTGCCGATTTGGGCTAGAACCTCATTTCAACACATTTCTTGAAACCTCCCCGAAAGTCGTTCGATTGAAGCACATGCATCAGTACGCGTTCTAAATCATTTTTAAGGAAATATTATGTAAATAATACAACAAGAATCTAGAGAGGGTGAAAATGAGCAAACAACAATGAGGGGCTGTCTAGTACATAATTTATAAGGAGGATGATGTAGATACTATTTTTATCATATATTTTTGAATAATGCAACATCTTTTATAAAGTAATGTAATGAAAATTTAATTGTCTATTATTTTTAAAGTATCTTATTTTGTTAATATTTATTTTATAATTCATTTCATATAAATACACAAGCATACACACACATGCACACACATAGTCTCTCTCTCACCCACACCCACACCCACACATGCATTTACACACTCTCTTACACATATATCCGCCCAATCGCATTGAACACATCTCTTACATACACATGAGTACATATTAATACACACATTTTGCACACATGTGCACACAAACTCTTAGACATATAAGTACATATTTATACTTTTTTGTTCTCATGCTACCGACAAATTCCAAAAAAGATAAAAATGCAATATGATGAAAGTAGGCAAATTTTGTGTAAGTGAGTGGAGTGTGGGCTACCCTAGTGCTACAGCTTAGATGTCGATTTGGGCATGCCGCTCCAGTTTAATAGACGAGGTGTCAATTTGGGTTAGAACCTCATTTCAACACATTTACCAAAAGAACCATAAAGGTTGTCCGTTGAAGCACATGCACCATTGATAACTGAGATTTTACGAGGGTCTAATGTAGTTTACACAAGGCGAGAATAATACTATCACTAAGGCAATCACTCACAAAATCCCAATTAATGAACAATTAACCCACAATATATATATATATAAAGCAGTGAAAAGCAAAATATGTGGAGTTAAAATTTATTATAAATCTACAACAAAGATGTGTATAGGTGCAAGTATTTGTAGATGTCAAACACAATGAGCAAACTAAATAGATCAGGCAAGTGAATGCACAAAAATGATTGTGTGATTCTTATCTATATGTTCTTTTTGTGGGTTTTTAATTTTATATTTTTTTAATTTTAATTATATTTTATATTTAGTTTTTAATTTGAATTTTATATTTTTATATTTTGTTTTTATATTTTCAGATTTTTATATTTCATTTTCTTTTAAAATAAGTAATATAGGGATATAAGACTATATATACAATATAGAGTAACATAATGATAAATATTAATAAATATAGTCAAAATATATAAAATATTTTTTTGGGTTTTAAATATGTTTTTACTATTTTTGTGAATTTTAGTGAATTTTACTAATTTTTATATATTTTTAAAATGAAAAATATCCCAAATCAAGGATTTAAAAACTATCTAAAATTGAAATAAAGATTAAAAATAACAAAATAGGTCCAAAATTCTTCAAATCAATTTTAATAGATAATTGATAGTATACATAAAATTATAGAATAGAAAGATATATTTTTGAGATTTTTGGGGTTTTTATCTTTTTATATTGGATTTTGGAGCTTTTTGACTTGTTCATATTTTTATTTTCTATTTTGGAGTCCTTAATTTCTGAAGTCTGAAATAAATAGATAAAAAATATTTTTTGGATTTTTTCAAAATGATTTTATATTTTTCGGGTATTTTATACTGTAGACAGGGAAAAATGTGCTCTAAATGATTTTTATAAAATATTAAAAGTCTTAAATTTCAAAAATAAATCTTTGGCATGAAAATGTGTATAATCAGGAACCTACACATTTTTTGGTGATTTTTGAAGCACAATAGCTACATTAAATAAATACAGAAAATCAACAAAAATGGAAGTACTAGTAGGGGCATAAATATAATTAAAATAAAATTCCAGGGCCAGATTACAATTTTCACAAAATAAATATACTAGAATAAAGAGTTATTGGATAAAATCAAAATACAACAACTCCTAGAGGCCCGCCTGCAAAATGCCCACCTCATGTGGGACGACACGTGAGGTGATCTGGCGCGGACTCACTTGCAATACAAGAAGTTCGAGGTTTTTACGCCAAAGTCACAAAATATATAAGATGTAGAGGAAAGTTTATAAACAAATTAATAGATACAAAAATTCATCGGGTCAAATATGCAAAATAACAAAATGTCGCATGGACGAACAACTGATATTGATCCACTAAGACACGTGTCAAGCCCACAGCGCGCGATACCCCTTTGCGTCAGACGGATGAGATTAGATCCTCAAAAGAGGATCAACGGCTGATGGCTCGGCTGATCTGACAGTATATGGAATGCGGGAAGAACATAGAAAGACCAGAAGATACCAGTTGGAGGTGGACGAACAACGTATGAACATGTATGGGGCAAGTTTGGATTTGGTCTCATGGGCTCCTCAATCCAATCCCTCCGTCGAAAGCCTCTAGGTGTTCCTTCTAGTCCTCCACACCAGATGGTATCTTCAGAAGGTGACCTGGAGCTCTGGAGATGGTTGTAGAGCTCATGGAAGACGTGGGGCTCCAAGTACCTCAGGTCAAATCGATATGAGCACAGTAGGGATCCCTTGATCTCGTGACCTGCACAGATAACATGCAAGGTAGAGGGTAAAGTGCCTCGGCCAGTAAGCGGGGGGAATGGAAACGAATGGGGGTGGAGTGGCAGATCTTCGGCGAGTTAAGGAGGAGGGGATTTGGTGGCTTGCTCCAGATGGCAGCAAGGTGAACGAAGTGGGTCGTGGCATGGGTGAATCGAAGGGAAAGAAGATGGTGGCGGTAGGTGGGTCAGAATGGCAGTGGAGCACAGTGAATGGGTTCACCGGAGGCTATCTCCGGTGAACTACAAAGGGGGTTAACTTCAGATGCGGTGAAGGATTCTAAAAGTATAAAATTAAACCTAAATCTAAAATAATATAAATAATGAATAGAAAGGTCCCTCAAGCAGCACAAAGTTGCGAGATCGACCTCAAGGCTGCGAAGGTCACCGGTGGTGGTGGAAAACCACCTCACACCGCTTCTGCAACCCACCCAACATCTAGGAGAGCTCCCTGTCACAGAGCTCGATCCTCCAAGCACAAAAGGAGGGAAAATAAATGGCTAAAGGGGATTCAAATCGAAGAGAAAGGAATCAAAGGGGTTATGTACAACATGACCAAGAGGGCTCCAAAGATCGATGGAGGTAGCGTGATTTAGTGATCCTCGGCCCAAGAAATCATGCAGGCATGCATAAGGGAAGATCGAGGAGAAGATTCGGTGAAGGAAGCATTCCCAATCTATGCTTGCATCAATGGGAGGAAAAGATGGAAAAACAGTTAGATGTTAGGTCTAACACAACTAGGAAGGCGGGTTAGAGAGTTGACCCTCCAAGCCACCCGGTTGGTCCATGTGGACCAACCAGGAAAAACCAACCAAAAAGCTTAAAATTTCTGTAATAAATATTAAATGATTTTATTACTTTTAAGTTATAAAACAAGAGACATTTATTATTTTCTATAGTATTTTATTATCTATATTTTATACATTTTAATTTTATTATGTATTTTTAATTTATTATTTTATTCTCTTATTTTATATATTTATAACTTATTTTTAGATATATAAATATATTTTTACTATATTTTTTGATATACATTTACACTTAAATAAATAGGTATACTTATTATATAGGTATAAGTATATGTATTTTGTTTATGTATTTTGTATACTTTTTTTATTTTAATGTTTTATTTATGATTTTATTCTAGTTTTAATATGTCATATACTATAACTAATATTAACATTGCTATAAAAATATAAAATAATAAAAATAATAAATAATAAATAAAATAAATATTTTATTCAGATACATTGTACAATAAGGGTCTAAAAATCTAACTTTCACATCTTAACTCCAAAAAATATGAAACCACATTCATGAAATAGTTTCTTAAAAGTTATATATAATTAAAGATGATTTTGATACATTTTGAGTTTTTATTTTGGAGATATGGGTATGAGAAGTTTGGGTTTTGAGATTTTATTTATAATTTTTACATTGTATATTATTTTTTATGAAATCAATTTTGTAATTTTTATATATTATTATCTACAGCTTTCATGTACAAAGTTTCTTTATTTGAGGTATAAAAGGTAGAAAATAAAATTGGTCCCAAAAATACATAAATGGTGAATTAATAAATGGGATTTTTATTGTATTATTTGGCCCTTATCTCCCCCTTCTTTATTCCTTGTCGACCTAGTCATCAAGATGCCTAGGTCTCAGGGTTTAGGGTCATAAAATATCTTTGAAATTTTATAAATTTTGTTTTCTTTTTTTATTCTATAATTTTGGCATTAAAATAGTATTTTATACTAAATGAATGTTAATTTATACAAATAAGGGCTATTTACCTGCATTAGCTAGGATTTTTAAGGCCAAAATGATAGAATAAAGGTGATGAAATGGAGATTCATCACCCATTTTCCTTGCCTTTGCTAGTCTCTAGCAAACGCTTATGCAATAAGTGAAAAAAATGGAAAACAAAGAAAAGAAAAAGAAAGAAGGTGGATTAAGTTTAATTCTTAAACTTGTCTTCACAAAATCAAAGTTTGGAGTTTAAATCGGACCTTTGGAATTTTAGTGCTGGCAGAACCATATTGGGAATCAAATTTGAAACACAACAACCTTCGAGAATCCCAAAACTTCGCTCAAGTCTCCTCAATAGCCGGGTCAGAATACTTCAACTCATACGGAAACTCTTATGACTATGAGTCTCACTTGTATAATATATGTGATGGAGGCTCCCCCAACTAAAATGACAAAGAGACTGACTTCTCCAGCATGACAACCCAATGATTCCCCAATCCAACAACTCCTTCCTCGAGGAGCGGGGTATTCCCTTCTAAGTTCAAGTGGCAACTAGTTCAAGAGGAGGAGGTGAAAGGAAGAATGGTCGGTAGCCAGCGTAACTAGCTATCCTAGGATGCATGACCAGTGTAGTCAACTCATCCGGCTGTAGGCTCACAAGATATGACTTTGAAGCTCAAGCTTGCTTATTGACTATACAAATATGTACACTCCGGCATGCATTTTATTTTCAATCAGACCTGTCCACTTTTTTGAAGTTTTTACTTTTTGCTTTTTTTAAAATACTATATACATCATCATTTACATAAGGAGTTTTTCCTCTTGAGCCAGCAAACTATCCCTCCTTTGAAGAATTATTACAACCCACACTCTCTTGTCTTTAGAGGTCGCTGCTACTGGACGGGTTGGGGTGCACTTCCCTCTCCCTAGACGAGGACAAATGTTTCCACTTGTGTGCGTCTGATATCGGTAGATCCAATTCACTCACTACTCTAATTGAGTTGAGCCAAGTGAAAGGTACAAGTGTCCAAGTTAGGTCATTATCAACAAGAACCATGCGTGTGCTCTAAAATACTCTACTTAAGTAGTCAAGAATCCATTGAACCAAGTCTTGTGATTCTCAAAGAATTAAGTCAACCAGACATGAAGTACCCCAATTCCGGTTCCTACAAGGTTCTTGTGATTAGTTAGATTTAAGGTCCAACCAAGTCCCAATCTTCAGATTTTACTTAGACTTGTTCAATTATCAAATTCAATCCGAAAAATGCGAATGCTATGCATAATGCAATGAAAATATTTGTGTGATGCAATTTTCAAAGTTTTGAACTTTTTTATGGATTTTTTGAAAAAGATTTTGCAAATTTTTATGAATATTTTCAAAAATATTTTGCAAATGTTTTTTTTTGTATTTTTTGTTTTAAAAATGTTTTTATGGTTTTTTAAAACAATTTTTTTGGATAATAATATGTACGGGTATTTACACAGGGATACACCTTATATTTACAAGAGTCAAGTTTTTAAGAATTTACAAGGGATATGTGATCATTTTTACCGATATGTATATACAGTCAGTAAATAATTTTAGTGTGACGTATATATTCCTCAAACTTATTTGAAAATCATTTATAAACAATTTTGAAACTATAGTCCAAAATAGTTTTTGCAAATAATTTTTTACAACTATTTACACACATTTGAAAATTATTTTGCAAAGATTTTTCAAACGGTATATATAGAATTTCAAAATATTTTTACAACCATTTTTCAAACCGTTTGCAGATCATTTTCAAACATTTTTATTTCACATAAAGAAAACAAGTTTTTCAAACAAAATATTTTTACAAAGATTGAATAGATTTATCGAAATATTTTCCAAATAATTTTCAAAAGATTTTCAAACTATTTTTCAAACATTTTACAAAAAAATATTTTTACCTAATTTACTAATCAACAAATACAAAAGAATTTGAGGAATAATAGACATCTTTTTATTAATTTATTTTAATGAATTTTATAGTATTTTATACATTAATTTATACATAATTATACGAAAGTATGAGTTATGGCTAAAGTATAAATACAATATATATGACCCAACACTTATCTTGAGCTATGTCCTCATATATCAGAGAGAAAAGAGAAGACATACCTCGTACTGAGTATAGAAAAGCCTAAAGAATAAGATAACGAAGAAATAAGCAAATGAGAAGTTGACCGTCCCCCTATACTTAGGATTAAATAATTTTAAGTATAATAGACTATACACAAGGTAGGGAGGGTCAAGGGTGGGAATGAACAGATCGTACTCAGATTGTCTCCCCTTATACTTAGGGTCATATATCCCTAAGTATAGACAAGAAGAGGAGATGGTGGAGGAGAACAAAGAATGAAAGAACTTAGGGTGTACATCCCCTATACTCAGGACAAAGTACACCCTAAGTATAGAAGATTGACAAAAAGAGGCGACACCTTTTTGGTAGAAAAAGAAAAATGAAAATAAAAAGAAGAAAAGACAGACGAAGATAGAAGAAAGGATAAAAAAGAATGTATGCATCACCCCCCTATACTTAGGGTAAAAGAGCCCTAAGTATAGGCAATAACAAGAGTGATGAAACGGAACGAAGAAAGAACACTCGGCTCGTCTACCCCCTAAACTTAGGATAAAGTACGTCCTAAGCATGGCACACACGAAAATGGAGTGGACAAGCGATACAGTGGATGGACGGAGGAAAACAAATGCGAATATACAAGAGGATGAACGTACAAAGGTCAAGAAGGTAGAAAACAAACCTTCTTGCGAGATCGCTAAGGAATATATCTGACAAGGTGTAGGTTGACATCGGGGTCCTCAACTGACACAAACCGATCAGGTTCGACCTGGAAAGTATCCTCAGTAGTCCTAGGATGAGAAGGCATAGACGAGTTAGTGGAAGAAGTGTATCTAAGTCCGGCCTTGGGTGTCTCGCTGATATCAAAGTGAAAAGGCCCGAACTCATCAATGGAAATAGTCACATCACCTCCAGCCTGGCGAGTCTCTCCTAGGTCAAAACAAATGGGAACGAACTCGTTTGTGGAAGTAGTAAGGTCATGTTCATCTTCTAAAGTCTCAACTGGATCATCAATATCATGAAAATTCCCTGAATTGATGTATAAAAACAATAAGAAATTTGGCCTCATCGATCAGCCCTCTGCTCTAGAGTACCAATTGTGTAAATCTCGCGGATGTCATCCATACATCGCCAAGTACCAGAAGAGGGGACTTCAAAGTCTATGCTTTTCGAGTCTTCCTCCTTTGAGTGGAATTCTTGAGTCTCAGTAGAATCCAATACGCAACAAAATCTCTGATAGTCTCATCAAGGTCATAATCCTCGAGGTCAGGTAAGATAGGTGTAAGATGCAGGTCTCTGGTCGGCAGTAGGTGCAGTGATGACCACATCTCTCACATCATCAAGATGGAAGCAAATCTCTCCTGATTCGTAATCAATGACGACTCTCGCATAGGCGAGAAAGGGTCGTCCCAAGATGATTGGAAAGTGCTCCCCAGTTGAGGTCTCCATGGGCTATACAACAAAATCGATAGTATCGATCATGTCCTGAATTCAAACGGCAACGTTCTCTAGAATACTATTCAACCTCTTTATTGATCCATTGGTAAAGTGAACGATCATCCTGATTTCTTGAAAGGCCCTAAGTGAAGAGACTGTACCAACGAGAAATGTATGATGCTAATTGAAGCACCACCATCAAGGAGAGTGTGATCATATGAATAGTAAAACATGGTGCATCTAATGAATGGTGTATCAGTGTTCCTTTTCCTAGAAATTGGACGGTGGGTGGTGGCATGAGCAGTGACCATGGTCAAGATATGACGCTCAAATCTGCTCCTTCTCTTTCTCTTTTTGGATTGAGGAGTAGATAAATGGGTTATGGTCTGGCGAAGTGGGGCATCAATGATCTCATGAATAACAACCACCACTTTGGGTTCAGTCAACATTTTTTTGAATTTTTGGATCTCCTCCATACAAGGGAGGAGATCAGAATCAACATATACACAAGGACGACGAAGAGCAGTCTGTACAGTTTCGTCCTCAGGGTCAAAGGTGGGATAAGATGTGAATGTGTGTGTGGTGAAGGGGTCTGGCATGTGGGTCCTCTCCTCACAATTTAAATCAATAATGGGTTTAATCTTTTTGTATTTTTGTATTTTTCTCATTTTTTTATATTTTTGGCGATTGCAAGCTCTAATAAGAATCCTCGAGTGAACCCATATCATCAAATGATGGAGTATCATGGTGGATCTTATTTATACTAGTGAGGTCACCAATCCTCTATCTCATATGCTCCATCATCTGGGTCAAGTGCTCAAGGGTGGACTCCGTGAAAGGTGACTCCAACAGGTCAGTTTCGGGTGGGTGTGAAGGTAGAAAATATAAAGGGGGTTGTGAAGGTGGTGGTGGATAAAACTTCGAGTTCTGATACTGTGGCTGGGGTGGATATGTACAAAAATTAGAAGCAAAGTCCTCCTGGAAAAATTAAGGTGGATCAGTTGGGGAGGATACGAGGGATCTGCAAAGTCCGGATAAAAATCGCTCCAGTCAGCCATCTCGAAACAAAAGAAAATAATCCGGAGAGCACGATAGTCAAATCAAAAGATGTGATGAAAAAGGCATGGATGTGCAGAATGATCGAGTATGCACACAAGCAATCACAATCAAACTCACACAAAAACAAACCCCTCAATTCAGATACTCAACTCGGTGAAGATCGTGAAAGTTCGGCTTTTTATCTTGTCTGTTTTATAGTTAGGCGAGGAATACAAAAGTTGTACAAACACTTATGTTGGCTTATGGGATTTGGACACCAACCTTAGTGTGCACGTGAACAATGTAAAATGGATACAATGAGGGGATTACTCACCTCAAGACAATGATTTTTCTTTTTGATTTATTTTAAGGTCAAGTAATTTTAGCAGTCCCAATTTTATTGTTATCATTTTTTTGTTTTTAATAAGAAATGCATGCACCTAACGAGGAGTCAATTCTTTTTAGCAATCCTAGGTGATCAAAATCAGAGGGAGGGAGTCATAAAAGCAATGCATGCAAAATCAATGATGCTTTCTAAAATGTAAATGCCCACCCTGCCTCCAGCACTCTACATGCAAGGATGCTAAGCAGAATTGAAACCTACACTATATGCTAATCACTTTTTATCCTGAAGTGTGTGATAAACACTTAGAATAACGATCCTCCAACTCTCTACATGCAAGTTGATGAAATCACCCTTAGATGAGAAACTGCTATTATCGTGAAGATCTGTATGCTTGGAGTCTCCTCGGTGCCCGCCACAGTAGGTCCTGTAATAACTGTTTGGAGGACTCTTGTGGCACGCAGTTTCGAGACTAAGTGAAGAGAAATTCAAAATTTGACTAAGTCCAAATGAGAACGATAGGTGCATGCAAATATAATTACGTTTTTAGCCTTAATATATCATCCAGAAATCCTACAACTAGGTCCCAATCACATAAAATAAAGAAAATCGAAACTCAGAAAATAAATGAAAGAAAAGCGATGAAAATGACGAAAAAAGAGGCCCCTAAGGGAACAATCCCTCAGGCACTGGACATCGTGAAGTGTCGTAGAGTCCTGAGAGTGTCTTGAATTATTAAAATTATAGTAGTCTCTCTTTCACTTCAAATTACACAATAAATAAGAAGAAAAATTTTATTGTCTCAAAATCTCCTCCAAGCTCTTCTTTGGTGCTTTCTTGTGACAACTAGGTCAAAAGGTCGGCTGGCTTCACGTGGGTGCTCATGCACTTCAAGTAGAGTGCCTCAATCGATCCACGTTCCTTGTAACAAATCCAAGCAAGGAGAGTGTTTAGACAATTCAATAATTAATATCAAATCAGAGAGAAAATAAACAAGGCAAAAAATATGGACAAAAGAGAGAAAGAAATCACAATTGAATAAGACCAATCTATGCGCAGTTGCTCCCCAACAACGACGCCATTTGATAACTGAGATTTTACGAGGGTCTAATGTAGTCTACATAAGGAGAGAACTATACTGTCGCTGAGGCGATCACTCACAAAATACCAATTAATCAACAATTAACCCACAATATATATATAAAGCAGTGAAAAGCAAAATATGTGGAGTTAAAATTTATTATAACCTTGCAACAAATATGTGTATAGGTGCAAGTATGTGTATAGGTCGAACACAAGGAGCAAACTAGATAGATCGGGCAAATGAATGCACAAAAATGATTGTATGATTATTGTCTATATGTTCTTTTGGTGGGTTTTAATATAATATTATATTATATTATATATACATATTTATTTATTTTTTATTTTTATTCTTTATTTTTATATTTTCTTTTTATATTTTTAGTTTTTATATTTCTTTTTCTTTTAAAATAAGTAATATATGGATATAAGACTATATATACAACAAAGAGTAATATAATGATAAATATCGATAAATATAATCAAAATATCGGAAATAAAATATTTTGGATTTTTAATTTTTTTTATCGTTTTTATGATTTTATATTGAATTTTGTTAATTTTTATGTACTTTTAAAGTCGAAAACATCCCAAATCAAGGATTTAATAAATACCCGAAATTGAGATGAAGATTAAAAATAATAAAATAGGTCCAAAATTCTTCAAAACAATTTTATTAGATAAATAAAAATATAGATAAAATTATAGAATAAAAATATATTTTTGGGATTTGGGTTTTTTTAACTTTTTATATTGGGTTTTAGAGCTTTTTGATTTGTTTGAATTCTCTTTTCTGTTTTCAGGGCTTTTAATTTCTGGAGTTAGAAAATAAAAAGATAAATAATAAAATTATTTTTTTTGGAATTTTTCAAAATGATTTTATATTTTTTGGGTATTTGATATTATAAACATGGCAAAAATGTGCTCTAAATGTTTTTTATAAAATATAAAAAGTTCTAAATTGCAAAAATAAATATGTGACATGAAAATATGTGCAATCAGGAACCTACATGTACTTTTTGCTTATTTTGGGCAATAGCTACATTAAATAAATAAAGAAAATCAACAAAAAATACAAAGTACTGACATGGGCATAAACATAATTAAAACAAAAGTCTAAGGCAAGATTGTAATTTTCGCTACTGGAAAAAAGAGTTACTAGGCCAAATCGAAATACAATAACTCCCAAGGGCCCACATGCAAAATACCCACCTCACGTGGGACGTCACGTGAGGAGAGCTACCGTAGACTAACTAAAAGAAAATACAAATAGTTCGAGGGTTTTTATGCAAAAGTCACAAAAAATATATAAGTTACAGAGGAAAGTTTATAAACTAAAAAATACAAAAAATGTGTTGGGTCAAATATGCAAAATACCCAAATGCAGCGTAGGCGGACGACTGATATTGATCCACTAAGACACGTATCACGCCCGTAACACGCGATACCCCTTCGCTTCGAACGGAGGAGATTAGATCCTCAGAAGAGGATTAATGGCTGATGGCTCGGCTGATCCGACAGTATTTAGAACGCAGAAAGAACAGAGCAAGATCAGACGATCCTGGTTGGAGGCGGACGGACAATGAATGAACTCGTGTGGGGCGAGTTTGGATTTGGTTTCATGGTCTCTCCGACCTCCAATCCCTCCGCCGAAGGCCTCTAGGTGTTCCTGCGAGTCCTCCATGCTAGATGGTAGCTTCAGAAGGCGATCTGGAGCTTTGGAGATGGTTGTCGAGCTCATGGAAGATGAGGGGGCTCCAGGTACCTCAGGTCAAATCGATATGAGCACATAGGGGCTCCCTTGATCTTGTGACCTGCACAGATAACACACAAGGCCGAGGGCAAAGTGTCTCGACTAGTAAGTGGGGGGAATGGAAATGAAAGGGGGCGGAGTGGCGGATCTTCGACGAGTGAAGGAGGAGGGGATCCAGTGGCTTTCTCCAGATGGCAAAAAGGTGAATGAAGTGGGTCATGGCATGGGTGAAACGAAGGGAAAGAAGATGGTGGCGATAAGTGGGTCGGAACGACGGTGGAGCACGGTGAGTGGGTTCGTCGAAAGCTAGTAGCTCTGGAGAACTACGAAGGGGGTTATCTTAAGCTACGACGAAGGATTCTAAAGCATAAAATTAAATCTAAAGATAAACTAAGATAAATAAAGAAGAGAAAGGTACCTTAAGCGGCGCAAAACCACGAGATCGACCGCACGATGGTGAAGGTCGCTGAAGGTGGTGGAACACCTCCTTGCACTGCTTTTGCAACCCACCCAATAGTTAGGAGAGCTCCCTATCATGGATCTCTATCATCGGAGCGCAGAAGGAGGGAAAAGAAATGGCTAAAGGGGATTCAAATCGAAGAGGAAGGAATCAAGGGGGTTATGTACAACATGACCAAGAGGGCTCCAAAGATCGATTGAGCCATCGTGATTCAGTGATCCTCAGCCCAAGAAATCATGCAGGCATGCATGAGGGAAGATCAAGGAGGAGATTCAGTGGAGGAACCATTCCCAATCGATACTTGCGTCGACGGGAGAAAAAGAGGGAAGAACTGCCAGATGGTAGGTCTGACCCAACTAGGGAGGCGGGTCAGAGACTTGACCAAGGACAACTCTCCAAGCTACCTGATTGGTCCACGTACACCAACCATGAAAAACTAGCCAAAAAGCTTCAAAATTCTGTAATAAATATTAACTGATTTTATTAATTTTATGTTATATATTAAAACTATTTATTATTTTCTATAGTATTTTGTTATGCTTTTTATTTATTTATTCGAGGTTACTAATTACAACTTTATTTTTAGGGTTCATTACAGGTATATTTATCTAATATTTTATACATTTTTATTGTATTTTATATTTTTAATTTTATTATTTTATTCTCTTATTTTAAATATTTATAACTTATTTTTACATATATAAATATATTTTTAATATATTTTCTGATATATTATTTACACTTAAATAGGTTCACGTATTATATATGTATACATATATGTATTTTGTCTATGTATTTTATATACTTATGTTATTTTAATATTTTATTTATGATTTTATTCTAGTTTTAATACATAAATATATTATAAATAATATTTAAAAAATTATAAAATATAAAACTATAAAAATAATAAAGAACAAATAGAATGAATATTTTATTCGGGTATACAATATAATAGGGGTCAAAACTTAACTTTCACATATTAACTCCAAAGAATATGAAACTACCTTCATTAAATAGCTTATTAAAAGTTATATACAATTAAAGGTGATTTTGATGCATTTTGAGTTTTTATTTGGGAGATATGGGCATGAGTGAAGTTTGGGTTTTGAGATTTTATTTGAGTATAATTTGTACATTGTATATTATTTTTGCACGAAATCAATTTTGTATTTTTTATATATTATTATCTACAATTTTCATGTACAAAGTTTTTTTATTTGAGGTATAAAAAGTAGAAAATAAAACGGATCCTAAAAAAGCATAAATGATGAATTAATAAATAGGACTTTTATTGTATTATTTGGCCTTTATCTCCCCCTACTTTATTCCTTGTCGACCTAGTCATCAAGATGCCTAGGTCTCAGGGTATAGGGTCATAAAATACCTTTGATATTTTATTCGTTTTCTTTTCTTTATTCTATAATTTTGGCATTAAAAATGATATTTTATAAATTATATACACAACAAAGAACGAATGTTAATTTATACAAATAAAGGCTATTTACTTGCATTAGCCAGGATTTTTAAGACTAAAATGATAGAATAAAGGTGATGAAATGGAGATTCATCAACCATACATGTACCAATTCACTTGAAATGAAATATTATGTAAAGAACATGACAACAACCTAGAGAGGCTGAAAATGAGCAAGCAACAATAGGTGGTCAAATAATACATAATTTATATGGAGGTAGAAGATACATATACTATTTTTACCTTATTTGAATTAATAATGTAACCTCTTTTATAAAGTAATGTAATAAAAATTTTATTGCCTTCTATTTGTAAAGTATCTTCAATTTATAATGCTTATTTCATAAATCATTCCACATAAACACACGAACATACACATTAATAAATCCATGATTTATCATCATAATTATTATTTATTATCCCTCTTACTTAAACTAATCAATAAAATGTAGAGCTAATTAACTAACGTTAACATTTAACCCAATGTATATAATTAACCCTAATTAGTGTATATAAATAATTAAATATTTTACTTTTCTTTATTTCTTAACTATTAAAAAATCTCAAAAAATATATAAATACTCTACATATTTGTTTTGAAATTATTTGTGAATCAAAATAACAATAAAATCACAAAAGAAATTTAAAACACATATTTTTAATCCAAAAAATACTTGCAAAAAATTTACTATATAAATATGACTTATATTGACATTGTGTTCAACATGAAACTTGCAGATCTCAAAAAGATGTACAACTTTCATGTTTTACATTTTTTCTTTTGAAGCTTGTAATTATTTTATTTTGATTTTTCTTTATTTTTCTCCTTTTCTTTTTCCATTGGACCACATGGTTCCCTCTGATTGAGCCACGTGGCCCGACCCTTAATTCACACCCGCATCCTTCCTCTACCACTTAACATGTCCTGATGGATTACATCTAGACTCTTCATCTGCACCTCATCCACTGCCCTCTGATTAACCTGATCAGATCCATCACAACTACTTGCACCTACCTCCATCAGGACTGTTGGATCTCTAGATTCAATGGCCTTGCTTCATTTTCCACCTCCAGTAATGTCCCCCTACCCACGTTCCCCTCGCTGATACCCACTCTTTTCCAATTTTCCATCTCCGTCCTCATGCACCTCTCTGACGAAGCCCTACACCCCTCTCTCATTCGGTACCCTCGACTATTCATTACCTACCTTCTAGAGCAATCGCAAGGTGGTTACAAACCTCATGCCCCGTCTTCCGTAACTACCGATATCCTTCCACAAAACCACCTTCACCTCCTCTATTTTGCCTTATCCACCTTCACGAGGGCCAAAACCAGGCCCTTGTCGGTCCTCTTGTGATAGGGGAGCGAGGGATTGATGGGGCCAAAATGACTCCAGCCCTGATGAGATCCATGGCTCTCGACCATGCTATAACACCTCCATGGATGCTGTTTGAGCTCTCTAGTGTGGATACCTAGGTCAAGCGATGACTTGAGCTCCTCTTAGAGCTCGGCCTAGTACATCTCCTATGCTCGTATTCTTCTCTAACCTCCAGGTAAGATCATTCTTTTTCTTCTGATTTCTCCGATTTAATTAGGAAAACCCACTCAACCTTACCATCAATTGAACCTCTCCCAATGTTCGTCGGACTCCCATGATCCACGTACAACCCTCAAATCACCTCCTCCTTCTGCTAGAGCCCCATTCACCCCATGCTTTCTTCCCTGATCTTGTTGGAGAAGAACTCACTAAGGTACTCCCCCTTCTTCATCCGCAAGACTCCATCCACCTCCAGTACGTACGTCACTCTTCAGCTATTTGCATCTAACCCATTTTGCAGGTCGTTTCATCAATGACCGGAGGATATGGAGCTACTCTATTCTAAGGATTCTGCTCCAACGTAGCGGTATTGTCCTGACCAATTAGCCACCCCAATGCTCCCTATAGCTTCGTGGATCTTCGCCAGTAGCCCAGGACCTTCGTCGACCTTCAGATCACAAGGAGGGGCTCAGAGGACGAATCGGGAGATCATCGAAGCCTCACCTGCACAACTGCATTAAGGAGGATCTTGGAATAGCAGGTATCGTCAGATCATCGCTAATCTGATGGCTCAGATGTCACGCCAGCTTCGGAGCCAACCCAAGAGCTTCGATGGGACTGAAGCTCTCCAGATCCACTGGGGCCACCCATGTGGCCCAAGTCACTTGTATCGCCCTGTCCATTCGCTGGAGCCTCCACCCACATGCACCATACTTGTCGACCCGAGAGTTCTGTAGTAATGCTCACCGCCTTCTCCAAAAAATGTATATATGTCCTCCCAGGTGTGCCTCACGTAGACAATTGGAAAAGTCTATAGAGGCCCTACCAGGTTCTCAAAATTACCATATGGCCCCAGTGAGCATGATATTTTATAGGGAAGGTCCAATGGGTTTTCAAAATTACAAATATACGCCTACAAGGACCTTTATGCTATGTTTATGTATATATTTTGCATGTTTTATTTTGTTTTTATGCCCCTAGATCATTTGATTAATCTTGAGCATATGGACTTATTTTTCAGTGATTTCAATTTCATATTAATGCTTGTTTGATCATCTATCTAATTGTATATTTAATTTACTAATTTGCCTCTTAGATCAGTACATATAATTCAATATACAATGGGTCAAGTCCTCATGTAATTAATTGCAATTACACAACACATAGACTTATTCTTAAACATTGAATGAATCGAGAAATCAAGTATATCTTTATTGCTCACTTGATGAACTGATTTAGGGGTATATTCATGTGCTTGCATTTGCAGTACATGTCATGTCATTTTGTAGCATTTTATGATCTATTTTAACTTGCATGAAATCGCAGAAAATGCATCCTCTTGCATATGTTTTGTATTGCATCGTACTTGTGTGCCTTGATTAACCTCGATAGGTTAATGATAACTGAACTTAATTATTAGGATCTAATTAATCATGATGATAGCTCGTGTCCCCGAGTTCAGCCCCGGACTTCCCAGGTTAAAAACAATTTAATTAAACCAAACCCCCTCATTGCAGAGATAATTCAATCTCGATTTCTGATAGATAGCTGAGTGGTCGAATTACAACGAGACCAAATTAACATAGCCACTCAGCGGTTCATCACACGCACATGCACACATACATACACAGCCCCTCTCTCTCACCCAAACCCACACATGAATCTACAACTGTCTTACACACATATATGATACATCCACACAACTACATTGAACATATCTCTTACACACATAAGTACATGATAATACACATAAACACACAACTATTACACACATAAATACACATTTACATGCATTCTACTCGTATGTTACCTGCAAATTCTAGAAAAGATAAGAAAAAAATGCAATAGTCAAATGTGACAATGAAAGTAGGCAAATTTTGCATAAGTGTGTAGAGTCGGGCTACAATAGTATCGATTTCAGCACACCTCCCCAATTCAATACATGGAGTCAATTTGGGCTAGAACCTCATTACATCACATTTGTTGAAACTACCCTCAAGGTCATTCATTTGAAGCACATGCACCAATACGTGTTCCAATTCATTCAAAACAAAATATCAGGTAAATAATACAACACAAATCTAGAGAGGGTGAAAATGAGCAAACAATGGGAGGATGCCGTCTATACATAATTTATAATGATGTGGATGATGTAGATACTAATTTTATCTTATGTTTGATTTAATAATGTAACCTCTTTTACAAAGTAATGTAATAAAAATTTATTGTCCTCTATTTGTAAGATATCTTCAAATTATAATGTTTATTTCATAAGTCATTCCACATAAACACACACATGCATACACACAGTCTCTCTATCTCTCACTCACCCACACATGCATCTACACACTCTCCTATACATACATCCTTGCTCGATGCTCAACATATCTTACACACATAAGTGCATATTAACACACACACTTGCACACATGTTTACAAAAACTCTTGCACACAAATACACATTCACACACATCGTGCTCTTATGTTACATGCAAATTCTAAAAAAAGAGAGAAAAAATACATCTGTTAAATATGATAATGAAAATAGGCACATTTTGCACGAGTGAAGCACATGCCACCCTACTTTGACACATGGGGAGCTGATTTCGGCATGCCATCCTAGTTCAATACATGGGATGCCAACTTGGGCTCGAACCTCATTTCAACACATGAGGTGCCAATTTGAACACTTTTTAGTGAAATATTTAAACTTCCTACATAATTATTTAGTTACAATATTTTAATAAGTACTTAAAAATCTTAATTGGTGAAGTCAAATCACGTTCCTTCTATGTTTATCGAGATGGTTAAGGCATCTACTACCTTTCATCAACCTACACACTACTACTTTTGGTATCATGTGGCTTGGACACACCCTACCCAACCGATATATATATTTTACGATATAATATTTGGTATTCTACCTTTAGCTTTTGGAAAGTATATGATCGATACCAACTCCCAAATGATCGAATGAGAAACTTACTGATAGAACCCTGAAGTAGACAATGTAAAGTTGATCTACTTCGGGTTTATTCCGAGTCTTCCAGTATGCAGGATGTACATGTATTGGGAATACCTGAGGGTGATGTGATCATAACGATTGTATAACCATGACGCTTCCATTCCTATGGAGTGATGAAACGGGTCTAGATTTTAGTGACTCCTCTCAGTAGAGAAGTGATCTGATCTTGGTCCAAATGTTGGACATTGATCTGAATGTGATTCAGATGCAATGAGAAGATTAGATTTGCAGTCTTGATTTAATCAAGCATCTATGGGGGCACACGATCTGGATTTGAGATATGATCTCAATATCCAAGTCACTATACGAGGAACAATACAATCACACTGTCCTTATCTCCAAGTATTCGCGGAGAAAGTGCATTATCCTTGAAAGAGTTCATGGATAATTTCATTGTTGATATGTGTATCCGAGCTTGAGAAAATTGATAATTAAATGTGATTTAATTAATCATGAGTAATATGAATTTGATTCATATTATATGGCGAGTTATCTAGATAATTAAATGTGATTTAATTATCAAAGACATGAATAATGTGAATGTGACTCATATTATTTGAGAACACGAGAATAGAGATCCAAGATGACTAAATGTGATTTAATTCTCATGGATATGAGTAATGTGGATAGCATATCCATTTAGTCATATATATTATAAATGTAACTTATAATATATAAGAGAGAGCTATTTGTAATTTACATTTGTTAATTAAATGTTGATGTGAATTGAATTCACATTGGACATAAAATTGAAAATGTAATTTATATTTTATTTTGGATTGTGAATGTGTTTCACAAATTTCTAATGGCATGATTTCAATGTTCACAAAATAATTGGATTTATTTTTGGTGAATAATTGCAACAAAAGTTGTTGCAAATATTGGAGAGAATCATGAGATAATGTAATCTCATGTAATATAGAAAGGAGAGCCACCTTCCTCATATAGAGGGTGGACAACTACAATTCCACCACGGAATATGGTAGCCGTCCACTCCTATTATGGAAGGAGGCTTGCCTCCTTCCTATTTCTCCAATGATGATTGATTTAATGTAAATCAAATTATTTTGAGTATATATTTGATTTTATTAAATTAATTATTGTTATGATTTTAACAACAAGATCATGACCATTAAAAGAAACACAAATCAATGTAAGCCATTGGATTTGTGTTGTTCCATGGATTGAGATCCATTGATCCCAAAATATTATAAAAGGAGAGGCATCCCTTGCTCTTCTAGGTTACAAGTGAGACAACAAATCTCTCTCTCTCTCTCTCTCTCTCTCTCTCTCTTTCTCTCTACACGTCTACTCTCTCTATCTCTCTCATGACCGTCCACCATGGATGCCCTAGAGAGATTCTCCATCGCTGTAGCGTCGTCGTTATGTTGCCCGATGGTTTGCTCGTGGATCTCTGTCTACTTCGGCTTGCCTTGCTCATGAAGAAGATGTCGTATCTTGTTTGTCGAGATCAGGAGATCCGTGACTTGGATCATCAACATGGATTGCGAGAAGCACGTGTTTCATCAACACGCTCGCGAAGCGTCTCCTCCGTCGGATCGGACTTGAGACAGGAGGTCTCTTCGTTTAGAGACTCGATCACAACCACACTTCAAGAGGTAATCCTATTACTTGTTTGTGGTTTATACGAAACGATCCGAGAAATGTTCTTGGATCATGTGGTTTCGTCACATGAAAAATTTTAATTTCTGCTGCATCGAGCAACTATGCAGCTAGTCGCTCCCGATCGCATACATGCGATCCTCACGCTTCCGTGATGCGCTTAGGGATCTCACCATATCCTTCAGGACTCTCATAGCGCGCGATTCCGAGACTAAATGAAGAGCAATTCAAAATTTGACTAAGTCCTAACCGAGAACTATATGTGCATGCAAATATAATTAAGTGTTTGGCCTTGATATATCATCAAGAAATGCTACAACTAGGTCTCAATCACACAAATAAAGAAAATCAAAACTCAGAAAATAAATGAAAGAAAAGCGATGAAAATGATGAAAATCGACGAGGCCCCTAAGGGAACCCTCGGCACTGGACGTCGTGAAGTGTCGTAGAGTCCTGAGAGTGTCCTGAATTATTACAATTATAGTAGTCTATCTCTCACCTAAAGTTACACAAGAAATAAGAAGAAAGTGTTATTGTCTCAAAATATCCTCCAATCTCTTCTTTGGTGCTTTCTGTGACAACTAGGTCAAAAGGTCGGCTAGCTTCACGTGGTGCTCAGGCGCTTCAAGTAGAGTGCCTCCTTCGATTCGCATTCCTTGCAACAAATCCAAGTAAGGAGAGTGGTTAGACAATTCGACAATTAATATCAAATAAGAGAGAAAATAATCAAGGCAAAAAATATGGACAAAAGAGACAAAGAAATCACAATTGAATAGACCAATCTATACGCAGTTGCTCCCTGACAACGGTGCCATTTGATAACTGAGATTTTACAAGGGGTCTAATGTAATCTATATAAGGAGAGAACTATACTATCGCTGAGGCTATCACCCACAAAATACCAATTAATCACAATTAACCCACAATATATATAAAGCAATAAAAAGCAAATATGATGATTTAAAATTTGTTATAACTTTACAATAATTTGTGTATAGTGTAATTATGTGTAGAGGTCGAACACAGGGAGCAAACTAGATAGATTGGGCAAATGAATGCACAAAAATGACTGTGATTCTTATCTATATGTTCTTTTTGTGGTTTTTAATTTTATATTACATTATATTATTTTTATTTTATATTTTTATATTCTATATTTAATTTTTGATTTATGATTTTTATATTTTTTTTATATTTTTAGGTTTTTATATTACCTTTTCTTTTAAAATAAGTAGTATAGGGATATAAGACTATATATACAATATAGAGTAATATAATGATAAATACTAATTAAATATAATCAAAATATAGAAAATAAAATTTTTGGGGTTTAAACTATATTTTTACCGTTTTGGTAATTTTTTATTGAATTTTGCTAATTTTTAAATACTTTTAAAGTCAAAAATATCCCAAATCAAGGATTTAATAAATACTCAAATTGAAATGAAGATTAAAAATAACAAAATAGGTACAAAATTCTTCAAAACAATTTTATAATATAAATAATAATACATATAAAATTATAGAATAAAAATATATTTTTGGGATGGGGGGGGGTTTTAACTTTTTATACTGTATTTTAGAGCTTTTTGATTTGTTTGCATTCTCTTTTCTATTTTTAGAGTTTTTAATTTCTGGAGTTAGAAAATAAAAAGGTAAACACAAAAATATTTTTTTGGAATTTTTCAAAATGATTTTATATTTTTGGGTATTTGATACTATAGAGCAAAAATGTGCTTTAAATAATTTTTATAAAATATAAAAGTCCTAAATTGCAAAAATAAATATGTGGCATGAAAATGTATGCAATCAGGAACCTACGTGTATTTTTTGACTATTTTGGGAAGTA